>JARQZK010001445.1:1377500-1530000 GCA_030704885.1 Cynegetis impunctata
AGGACCAACACCCTGAAGACGGCAGGCGAATGCTTGCCGAAACGTCGGTAACAACTAACCGCTCAGATAATGGAAACAGCCCAATTAACAGATCAACAAATACTCCATTATCAAGAAAATCACGCTCAGAACTTCTAATAAATTCAGTTTATAGTCTTTCTTTTCTACATATACATTATATTTTCATAATGGGATCTGACATGGAGGCGAGGCTTAGGTGATAACGTCAAAACATGGCGTCTGAAAACCAACTTTCAACACAATTCATATGAGAGATTTGAAAGTTTTTTGAGTTTTTCCTAAGAATGTTAGTTTCGAGTGAAAGTGTGAATCTTTATGTAGGTGAAAATTTACTCCAGTGAAAATACAGAGAAGGTGATAGGCTGGAAAGATCTGAATTCATAATACAATGTGGGAAAAATGGAGAGAATTCGAGGCCTGGTATCGTCAACTTTACTTTGCTTTTTGTTTATATATTTTGATTTGATTTGTAAAATACCTAGTCTAAATCAACTGTATTTGTTTAAGTGATATGAAACTATTAATTCGAGCTTTTTTATGTAGGACGTTTATAATCGGCCAGATATGATGGGCAATTATCAATAAACATATTTCAAAACTTTTAATTGATGATTTTTTATCCAACTCGAATTTTTTTTATTTTTCGACATTTAATTATTGCTAAAAGAACTTGGGGCAAAATATATTCAAAATTTCACGAAAAACGTTTATTTAGTAGTATAAATGGATTAAATGAGAAATCATAATCTATATATATATATATATATATATATATATATATATATATATATATATATATATATATATATATATATATATATATATATATATAATACAAGCCGAAAAATTGAATCCAGTCTACAGCAAAAACTATATTTTTTAAATTTCTGAAATTTGGTGGGAAGTTAAGTCTAATCATGTAGATTCCCATTAAGACGGGGTTTTTTAAAATTCCGCCGTTAAGGGGTTGAAAAAGCGTAAAACGTGTGTTTTGATGTTTCTCGCAAAATAATGGACTTAGCGATCCCGTTCTTCCACTAAAATGTTAAGTAAAATTAACTCTAGCAAGAAGTTTCTCAGTTTTTTGAAATTCCATCATTTAGGGGTGCAAAAGGGGTAAGTCTGTTTTTTTTATATTGGCTATTTCCGGCAAAATAATCGACTTAGGGATTCCGTTCTTCCACTACAATGTTCCTTATAATTTTCTTAAAAAACCATTTTCTGCATTTTTTGATGTTGTATCATTTAGGGGTTGAAAGAGGGTGAAATGTGTTTTTCGTATATTGGCTATTTTTGGCTGATTCTCGCAAAATAATGGACTTAGCGATCCCGCTCTTTCACGAAAATGTTAAGTAAAATTAACTCTAGAAAGTGGTTTCTCAGTTTTTTGAAATTCCATCATTTAGGGGTGCAAAAGGGGTAAGTCTGTTTTTTTTATATTGGCTATTTCCGGCAAAATAATCGACTTAGCGATTCCGTTCTTCTACTACAATGTTCCTTATAATTTTCTTAAAAAACCATTTTCTGCATTTTTTGATGTTGTATCATTTAGGGGTTGAAAGAGGGTGAAATGTGTTTTTCGTATATTGGCTATTTTTGGCTGATTCTCGCAAAATAATGGACTTAGCGATCCCGCTCTTTCACGAAATTGTTAAGTAAAATTAACTCTAGAAAGTAGTTTCTCAGTTTTTTGAAATTCCATCATTTAGGGGTGCAAAAGGGGTAAGTCTGTTTTTTTTATATTGGCTATTTCTGGCAAAATAATCGACTTAGTGATTCAATTCGGCCACTAAAATGTTCCTTATAATTATCTTGAAAAACCATTTTCTCCATTTTTTAAAATTCGATCATTCAGAGGTTGAACGGGGGTGGAATAAATTCATACGTATGCATATATGGATACGCGGGCGAAGCCGCGACGGGTCCCGCTAGTGTTTCATATAATCAAATGTGGATCTCTACACATGAAATGGTGCAACCAAAACCTCAGAATTATTGAGGTGCAGAGGTCTTATCCATGACTGGATTCCCCTTAGAAATTTATCAGTCGCTACTGAATTGGATATAATTAGCTCATCCGTACTCAATTTTTCAACGAATAGAATAATTACCCCAATAACCCGATTTCCCAAATTTGTTGCGTTTTTCCGTCAGTTCGAAGTGTTTAATGAGGAAAAGTAGTTCCGAACAGTTTGTTGAAATTCGTTGTAATATTTTGATTATAAACATAGCATATGGTGCAAATGAAGAACTACTCATTCAACTTGTCATCTGTTCCAGCTCTGCAGAGTTATTACTACATCGAGCCAGGCGGTTGCAAAAGATAGACAACTCACGTTCTGCCTATTGAAATCCGAACTACAAGTAGTAATTGAGATTGTATAGATAACGTCTGGTAGTTCTATCATAATTGAAAAGTTCATTGCGATAATGTTGCTTCGGCCTCGCAACTCCTGACTACGCTAGAGGTAATAGTTTGTCGATATATTTCTGAGTTCTACGAAAGGCCACCATCCTATTATATATGCTTTCGACTCAGCGATACTCAAACTGCAGCCCGCCAGGCTTTTGAAAGTGGCCCACCCGTTTTAACTCCAAATTCTATTAACCTTTCAACTATTTAAATTTCCGATGAAATAATAGGCGCAGTTTTTTTCTTTACGTCAAGAAATAATGCTGTTTTTACTGCAAAAAATTATCCTGAACTGCAAACTAAGAACACCACCATTTGTTAGCTTTTCTATGCGACATAACTGAGAAACTCTCAGCCTTAATCGAAGCTTGCAAGGCGAAAACAAAACAATTTCACAAATGGCAAATACAATATTTGCTTTCATAGAAAAACTAAGTATTAATTACGAAGAAAATCAAAACGAAGTACTTCAAAATTTTCAAACACTTACAAGTGTTACACAGGACTGTATTGATATTTTCGCAGGAAACTGTTTGATAATTTCAAATTCAAGTAATTTTCAGAGAGGCGAGAGAGAAGATGGAGTAGGTACGCTGAATTTTGGACAATAGTGCCCGAACAATTTAAGACTGTGAAAAAATGTGACCCAATTCTGCTCACGTTGTTTTACATCGACATATCTTTGTGAATCATCTTATTCTAAAATGAAATATGCAAAGAACGTATATAGAAACCGACTTACGGATTCTCATTTTGATGACATTAAAATGTTCCCAATATAATAAATGAACAATTAAACGTAATAGGTTTTTTACCAACAACTAAATAACAGATGTGTTTTATTAGGCCAAGCTACAGAGATTTAGAGTGAGCATTTTGTGCAAAAAGTGTTAGAAGAAAACCAGCTCCGCCATTGTTTGTCAAATAGTTTCACATGATATAGTGATATGTTTTTCACTCGACTTTATTATTTATATCTTTGTTATTAACAATTTTATGCAAAAAATCGCGTTGTTTTAGTTTTTTGCTTATAAAATTGAAACTATCAGAGTAATCGTGATGGTGTCAACAGACTTATTGTAGAAAATAAAAAGACGAAAAAAATGAGAGGTCGGACGACTCGATCAGACCCTTAGTTTAACAGAAAATTGGAAAAAACCGGCCAAATGCAGTTTTTTTATGGTTTGAAAAACCACGCTTTACTATCAAACAGAAATAAAATTTAAAAATATTTTATTTTATTGAAAAAGTTCAAAATTCGCAGTCTAGTGCATATATATATATATATATATATATATATATATATATATATATATATATATATATATATACAGGGTGATTCATTAATATGTGTAAATATTTTAACAGGTAAATTTTGAGCTCAAAATATGAAGATCTAACTTTTTTTGCCTATACAAAATATTTCTCCTTACTGATTTAAAGGGTGTTTTATTTAAATTATTAAAAATGAATTTTGTTCATAACTTTAATGCAGCTTGATATTTCTTTATGATATTTGGCAGTAAGTTAAAGTAGTTTGGGACACATCAAATAATAGTAAAGAAGACTTTCTCGCTATCACCAGTGGCGTACGGCAGGGGCACGAAAAGAGTTCTCGTTTCCTAAATTCTACGCCACTGGCAGAATTGTCATTTTAGTATAATTTTTCGATTCTCCAATATTTTCTCTGTAAATAAGGCACTCTGTTTTCGTAACGCTAGAGCCACTACTTTTCGAGATATTTAACATTGAACATATGGCTGCAGATTTTTATGTACTTTCATGTCTTCTTTAAACTACTTTAACTTACTGCCAAATATCATAAAGAAATATCAAGCAGCATTAAAGTAATAAACAAAATTCATTTTTAATAATCTAAATACAACACGCTGTAAATCAGTAAGGAGAAATATTTTGTATAAGCAAATTGGGTTAGATCTTCATATTTTGAGCCCAACATTTTCCCGTTAAATATTTACACATATTAATGAATCACCCTGTATATATATATATATTTATATATATATATATATATACAGTGCTTTCATGATGAAAGGAACAAATTCATTAAAAAATTAGGTTTCTATTTCATGTTAAAATCCTCGGACAGGTCGATTAGTATTTTTATTTGGGCATTTTTCGCAATGAAAATTTTGTATTTTCATTCAAGAGCTATGGCTTTGTCATTAGTTTTTTTAAAGGTAATACCCTGTATATTATTTCACTTTACAATTCTACGATAAATTCTTATCACTTTTTGTGAACATACCATATGCCTCAACTCGATGGATTGCCAGAAACGGAGATAGTGGGTGATGAGAGGTACGATATGAAAACACACAAATGTAATAAATTACTAATTTAATTTTTACATATGTTCAATCTGTTGTCCGTTTACTTCGAGACATTTTTGAAGTCGATTCAATGTTTCCCGTTGCACATTTTCAATTACTTCTGGACTGATAAGTCTTATTTCCTGCCTGATTCTCTCTTTTAGATCATCAATATTATTTGGTCTATTCAAATAAACTTTAGACTTCAAATAACCCCATAAGAAAAAATCCAATGGGGTTATGTCCGGTGATCTTGGCGGCCACTCAATCGGACCTCTCCGTCCTATCCATCTGTTGGGAAAAGTTGCATCAAGAAATTGTCGAACAGCGATTGAATAGTGAGGAGGTGCCCCATCTTGTTGAAACCATATCTCGTTATTAGGTATGTCAGGATCTTGTGGGTTAGGAAACAAAACAGCTAAAGCCGGAATGAGTTCGAACTGGAGAAAGTTCAAGTAGTCCTCTCCGTTTAGTGTTCCTTCAAAAAAATAGGGACCAACTATACGATTTCGAACAATCGCTGCCCATGTATTAATTTTTTGAGGCCGCTGTGTGTGGCATTCTTGCATCCAATGAGGATTCTCGGTCGCCCAATACCTACAGTTTTGTCTGTTGACGTGGCCATTTAAAGTAAAGGTGGCTTCATCAGAAAAAATTATGTTTGTAATGAAATTTAGATCTTGATTATGAATTTCAAGAATCTGCTCACAAAACTGTACTCTGCGGTCAAAATCGTCTTCTAATAATTCATGTACCAGCTTAATTTTATAGGGATGATACTTATTTACCTTAAGTATTTTATGCACGGACCCTACTGATAAATTGAAATTATTGGAAATTGTAGTAATGGATGTATGAGGGTTATCTTGGGTTTCTAGTAGAACGTTCACCACTGTTTCTTCAGATACTCTCGGTGGTCTTCCTTTAGGTAAATCTCTAACGTGGCCGTATCTCCTGAATTTTGATTCAATTTTGCTGACTGTCGATCTAGTAATTGGCGGACGATCAGGATGATTTTCATTGAATAGATTGCAGACTTCTTCTTGTGAACGCACCCTATCTCCAAAACCAATCATCATAAGTACTTCAATACATTCTCTCTCAAGTAATTGCATTTTCTTAAACAATGAAGTAGTGTAGTGCCTGGAGCGTTAAAAACGTGAAAACTGCGGACTATACAGCACCAGTGAATGAATTCAGATGGTACATGTGAAATTTCATTCTTCAGATTTAATGACAATGTTTACCTAAATTTTTTTTTGTACTTTTAATCCACATTTTAAATCTCCAGGTGCTCCACTATCTCCGTTATAATCTGGGAATCCATCATGATCACAAAAAGTGATAAGAATTTATCGTAGAATTGTAAAGTGAAATAATATACAGGGTATTACCTTTAAAAAAACTAATGACAAAGCCATAGCTCTTGAATGAGACACCCTGTATACAAAATTTTTATTGCGAAAATTGCCCAAATAAAAATACTAATCGACCTGTTCGAGGATTTTAACATGAAATAGAAACCTAATTTTTTAATGAATTTGTTCCTTTCATCATGAAAGCACTGTACATATATATATATATATATATATATATATATATATATATATATATATATATATATATATATATATATATATATATATATATATATATATATATATATATATACGAATTGTTGTTGCCTGTGAACTATTTCTAATTTCTTGATAATTATTAGCAATAACAGGCTTGTTGAATCTTAAAAAACTCGATTTTATATTTAACAAAAAAAAAAAAAGTTTTTATAAAGCTACGAATGTCGTGGCGAAACGTCAACTTTTTAATAAAATCGAGTTTTTTAGATTCAACAAGCCTGTTATTGCTAATAATTATCAAGAAATTATATATATATATATATATATATATATATATATATATATATATATATATATATATATTTGGTGAGTGAAACCGGGACACATTAATATGGGATGGCCTTACCGGAGGGGTTATCCCATACCCCCCAGTAGAGCGGGGTCATCCCCTGGAAAATTTTAAAAAAATCAGTAGCAAAAAATTTTTTTAATCCTCGCAAGTGACGGGAAAAGTAATTTTGAACTAGATTGTTAGTTCTACACAGCCTTAAAAAATGAAAGAAAAGTTTTGCTGTTTAAATACATATATTTTCGCCTTTTTAAGGATAATTTTCTCTGATCAATCAAAAAAAAAGTGTTGATAAAATAATATTCAAAATACTTCATAAAATTGTTTGATTGTACAATTGCTAAGTCTTATTGAGTATATTTTGTTATAAAACTAAAATTTTTCTAACGACAAAAACAATTATAAAAACTTTTTCTTTAAACTAAAAAAAGTTATAAGTTGACATTGTTAACCTGTACTTTCCGACAAGGCGCTCACGTCTCTTTGCTCGATAAAGTGATAGTGTGCACTTTTCCTCTAGGTAGCACTTAACCTTCTCATAGGCCTGTTGTTATAATTAAACTACTTACAGCCATTATTCATTACTTTTTACATCTTACACCCGTTTTCCGGAACATCGATCAAACCGGGCGGGACACCGGGACAAAAGCAAAATACCGGGGCTGTCCCGGCCAAACCGGGACGTATGGCAAGCCTATATATATATATATATATATATATATATATATATATAAATATATATATATATATATATATATATATATACATATACATATACATATACATATATATATATATATATATATATATATACATACATATATATATATATATATATATATATATATATATATATATATATATATATATATATATATATATTTATTTATATATTTATACACAGAAACAAATATTTCATTACGTACATCTATCATATGCGAATAATTTTTAGAAACATCTTATTTTAGGATTGTACATTGACAAAAGTATTGCAGCATGTGTCGTTTTCCAGAGGATGAAATTTCAGTGTTGGTTTACCGAGCCATATATCAAAGTCAAGCGAGCTGTACAGTATAGGTTTTGATTTAAACCTCAATAAAATGGTGTTATTTACGATTTGGCGCCAAGACTGCGCAGATTATGATCTTTTTATGGACACACAGACGATAAAATAAAACACTACTTATTAACTAGTAATTACAATGACGTTGACAGTTAATCCGGGCGGCTGGCCGAGCTACGCACGAGCTGAGGCCATTATTCGGGCGTGGTTGGACATACAGTCGATATATTTTATTCTACGGAGAGATATTTCATCGATATATATATATATATATATATATATATATATATATATATATATATATATATATATATATATATATTTACTGATACAGATAAATGTTTGATTCAAGCTGTACTTTTCTGTCACATTTTCAAAATTGATAACACAATCATTTTGAAGCTTTTTTCGTAGAACATTCAACCGTGCATTTTTTTCAATTTGAAACGATATTTTTGGATAAATTATTAAGAGAAGACGCTTCAATTCAACTGATGTATTGCTCGAAATGTTGGAGGAAAAAAATACGAATAAAAATGTGAAGATCATGCATATATTATTCAAATTCTTAAAAAAAAGCCAAGCCATCAACTGAAAAGGTGATTATTTTGAATGATAAGACTGCTTACTATTAGTTTATAATATTTAATGTTTTCAAATAAGGAATGCATATTTATGATTTGTTATATGTTTGAATATATCTAAAAAATTACCAAAACAGTAAAAATTTCGATATCGAAGGCACGTGCGACCGCGGTTGAATAATAACCGAAACTTTTAAATTAATAAACCATTCGTCTTACTGCCCACGTTCGTGCATCTTCAGGATATTTTCATCTAGCCGTTAGCGTATAATATTTATAGTCCGCACGAATCTACGAGAGCGTTATAAAAATGTCGACGGAAATGTTTTCGAGGAGCAGTAAGTTTTATTGGTACGAGTTTCATTTGTAGGTACCCATGTCTAACGTCCAGGCGATTCTTTATTGCCGTTTCGACCATTTTGTAACGCGGTGTTGCGCCTAATTGCCGCGTGGGACACGACCAGCCGCGCATGTTTATGACGGGCGCGTTAGAAAGTCGCGTGGTGGGGGCGGGTGACGAAAATGAGTAGATTTGGAACCGTAAAAATGGGCTTTTCAAATTCGAAGATTTCAACTTGAAAATTGATACCTTGTGGTAGTGTTTTCTTCTTGATTCAAATAATCAAAATTTTGTAAATCCCTTAAAAACACAATGTTTTTATTTCACACGTATGAATCTCTCAAAAACAAGTGTTATTTGACACTAAATTTAGTACGAATCTCTTGTAAACAAGTGTTTTTAATTCACACTAATTTTCGAATGAATCTCTTATAAACAAGTGTTTTTATTTCATACTAAATTTAATGTGAATCTTTCAAAAATAAGACTTTTTAATTCACACTAACTTTAGAATAAATCTCTTGAAAACAAGTGTTTTATTTCACACTAACCGTAAAAATGTTTCATTCAAATTCAAAGATTTCAACTTGAAAATTAATACCTTGTCGTAGTGTTTTCTTCTTGATTCAAATAATCAAAATTTTGTAAATCCCTCAAAAACAATGTTTTTATTTCACACCAACATAGAACGTATGAATCTCTCAAAAACAAGTGTTTTTAATTTACACTAATTTTCGAATAAATCTCTTCAAACTATGTATTTTCATTCCATACTAAATTGAATGTGTGAATCTTTCAAAAATAAGACTTACACACTAACTTTAGAATAAATCTCTTGAAACAAGTGTTTTATTTCACACTCAGCTTATTATGAATCTCTTGAAAACAAGTGTTTTTATTTCTCAAAAAATTTAGTATGAATCTCACAAAAACAAGTGTTTTACCTATTTCATACTAAATTCAGTATGATTCTCTTAAAAACAAGTGTTTTTATTTCACACTGTCAAATAAAAAATTTCAACCCGAGTGTTTTAATTTCACACTTAATTTTGTATGAATCCCTTAAAACAAGTGTTTTTTTTAACACTAAATTCCGAATTAATCTCCTACAAACTAGTGTTTTCATTTCACACCAAATTTAGAATGAGTCTCTTAATAACAAGTTTTTTTATTTCACACTAAATTTAGAATGAATGCCTTAAAAGAAGTGTTTTTATTTCACACTAATTTTCGATAAAATCTCTTCAAATAAAGTTTTTTTATTTCACACTAATTTTGGAATAAATATCTTTAAACCAAGTGTTTTTATTTCATACTAAATTTTGAATAAATCTCTTAAAAACAAGTGTTTTTTATTTAAGTACGATACCTTTATCTCTCAAAGTTTACCACTTCAGTTTACCTTTATCTCTCAAAAACAAGTGTTTTTATTTTACACTTCCAATAAAAAACTTTAACCCGAGTGTTTTTATTTCACACTCAATTCAGTAGGAACCCCTTGAAAACAAGTGTTTCTATTTTACACTAAATTTTGGATAAATCTCTTCAAAATAAGGGTTATAAGTTTATTTATTTCACACTAAATTTAGTGTGAATCTCGAGTTTTTTATTTCACACTAATTTCGGAATGAATCTCTTCAAACCGAGTGTTTTTATTTCATTCTAATTTTGAAATAAATGTCTTTAAACCAAGTGTTTTCACTTCACACTAAATTTTGAATAAATCTCTCAAAAACAAGTGCTTTTCATTTAAGCACTAGTTTACCCATCGAACAGATTCACCAAAAAAAAAATTGAAACAGGTCCGCTTTCAACTACAATTTCGACAACCGAACAACGTCAATGCCAAGTTCAAGGTCCGATCATCTAGCGATGCTCGGACGGTTTTGGAATAGGAATAAAAAATTCGTCGAAAAAACATCTACATATCTCCATTATTCATTTATTGGCCTTACACGGCGATGCCCGTCTCGAATATCCTCATTGTTCGACGCCGAACCGTCACGCTGGGTGACACGTCCGACATTCATTTGTAAATCGAAAAAAAAACACCAACAATGAGCGCATCACGCCTTCCTAACGAACTACGAGGGTTCGGAGAAGAACCAATTTAATGAACGATAGAAATAAACTGTCCGGTGTATTGATATGAGGATCGACGTAGAATTAAAGGATGTAATTGTGGTCGAAATTTTATTAATCTGTTATTTTCAGGTGACTGATGGGCTAGTCAGATGCAGGTGTTCGAAGATTTTTCTTCGTTAAATATACACAGATGGGTCGGTTATGAAAGGAAAGTCGGCTTGTGCTATATACGAACCAGAGTATAATTATGAGAAAATGATACATCTTTCTTCTACCTTTTCTATATTTTCATGTGAATTAATAGCTATAATAGAAGCTCTAAAGTATTACAGAACTATACAGGCAAACAACATTGTTATTTTATCAGATTCGAAAAGTGTTCTACAAAATATCTCAAAATTCAGCATGTCATCATAAAATACACATTTAGTTATAAAAATGAGAAGAGAACTTTTCCATCTTCAACAAACTGGCAAACAAATTCATTTCCTATGGGTTCGATCACATAAAGGTATTCCTGGAAACACAGCTGTAGATAATTTAGCTACAAAAGCAACATCATTAATAGATGGAAACACATACATTAAATTCCCCAAGTACGAGTATTCAAAGATAATTAAAAATAAATGTTTCGAAGAATGGTGTGACATATTTCGATATGATAGGAAAGGGTTGTCGTATAAATTCATAGTAGGAGACAAACCACTGAAGAAACCATGGTTTCAAGATATCAACAAGTCACGTCAATTTATTGTATTGTTAGGAAGACTTAGGTCTTCACACGGTTTATACGCTAAACATATGCATAAAATTGGTTTGAAAATGTCACCATTATGTGAATGTGGAGAGGTTGAAACATTAGAACATATTTTTCTTAATTGCCCAATTCATATAAATGAAAGAGATACCATGTTGGATCATTTATATCCAACTAGCGGGACCCGTCGCGGCTTCGCCCGCGTATCCATATATGTATACGTATGAATCTTGGCTTTCGAGTTTCGAGTTTTACTGAGCTCACTCGTTCCGCGTTAGAGCTGTGGCAAACCGTATGTATTCGTTACTAAGTAACGAATACTTCATTAGACTCGAAGTAACGATTCGTTACTTTCGAACTAGCATCGTTACTCGTTACTTTCGCATTTTTCCTTTGCGCATGACTTTGAGCATGTATTTGTACTACTGTTCTGTTTATGAATATCATATAAAAAAATTAAAATTTATCTTTGGGTAATAATTATTAAGGTAGATAACCATGACGTCAGATGTTTAATTTTTATTAGATGTACGAGTGAAAAGATGACCACCACAAGTCACACGAACTTTACTTTACTTTTTTACCTACATATTACATCAGTTAAACACTCACATATTTGATAATAATAATTTTTTTTCAATAAGTATAAAGAAAAACATGAAAAAAAAACAAGACATACCTCTAAAAAAAATTTTAAAATTCAAATCACAAAAAAATTATCATATTCACATACCTTAAAAAAAATACCATTTTGCCAGTGTTTGTCGGTATTTTGTCCTCCAATAAACCATCTACCGAGACAGGATTCTGATTCCGTATTGGAATTATTCAATTACTTGGCTTGTAATCGACGCCTCAAAGACTAACAAATAACTAAATGAACATCAATTTTACCCTAATAAAAGTAATCTGCAGAAACCAATTTATGTGAAATTATTTTATTTCAAAATGTTATATAAAATAAGGCTCAAATCTTAGAAGCAATTGAACAAAGAGTTAATATAAAGGGGAGATGAACAATTTGAAAATAATGAGTTTTGAGTCTTGAAATTATTACAAAATAATATCCTCTTTGGATAACTCTGTTGAATAATTTGAAAAAAAAACCTAAAAAATTCAAAAGCCGTTATTTCAGTAATAATATGCATCAATGGTGTTTCCTACAAATATGCCCATGAAATTTATTGTAATTAATAAAATGCAATCAGCTATCTATAACCCTAGCCTACAGGAAAGTGTCCTATAATCCAATAAATCATACTGAATATAAATAACGACACATAAATAACAATAAGGAATATGAGCTTAAATCTTTCAAATTATCGTTATATTATACGGAACTAACGAATCTTATACGAAAGTAACGATAACGAATGTAACGAAACATACGAAACTAACGTATATACGGTATATCTGTAAAGTAAACTACTAACGAATCTTATACGAAAGTAACGATAACGAATGTAACGAAACATACGAAAGTAACGATAACGAAAACTAAGCGTTCAAATCTTTCCTTATACGGAAGTAACGAAAGTAACGAATACTTAGTAACGAATACTCTATCATAAAGTAACGAATACATACGGGTAACAAACTTTTCGTTACTTTTACAGACCTATTCCGCGTTCCTAAATTTCTCGATAAAGCATACCGATAGGCATAATACCGTGCGTACAGACAGCGGCGCAGTAGTGATTATGTCAGTCGACAGACTTATGACTTTTCACCGCGTATTGAGAAGAAATTTATATATTGACCCTTTACGGCCTTTACCTCACCGGGTGGCGTCGTATTAAATCCACGATGCCAATAGCCCGTGTCATACTGTCAAAATTTTGTTTCTTTTTTAATCCCTCAGAATCGTTCTGTAAACACCTTTATATACCAAGATACTATTGCTAGTATGACAATATTATGACAATGATTGTGTATGATTGTGTAATGATTGTGTGATTTCAACACACTATTATGACAAATTGTTTAGTAGAAAACTCAAAGAATGGTCTGCACAAAAAAAATATAATTCATATACAAAATAGTGTTTAAAAAAAAAGGATTACAACGTTTGTATAAAATAAAATATTTAAGATTTACTTTTTTGTATGCTCTAAATTTCGTACATATTGCGTATCGTACGTAATACTTATCATTATTTTTATACTTCAAAAATTCTATAGATACACTTTATAGCCAATATACCAAAAATTTATTCCACCCCCGTTCAACCCCTGAATGATCGAATTTTAAAAAACGGAGAAAGTGGTTTTTCAAGATAATTATAAGGAACATTTTAGTGGCCGAATGAAATCGCTAAGTCGATTATTTTGCGAGAAAAAGCCAATAAAAAAAACAGACTCACTCCTTTTTCACCCCTAAATGATGGGATTTCAAAAAACTGAGAAACTACTTTCTAGAGTTAATTTTACTTAACATTTTCGTGAAAGAGCGTGATCGCTAAGTCCATTATTTTGCGAGAATCAGCCAAAAATAGCCAATATACGAAAAACACATTTCACCCTCTTTCAACCCCTAAATGATACAACATCAAAAAATGCAGAAAACGGTTTTTTAATAAAATTATAAGGAACATTGTAGTGGAAGAACGGAATCGCTAAGTCGACTATTTTGCCGGAAATAGCCAATATAAAAAAAACAGACTTACCCCTTTTGCACCCCTAAATGATGGAATTTCAAAAAACTGAGAAACTACTTTCTAGAGTTAATTTTACTTAACATTTTCGTGAAAGAGCGGGATCGCTAAGTCCATTATTTTGCGAGAATCAGCCAAAAATAGCCAATATACGAAAAACACATTTCACCCTCTTTCAACCCCTAAATGATACAACATCAAAAAATGCAGAAAATTGTTTTTTAATAAAATTATAAGGAACATTATAGTGGAAGAACGGAATCGCTAAGTCGATTATTTTGCCGGAAATAGTCAATATAAAAAAACAGACTTACCCCTTTTGCACCCCTAAATGATGGAATTTCAAAAAACTGAGAAACAACTTTCTAGAGTTAATTTTACTTAACATTTTAGTGGAAGAACGGGATCGCTAAGTCCATTATTTTGCGAGAAACATCAAAAAACACGTTTTACCCTTTTTCAACCCCTTAACGGCGGAATTTTAAAAAACCCCGGCTTATTGGGAATCTACATGATCAGACTTAACTTCCCACCAAATTTCAGAAATTAAAAAAATATGGATTTTGCTGTAGACTGGATTCAATTTTTCGGCTTGTATTATATATATATATATATATATATATATATATATATATATATATATATATATATATATATATATATATATATATATATATATATATATATATATATATATATATATAATATATATATATATATATATATATATATATATTATATATATATATATATATATATATATATATATATTATATATATATATATATATATATATATATATTAATTATATATATATATATATATATATATATATATATATATATATATATATATATATATATACACAAAAGTGTTGTTGACAACACTTTTGTGTTGTCAACAACTGTTGATGACAAAAGTTTATGTAATTACCTCGTGTTGGCAACAAAAGTTGGAAATAAATGTTGGAAACCGTGTTTGCGTTTATGGCGGTAAACATCAAAAGAATACGCTTGTCGCAGATATTTTTTCGCTCTGTGAATGCACTTTCAGTTGGGAACATTTGTTCGAAACAGAAGCATGTCTCTTAACGTCACGTGGACGAACGAATTAGCTTGCATAATATCATTGTCAATCGGAGACATTGCCGATGGTGGAGACAGCTTGTTGTCAACTAAAATGTTTCTCAAATTGTTTTCAACTCGGTGTAGACACAATGGAAACAACAGTTGGTCCATAATGGTGCGTTTCAACCGAAATTGTTGGCAACTTTAGTGTTTCCAACTGTTTGCAACTCTCCAGAAAGAAACTTTTGTTCCTATTGTGTCCACATCGAGTTGCAAACAATTTGAGAAACATTTTGGTCGACATAAAGTAAGCGGTACCAACATTTTCCATTGTTTCTGAATAAGCAGGATTTCACTATAACCAATTGATTATAACTATGAAACAGTCGTCCAAGATAAAAATCTATGTAGAGAGAGAGACCGTACTAATATTTTCACATATTCGTAATTTAATTGTATCTAAATGTCATTTTCTTGATCACTGTTTCTAAAAATTTCACAAAACACTAGTTATTAATTTTTTCCACGAAATCCTTCTTTACCTTAAATCAGACATGTCTATTAGTTCATAAATGATGGAAATGACCATTCCATAATTAGAAAATGATGTTTTAGACACTATTTAAGTTTGTTGTATTTTAGAATTCTCATACCTACTTTATATTATACAAAAATTCCGTAACAATTTTACCTTAATTGAAGTGTTCGTTTAAAATTTAAAATTTCAAACTGTCATAGCTCAAATAACATTTTTATAATTGAAATATTATAGGTAGTCATAATCAAAACTAGCATAATTTTCCTCTACAGAACATGAATATAAAAGCTTTCCACAACACTCACTTCTAATTAATTGGAAGCACTGAATTCACAATCATTAACTTTTATGGATTTATTAATTGGAATTTTAGACACCTTGAAATGGCAATGAACAGTCATAAAATAATTTTTTCAAATTTCACAACTAATTCCTATTGTTATCGTCCATCAAACTAAAAATATTCATTAAAAAATCGTTACTTTTACAAAAGCATAGAGTTTGACAGACTTAATTTATTGATTTAATCTGAACAATTGATCTGCGTTGAACGTATTCAACATTTAATAAGAAGTCATATAGTTCATATCGCACATTTTCCTAATTCATTATTTTAAATTCAAACGACATGATCTGCTCTCGTGCCGATTTCTATCCTTAACCAAGGCACGAATACGCCGGAAGCGTAGTCGTAATGACTCCGCAAGACCGGCCATCAGCTAAATGGCCACCGATCCGCCCCGAACTGAATGCCATGCACCATTATCTTACCCCGCTATTAAGGCGTCTTAAATACGATGACTGAGCGATCTTAATGCCCGCCTATGAATCGCGTTAAGGGACCTGCCTATTTGTTTCTTCGAAACTGTCATTATCCTTTTAAAATTATACAATGATCATCAGGTTTCGATAGCTCTCCTGACGAACAAACGTGGAATTGTACTTCTGTAAAGGTAATCGTTCAGTGTAATGTATCGGCTTAGAATCGAAAGGCGATTAACACATTTGGGATCCTTAGACATATTTGAACTACATATTGGTTATGTCTAGACCAGATAGCTCCTATCTGGATTATTTGAGTAAATATTTTTCGTTCTAAATAACAAAATATTCAAATATAAGTAGAAATATTTTAGTTAGAAAGCGTTTTTAAATGGAGGGGTAGTGTTCGTAGTAGTTTATTTCATTAGTATTGTTGTAATATATAAAATTATATGGAAGTGAAAACTTTTCCATTGGTCTTGTTTTCTATATTCCCGAAAAAATTATATCGTCAATAATTTAATTCTTTGCATTCCTCCAACTTTAGTGAGTTGAAGGAATGCAAAGAATTTTCAGGAGTCGATTAATTTTATAATTAGCTTCGGATGGTGATAGCGCTCGTTTTATGTTTAATAGTATGAAACTTACTATCTCAATCTCTTCATTCTCTGTAATAGATTATTAGCAAATATAACATCAAATCTTTTGAAAATCGCTTATGACAAAATTTGGGACGCATATGTATATATATATATATATATATATATTATATATATATATATATATATATATATATATATATATATATATATATATATATATATATATACATATATATAATAGAGATATATAAACTAGATCTGACGACATGGAATTCGCATTCATATTTCGAGAGAGAATGTTAGGACATTCGACGCCGGCACCACACACGATGGACACACTAGACAGTATTTTTCGCTCCAACTATTTCATCAGTAGTGTCCCTTCCATCGAACGAGTGGGCAACGATCTCGAATTCATATAACCACCAACTATATATATATATATATATATATATATATATATATATATATATATATATATATATATATATATATATAGAAAACAGAATTCTTCGTGTTAACGATACACGTTCGTGGCAATAAAATGAACTGAACTTGGACATTTATTCGAAACTAATCAAACAAACCTCCTAGCGGAGCTGGTTATACGAGTTCACGAAACATCGAAATGCCTCCATATACCTTGGATGGTGTATGTTAGAAACATTAAGTTGTTTATCACAATCAATGGAAATGATAGACAGTCTGTTTCGCCCTCATTTGGGGCTCATCAGTATCATCCATCCATCGAAAGTGATAACCAACCAAATATTTCTAACGGCGTTATATTTTCCTTCCAGTGACTATATGGCATATAAATATGACACAGCGCCACCAGTCGGAAACAAATGAACCACATCTTACAGATAGATGAAAATTTTTCTAACATACACCATCCAAGGTATATGGAGGCATTTCGATGTTTCGTGAACTCGTATAACCAGCTCCGCTAGGAGGTTTGTTGATTAGTTTCGAATAAATGTCCTAGTTCACTTCATTTTATTGCCACGAACGTGTATCGTTAACACGAAGAATTCTGTTTTCTATTCATTTGCTGCTACCTGTAAAAGGAATAAAATTGGAGCGCTTGTTACTTGCGGTGGGTAAATGTTGAATTACATCGATTTGATGTATCAACTTTACTCTTGCTTAGCGAATATAGTAACCACCTTCGGGTGTCAGGACGTACGAGTTCTCGTTGCCGAAATGTTTTCATCTAGCTGTAAGATGTGGTTCATTTGTTTCCGACTGGTGGCGCTGTGTTATATTTATATGCCATATAGTCACTGGAAGGAAAATATAACGCCGTTAGAAATATTTGGTTGGTTATCACTTTCGATGGATGGATGATACTGATGAGCCCCAAATAAGGGCGAAAACAGACTGTCTATCATTTCCATTGATTGTGATAAACAACTTAATGTTTCTAACATACACCATCCAAGGTATATGGAGGCATTTCGATGTTTCGTGAACTCGTAAAACCAGCTCCGCTAGGAGGTTTGTTTGATTAGTTTCGAATAAATGTCCTAGTTCACTTCATTATATATATATATATATATATATATATATATATATATATATATATATATATATATATATATATATATATATATATATATATATATATATATATATATATATATATATATATATATACATATATATATATATATATATACATATATATCGGCGGATTCATCTTCCAGTGTATAATCTACCTAAATAGAGCAAAATCGTGAATACCGCTCACCTTCAACATTTCGACTTCCAATCGAACAAAGATCGCTAATATTAACAATAATGACCATCATCGATTATAATGTTAAATTTGCAATGTCTCAGGCAACCTGGTCTTATTGGGAAATCACGGTTAACTGAAAGTCACGAGCCGGTGTTGCCATCTCGCCGTTTTGGATGTTAATTGAGTATTTCATCGAACTTTCACAGACAGTTTGGACGTGTAGTTTGTGAAACGTAAATAATTCAAAATGAGACGAAGATGAAGACGAACGGCCGGCTGCTGTCGAGATCCAGTAATTTTTTAGAAAGTTTTCAAACCCAATTGTTTTGTATTTTTTGAGTTTCTTACATAAAAAATTTTACCTATATCCCAGATTTTCAGCCTCCCAGCACCTCTCAATATTCTTTAATTCAGGAATTAAACTCATGATAAGATATTACATATAATTATATTTCAATTATACTGTAAAAGATTTCCTTTCAAAAAATATATTTTGACGAGGTCTGTGGTAGGACAAAGGCCGCTTCTCGGTTTCGCCAGTATATATATATATATATATATATATATATATATATATATATATATATATATATATATATATATATATATATATATATATGTATTGTTGAATAGTCATATACTTCAAAGTTTGTGTGATTTATTGAATTTTTTGCAATTAAAAGAACTGGTATTTTTATGAATTTCAATACCGACACGCAAAATTTGCCAATATCTCACGATGCATTTACGCCATTTAACGGTTGGCAACTCAGCAGCGAACGCAACGGAGTAGAAATTCGTAAACTGAGGAACGGCGCTATTTGGGTTAATGATGATCTATTTTTATTGACTGTTTGTTGAACTGATTGATGTATTGCTTCGACGATAATTTAGAGAGAGAATTCACGATCGCTTTTCCTTCGTTTTCGGGATTCTGCGATGGAACAGTGGTCTTTGTGTTTGCAGAGATTGTGTCGAAAGTGCATTAGTAGGTTTGGAATTCAGTTGAGTAATTTACGTCGCAGTACTGTGGATGAGAAGTGTTCGATGGAGATTGAATGCGTAGATATCACCTTTGCTAATATACATAACCTAGTTTTTGATATGTAACATCTAAGCCCTCGGTACGTATCATATCAAGAAGAAATTACATCAAAATCTCAACAAGAATATCATTTGAGATGAAAATTTGGTTTTAATTAAAATATCAATAAGTGAAAGGGGGTTGTTCAATTTCATACTTTAAAATAATAAATCAATTGGAATAACTACATATTTTAGGATTTAACTGAATCAGAAACAATATCTCCATAACGTAGGTGCCAAGTTATTTACACCGAAGAAAATTTTAGTTTCCTGCCTTGAAATCTACGATAATTGCATTTTCCGTTGTGCGAACATTTTAAAACTGTATCGATCGATTAGCTTGCAAAATCTCCAGGCAGTAACGGATTTCCACTATAATACTACAAATTGAGTTATTTCCGCTTGCCCCAGATTGGGCGCCAAAATTATTCAATCAAGCTTCTTGTTGATATTGTTAGAAGGTGCCTTGATATAATCGATTAGCTTGCAAAATCTCCAGGCGGTAACGGAATTCCACTATAAAACTACAAATTGAGTTATTTCCGCTTGCCTCACGTTGGGCGCCAAAATTATTCAATCAATCTTCTTGTTGATATTGTTAGGAACTGCAACGGAATAGAATCGATTAGCTTGCAGAATTTTCAGGCAGTAACCAATCTCTACTTCAAATTGAGCTCCCGCTATTCCCGAGCTGAAACTCAAGATAATTAAATCAAACAATATCCTACTTCTTACAAATTTCGTTAGGTCCTTCCCGGTAATGCAATATCACGGGCCTCTCCCCCAACTATACGAAGTGGATTAAATGCTTCCCAAGTTTCGGAAATGAAGGGGGAGGCAAGCTTTACTGTCGTCGGTCGCCGGAAACGTATTTTTCTACCGGACGTGGTTTGCTTTTATTTATAAATCATTGGCTAATTTCGTACAGTTCCAGATGTGCGCGTTAATTTTTATTCAGAGATTCGCGGTCCATTTCAACGTCAATAAGGTTGCGATTCGATGTGGCTAGCTAACGGATGGATTGTGGTGAATGTTTGTTATAATGGTTTTTCGAATTATGCCATTAGCGCGGTACGGCAATTAGGCTAAACTGGAGACGATAAGATGTCGAAAATAGACGCCGATTATAATAATATCGACAGATATGGCAAAGCGGATACGATTAGTACGTGATGGTGAATTAAAGGGAAATCGCGAAATTAGAAATTTTAGTTGAGATGTTTGAAAACTGGCGGAATAAATTATAGCGATATTGAGATTTACAAAGGTCGTTCGTATCGAAAGTCTGAACTGTTTGTAAATGGCATCGTGTGAAATGAGTATTTGATTTACGAAAGAAAGAAAATGAGGAAGTTTCATTGTTGATTGGTCGATATGGCATACGCTCAAAGTTTTACGTTTTTTACGAGTTCTACTTGAATTTTGAAATTCTTTTTTTCCTGGTATGTTCAAGTAATAAGAAAAAATTGAAACTACAATTTATGCCTATTTATTAGTGAAATAACCCACAGAAACTTTCGGTTTTTTGGAATAGTTACATTAATTTGTATTTTGAGTTCAGTTTTGACATTAGGTTAGGATGGATGTTAAGATTAGTTCTTTTTTTTTCGTAGCGTATTTTCTCCTAAAAAAAATAGACCATTGCACTTCATCGAACAGTGAGGTGCAAGAGTGATTCTTAAACCGTTCGATACTTTCTGGACTACGAATTTCGAGGTTTTTTTTATGTCTGATATATATGATATACCTATATATATATATATATATATATATATATATATATATATATATATATATATATATATATATATATATATATATATATATATATATATATATATATATATATATATATATATATATATATATATATATATATATATATATATGTATGTGTGTGTATGGATTTCTGTTGACCTCAGCTCCTCCAAATTGATTAATAAGTTGTAAGAAAAAAAAGAAGATAAAATATGACCCCAATAGTCTATTTTTGTTTAGAATGAAGCACTGTGTAGGATTCTTGTAACTATCTTAACCCTATCGTAGTAACCTTTATAATTATTGTTATTTTATGCTGCTTGAATGTTCAGTTATTATTATCTTCCTGAAAAACTTCGGGCTATCCAAAGTGAAAGCGTACCGATATAAATATGGATCTTCTCTTGCGAATTAACAGTTCTAAACTGTTTTCTATTCAAATCTATTTATAATGAGACCTTGCGTGTTTTTTTTTATTTTCTACCAATATTAAACAATTTAGCGTCAATTGGAACAAACGTATTGTACGACATTCGTTCATTTCAATCGGACGCCCTCTAACACTCGAAATTACGGGTTATTATTTATCGATTTGAGTTTCCTGAACGATATTTTAAATTCATAAAGCAGCCTCCAGGGGATGGTTCCGGACTAATTCGAAAATTGGCCTCCATTCACCATTGGGAGCGCAAAATGACGATGGTCGGTGTAGCCGTAGGCTGTCTGAAGTTAGTCTAGTAGCCGATTGAATCTAACATATTTTTTTTATAGTAGAAATTGAATAATCTTACACTAATCCGTTTTAATCATCTTGAGCTATAAAATAATTTATGTTACTTCGATAGCGTATTGATCAATGAAATGTTTCTTCTAACTAGATTTTACATAACAAACTACCATAAAAAAGGTATATGAAATAAGAACACAATTTAACATTTCAGTTGGATTAATTTATTATAGATGAAAACATGAGAAACAAATTTAAAGTTTATGTTTTTGAGCGAATATCAGAAATCAAAGATAATAGATATGCTTAAACTAAGAACAAATTGAGATCTTATGATTCGTTCTCAAAATGAAAAATAACATGAATTTTTTATTTTAGAAGTTGACATTGTTTGCAGAAATCGAGAACTGATTATAATAAATGTTCAAACTGCACACCCAGTTGTTCCTGGTTATTATGCTTAATGAAACAGTTTTAAACTGGAAAATACAGATGCCAAGAAATTCTTTTTTTTCCCTGACAACGAATCGAATTTTTGTATTACGACTTTTACCGTGTCAAAAAAGTTTTACTATGTATTACATGCCCTACCTTGTCATTTGAAATTTCAGAGTTGATATATACATCTATGAACGGGGGCCACTACAAAAGAAGTAATGATGTAAATTTATATATATATATATATATATATATATATATATATATATATATATATATATATATATATATATATGCCGTACGCAGCTTTTCTCTCTTCAGCATAAGCGGCCTGATTTCCCATTATAATTAGTGTCCCGCCCCCAGATACAATAAAATGTAATGAGCAAAAAATGGCGTTTTTTGTATGGGTAGCCCCCTCATATATTTTTTTCATTTCAATTTTATCATTTATTATTGAAGTAAAAATACCACTGATTATTTTTTGACGTTTCTTAAAACCAATGAAATGCTTCTTTATTTGTCACAAGAGTAAGTTTTAACCAATGATGTCATTATTATAGTGGGAATAAATCTTTTTTCTACAAGCGTGCGCTTTCAACCCTTTTCCCGCACGCATTTCAATTCGTAAAGAGTCACATTGCCAAACAGTGCTGGAAAAACCCCTGCTAATCCATTTCCGCAAGCGTTTGCGTGCGGTAATGGAATAGCGGGGATTTTTCCCGCACGCTTTTATTAGAGAATAAACTGAATAATGATATGTCTCTATGCACCGAACGCCACCGACGACGTTACTATGAAAACGACATGTGAATTAACATAATATGTCATTAGTATGAAATTATTTGAATATATCAAATCAAATTTCATCGGTGTGTTAAAATCTCCGTTAAAATAAGCGCTCGTAGAAAAAATATTGTTCCTAACTCGTGCAGAAAGAGTCTTTCCCGCACTCAACTGCTTACCCGAACTCCGCTTCGCGTCGTTCGGGTAACGGCAGTTTCGTGCGGGAAAATATCTCTTTCCGCACTTGTTAGGAAAATAACTATTGTGATTATTCTCGGGAATAATCACTGTAGCTTTTATTTGCTTAGCAAGTGTCAGATAGTTGTCAAAATAATTACCTAATTGTGTCAACGCGATATATAAAATGGATGAAAATCGTCGGTTTAGTACCTTTTCTGATGCAGAAATAACAAAAAATATTTTAGAAACTACTTCGAAAAACACTCTAATAAGTAATCAGTCTATAAGGAGACAATTTAAGACCTTCACCAAAGAAAGAAATTATATTCTGGATCAATCTACTACAACAGCTACTCTGGCATTGATTTTGAAAGATTGGGCTTATAACATGAAAAGAAAGGACGGAAATGATTATAAAGAAGCAGTAATAAAGACAATGTAGAATAAAACGGCAAAATTAGTTCAAGAACTTTACTTTAATAAGTATAACAGGTCCTTTGATCCTTTCCATGATATAGAATTCAAAAATGCTCGAGATGCAAGAGATGCAAAAATAAAAATTTTACAAAAACATCCTGAAAAGCACAAACAAAGTTCGGTGGCACTTTCTAATACAGAATTGTTGCAAATTTTTAACTATTGGGACGAAGATACACCTTGTGGATTGCAGAGAAAGTTTTTTCACGTTGCATCGTATGAGCTAGCTTGGAGGAGAAGTTACAAAATGTTTAGTTCATTCTTTTAAAAAAGAAACCGACATTATGGGATTAAATTCTGGCCGCATTGAATACAATCCCATCTTTACAAAAACTGCACAGGGTGGAGCACAAAGGTGCGCTAATAGTAAATGGTTGACTCCAAACATAAATAACCCAGATATTTGCCCTGTTCGTCTTTTTGAAAAACTATTGGGTAAACGTGAAGAAAATATTAAAACCGAACGCTTGTTTCTTACTCCAAATCCGGCTTGGCAAACTCATGGTTCTTGGTATAAAAACGTTCCTGTGGGAATAAATTCCATTTCAAAATGGATGAAAGAATCCGCAGAAAAAGTAGGTCTAGACACAGTTACTAAAAAAATAACTAACCATTCTGCCAGATCAAGTGCAGTAAGTAACCTTTCAAAAGCTGGTGTAGGAGAACAAGAACTAATCAAGGTCACTGGTCATAATTCTGCAAGTTCCATTAAACCATACTTACAATTGAACCAAGAACATCATTCAAATATAATAAATAATCTTAGAGAAAATACGCAGGAGGAAACACTTAATATAACAAGCAATTCCAAATCCTCAATAAATGAGTCTCGAAATATTTTTAATAATTGCGTTTTTCATTGTACTAATTTAAATTGTTAAGTCTTTTAATATATTCACAATGTGCCAACGATATTTTCTTATATTGTAATAATTAATTATATTAAATTTTTCAATAGTTTTATCATAGTTTTATTGATCTTTTTTATTGTAAAAATTTTTGAATCAAAAAATAATCTAGTCAAATATAACTCGTGAGTTCGATAAATTATAGAAAATAATTTGACAGATTTTGTTCAAACTTGTTGCCATTTGAAAATAGCCACTTGAGCCCTTCGGACCTATTGCCTGGCAACAAGTTTTGAAAAAATCTGTCAAATTATTTTCAATTTATTCTCACTCTCTTGTTATATTATTACTGAGAATTTTGTGAATGTTTCTAGTGCCTACCTGTTGCCATTATTGATAATGAGCAAAAAATGGCAAAAAAATCGCGTTTGTTGTATGGGAGCCCCCCTTAAATTTTCATTTTATTTTTTTTTAGTATTTGTTGCTATAGCGGAAACAGAAATTCATAATTTGTGAAAATTTCAACTGTCTATTGCTATCGCAGTTCTTGAGATACAGCCTGGTGACAGACAGACGGACGGACAGACAGCGAAGTCTTAGTAATAGCGTTCCGTTTTTACGCTTTGGGTACGCAACCCTAAAAAGTAGTGCTACTACCTAACAAAGAGGTCAGTTTATAAATTTTTTCTTATTAAAATTTCTCTTGTATATGCTTTTCGTGTTTTTTTTGTCCTCTCGATGAAGGTTCGACACATGTCCCCTTTGCCCCCCTTCTGAATCCGCGCCTGCTTCAACGAACGTTCAGCGATTTTCCACGCAACGGATTGAATAAAATTACGTCCGTATTTGGACATCCTTCGTTATGCCAGTCTGTGAAATAAATGATATTTCTTCTCGAAAAAAAAAAAACAAAATTTATACGAGGGTGGTATAATAATATATTCATACCTCAGTCATGAATATTCAAATAATCGAATGTTAAGAACGACGTTTATTCCTCTCGGAATCGTTGTCTTCAATTATGAATATAATTTATCTTCTTTATTTTATGTTAATTTTATGTTAATCGCCCGGCACTTACTCATCTCATTTTTACGTAACATTCACTGTTCTAACAATAATACGTCGTGTTTATTCCCACTCTATGCATTACGCGAAATAATTAATAACTCGGTAATTTCTGTGGTTTACTGACGATGCTTTGCGCGCATGCCGACTGTAAACACAGACGCCGAACGACTTGACGCGTTGATACTCTGTGGCTCCTGTATTCATATAAAATTTACGATCTAGACTGTAACTGGTGATTGAATGATATTTTCATTAGGTAGTTCATACCAAATGTGAAATTATTCTGTTGAGCTGTTGACTTCCAAATTTGGCGTCAGTGATCCTTCAACTGTTTATATTTTATCCAGAGTACGTCTAAGATAGTATGAAAATAAAAGAGGAGTAGTGTCGAGAGACACAAGGTTGGAATGAAGTTCTTTTCGCTTTATATTGTGTTTTAAATAGCAGGCACAATTATAAGCCACTGGAGATGTCAATGTGTACGGGGAAAATATATATATGAAAACAAGAAATATCTACGTAAAAAAAAAATCCCATACCGTAGAACGGGGCTATTGTAGACTTTTTCTCATTATTTTTAATATTGCAGAAAGAGTAATTAAAAATAGTCTATTTTGATATGCTTTTTGGATAGGTTTATATACGACCAAATATTATTCTATGATAAATAGGTCTCCATTCTTACAGGGTGCTGAAAAAAAATTGTTTTAGCCCCGTCTAAAATAGCCTCGTGGGTCGGGGATATTTTAGAATCATTAAGAATAACGCATAAATTATAGTTACCTCGTATATGGGGTTAAATTGGAAAACATACATTTTTAAATCAAGAATAATAAAAGGTATATAGCATTGATAATTTAAAGAATGGGGTGATTTTTGAAGACCGGGGATATTTTGGAATGATTATAAAAACGCCATTCAGAATAGCCCCGATCTTCAAAAAGGACCATAAAAAAATATTTGGGTAGCATAATGTTTATAACTTTTTTGCACAATGATACTAACATCAACACCATTTTTTATATAAAACTTCACTGCTATAACTCTCACCCACGACGCACTAGTACTGAAAGTTTGACAGGCTCAAATATTGGTTGATTTTCCGCCTCACTTTCAAAGTCTAACAGACCATTACCACGCTTACGAATACTGAAATCATCAAAAGTCTGAATGAATAGGGTTATGTACTATACTATTACAGTGTAATTTACGCGGAATTGTGTTTTACCTAAAAAGGATTGCCAGATGAAGTTACAGGTTATGAATTCTAAAATATCCCCGCATTTCCAATTTAGCCCCGTTCTACGGTATACCATTTCAGCTCATTTGGTTTGATGGGGTCGCTGGAGATGCTATTATTGACCGGAAAAAAAATATTCGAAAATCGTGGACCAGGAGGTTACGGATAAAAGAACCACTCCCACATCTTACTGTTGAATTTCGATACGTTGTATAGTCTATTATTCTCTTGGAAAAAACGACTGAAAAAAAGGAAGGATAATGAAATTGTATTTAATAATTTTTTATTCAAGTTTTTGGGGTGTATTTGGGGTTTTTCAGCTCCATGCACCATCCAAAAATTTCGAATATGCGACTAATTTCCTCAAAAGTATCAAGATGTTAAAAAAATTACTGAATTTACTAAAATTGTGATAGTATTTTTGAGAATCAAGAAATACTCGATATGCTAAATTTCAGCTCATTTTGTTTGATGGGGCCGCCGGAGGCGTCAAAATGTACCGGAAATATATATATTATATTATATATATATATATATATATATCTATATATATATATATATATATATATATATATATATATATATATATATATATATATATATAAAATCCGGACACCCTACTAGCACTAGGAATGATAAAACCCCTCGGCGCATGTGCATGTCGTAAAGCCTATCTAAAAAGATTTAAAAATTTTTTTAACCTTCGTGGGGAAAAATTTTTGAAAACACTTTTCTTATGAAATAATATGCGTTTTATCGATATCCGTTGGAATTTTTGAAATCGGACCAGCTACTAACTTTTTGTCGTGAGCCTAAAAAAGAGATAATAAAAAAAAAATCTAGAGAACGCTATAATTGTTTTATTCTTCGTAGTGAAAATTTTTTGAGAATACTTTTCTTATGATATCATATGTGTTTTATCGATATGTGTTGGAATTTTTAAAATCGGACCAGATTCCAACTTTTTGTCATAAGACTAAAAAAGAGGTAGAACAATCGAAAAAACGCTATAATTTTTTATTCTTCGAGGGCAAAAATTTTTGAAAACACTTTTCTTATGAAATCATATGTGTTTTATCGATATCCGTTGGAATTTTTAAAATCGAACCAGATCCCAAATTTTTGTCGTGAGACTAAAAAAGAGGTAATAAAAAATCTAAAAAAAACTATAATCTTTTTATTCTTCGTGTGGAAAAATTTTTGAAAACACCCTTTCTTATGAAATCATAAGTGTTTTATCGATATCCATTGGAATTTTTAAAATCGGACCAGCTTCTAACTTTTTGTCGTGATACTATATCATGTCTATAGACAAAAAAATCTAAAAAACGCTATAATTTTTTTATTCTTCGTGGGGAAAATTTTTTGAAAACCCTTTTCTTATGAAATCTCATGTGTTTCATCGACATCCCAACTGTTTGTCGTGAGACTATAACCCCTTTAGCTTCGCCTCGGGGTAATAAAGTATATATATATATATATATATATATATATATATATATATATATATATATATATATATATATATATATATATATATATATATATATATATATATATATATATATATATATATATATATATATATATATATATATATATATATATATATATATATATATATATATATATATATATATATATATATATATATATATATATATATATATAAGAGGAGGGTAGTCGCTGACTAGTTTAGAGGATAACTATTAGTAGGGACTGCAGCAATGTAAAAGGAAACTCTTCGAAGTTTTTCCAAGCTTTCGGAATCGTTTATTCCATCATCAGGGAGAATCTATCATGAGGATGATTACATAGATGTTGATAATACGATATAAGAAACATTGAAAATTATGGTATTTGTTAAAAAATTAGAAAAGTTGATACATTTTTGAAGATATAATTAAATTTCTGAACGAAATGACAAATCGGTGTCACTCATTTTTTTTTTTATTAATTTTCAAATTGAAGTTTGACATTATTTCGTTACGTTAAATTAATTTGATTTTGTGTTATTTTATATCAAGTGAAAGTAAAAAAGAATAAATTTCACTCAAATGGCTTATATCTGTTTTTTTATTGATGGATTTATTGTCTTGATAAATAAAGGCCATTTCTAAAAAAGATCTTTTTGAAAGATGTGATTCTCTTGCGAGAACAGTTGTTGAAAGGTAGTTCATCTGGTGGTCACAATCATTGACATGTTTAGCTAAAGCTAAATTTTGATGTTTTCAAAAGATTGAAAAATTCTGGTCAGTTTAGGTGTTATTTATTTTATATAAGGTAACGAGGCATAAAAAATTGAAACTTGACTCATATCTGTAACAAGTTCATTATGAGAATTGTTATTTTGAAAACATCAAAATTGCAAATAGAACAGTTATTTCAATGAGACAAATATATTCGAAAGTAAAAGACAAAATTCCTATTTTATCACTCACAAATGTTGTTTATAATATCCCTTGTCATGATTGTGATAAGAATTATATTGGCCAAACAAAAAGAATATTAAAAGACAGAATCACTTCTCATAAGAGTGATAGTAGATTACACCCTGAGAGATGTGCTTTAGCTAAACATGTCAATGATTGTGACCACCAGATGAACTACCTTTCAACAACTGTTCTTGCAAGAGAATCACATCTTTCAAAAAGATCTTTTTTAGAAATGGCCTTTATTTATCAAGACAATAAATCCATCAATAAAAAAACAGATATAAGCCATTTGAGTGAAATTTATTCTTTTTTACTTTCACTTGATATAAAATAACACAAAATCAAATTAATTTAACGTAACGAAATAATGTCAAACTTCAATTTGAAAATTAATAAAAAAAAAAAATGAGTGACGCCGACTGTCATTTCGTTCAGAAATTTAATTATAACTTCAAAAATGTATCAACTTTTCTAATTTTTTAACAAATACCATAATTTTCAATGTTTCTTATATCGTATTATCAACATCTATGTAATCATCCTCATGATAGATTCTCCCTGATGATGGAATAAACGATTCCGAAAGCTTGGAAAAACTTCGAAGAGTTTCCTTTTACATTGCTGCAGTCCCTACTAATAGTTATCCTATATATATATATATATATATATATATATATATATATATATATATATATATATATATATATATATATATATATATATATTCATTTTTTAGGGTTCCCTACCAAAATGTTAAAAACGGAACTCTATTACAAAGACTTCTCTGTCTGTCCGTCTGTCTGTCATCGGGCTGTATCTCAAGAACCGCGATGCTAGACAGTTGAAATTTTCACAAATTATGTATTTCTGTTGACGCTATAAAAACAAAATGAAATAAATATTTAAGAGGGGCTCCCATACAACAAACGCGATTTTTTGCCCTTTTTTGCTCTATATCAATAATGGCAACAGGAAGGCACTTGAAATATTTACAAAATACTCAGTTTTAACTTTAATAATAAATAATAAAAAAAAATTTTTTCAATTTAAATTAAATTAATTGGCTTTGATCAGAGTCATTAGCCAGCAGAAAGACAGGAAATAATAAAATTAAAATAAAATAAATATTTTAGGGGGACATAGTCATGGTACGGAACCCTTCGTTCGCACTTGGCCGGTTTTTTTTAATTTCAAACTGTTGACATTCCTTATGAAGTAATGGTATATTATTTTCGGGGTAAATTCAACTTATAATTTGATGATTTAAAATAATCAAGCATATGAAGATTTCTCCCGCATGCCGGTATCTATTGTATTTTTCGATACTTGGATTACAGTTAGTCTTCTAGCTTCGTACGCTGATGAAGATAAATGTTCATTGTTTGGAAAGTATAAAGGAAAAATTCTAGAGATAAATCCTTGACGCGATGGGAGCTAATCGATTGTCCTATTTGAGGAGATTCGAATCGAGGTCCTCCAGGACCGGAATGAAGTCATAAACTACACAGTATTTTCATGATTCAGTGGATTTTTCGTTCCTAATATCTTTGGCGCTATGAGTTGTTATCTATTTAGTAGTTAAGGGGGACAATGAGAAATATGTCAATTCACTCCGAGTCAAATAAGCTGCACTGATGACATCTCATAAGATCGAAACAGCAGCATGCAGATCTTAAGTCAGGGTGACTTGACGTTTTCTATAATTCATTGTTGCATTGTGATGGCAGTGAGGGGGACATCTATTAATTACGTGAGATAATTTCGACGATTTTTTGACTCCCCTTCCCCTCTTGGTGAGATGTCGTGAGTTCTTGCTCGAGCCCCTCTCCCCCACCCCGAATGTGACGTGAAATTTTTTAAAATGCATATTTGTTATATGAATGAGTTAATCTGTGCTAATAGGGTACTTGACCAATTTTTTTTTATTTGCACAATAGTTTAGGAATTCGTCAAAATGAAAAGTAGTTCAGGTAAAAATTTTTTTTTATGATTAGTTATTTTTCTGTAACACTTTGAAATTCAAATAATTCGGCTTCGCGCCGAAACGCTCGATTCATCATGGCTCCTCGCGTGACGTCAGAGATCTTGTTTACATACACTGCATGCGCTTGACAGACAGCAACAGACAGTGTATTAGCGTTTATTGTTGGTACATAAAATGTTTTAAAACATCGTACAGCGACTCATTTAATTAATGAAAAACACTTGAAATGACGTCAACCGTGTACCATTGGTGTGTTGTTCCTAAATGCACCAATACAACCACAACAACGCCGGATAAAGTATTTATTCAAGTGCCCAAAAATCCAAATAGGAGAAAAAAATGGTTCTCTGCAATCTTATTTTACATGTCTATTAATTTAATTATAAAAGAAACATTACATCATATTATAAATAATTACTGAATTTATAAATATAGATTGTGCAAATATATGTTATATGCAATTAACTAATCAAAAAAAGGAAAATTTAAATAACATACATAATATACATAACCAGCTCCCTTGGAAGGTTGTTCGATAATTTTTAAAATTTTGAAGTATCTTCCTTATTCACTTTTAGGCCAAGCTACAGAGATTTTTTCATGTAAAAAGTGTTAGAAGAAAACCAGCTCCGCCATTGTCTGTAAAATAGTTCCACATGATATAGTGATATGTTTTTCACTAGAATTTATTATTTATATCATTGTTATTAACAATTTTATGCAAAAAATCGTTTTTTGCTTATAAAATTGAAACTATCAGAGTAATCGTGATGATGTCAATAGACTTATTGTAGAAAATGAAAAAACTAAAAAAATGAGAGGTCGGACGACTCGATCAGACCCTTAGTCTAAGGGAAAATTGGAAAAAACCGTCCAAAATGCAGTTTTTTCAAAAGTTCATAACTCGGTTATTTTTCGATTTGTAGCGTAGATCCTCCGGCCAGTATTAGCTATTGATATAAACTTCATTTGTGCGAAGAGCAGGAACTGTCCGATGCATAGTTTTTGATCTGTGGCCATTTGATTATGTTACTATGCAATTTTCCAGCAGACCTGAATGCGACAGGTATGGTCTGATTTCAATTTACTAAAAAGATTTTGAAAGTAGAATTCTCATAGTTCAAAACGTTCATCTTGGTTTTTCATAAAAACGCTGAGAAATATGTTAAAAATAAAGCTGAACATGACAAAAAACGGCCGAGCGCGTGAGAGTAGTTGAAGAGTGGGGGTTTACAATTATTATCTGACAACGTTTAGAAATTACTGTCACGTTCAAAATGCCGACGCTTTCGAATGTCATACTTCTCCTTGCCTGATGCTCTACCCCCACTCTTCAACTACTCTTACGCGCTCGGCCGTTTTTCGTCATGTTCAGCTTTATTTTTAACATATTTCTCAGCGTTTTTATGGAAAACCAAGATGAACGTTTTGAACTATGAGAATTCTACTTTCAAAATCTTTTTAGTAAATTGAAATCGGACCATACCTGTCGCATTCAGGTCTGCTGGAAAATTGCATAGTAACATAATCAAATGGCCACAGATCAAAAACTATGCATCGGACAGTTCCTGATCTTCGCACAAATAAAGTTTATATCAATAGCTAATACTGGCCGGAGGATCTACGCTACAAATCGAAAAATAACCGAGTTATGAACTTTTGAAAAAACTGCATTTTGGACGGTTTTTTCCAATTTTCCCTTAGACTAAGGGTCTGATCGAGTCGTCCGACCTCTCATTTTTCTCGTCTTTTCATTTTCTACAATAAGTCTATTGACATCATCACGATTACTGCGATAGTTTCAATTTTATAAGCAAAAAACTAAAAAAATTGCGATTTTTTGCATAAAATTGTTAATAACAAAGACATATATAATAAAGTCGAGTGAAAAACATATCACTATATCATGTGGAACTATTTTACACACAATGGCGGAGCTGGTTTTCTTCTAACACTTTTTGCACAAAATGCTCACTCTAAATCTCTGTAGCTTGGCCTATTTAGGTGATCCTTGAATTTAATCCTATTTATTTTTAATTCAACCTCGTACATTTCTTTCGAAGATTCAGGTTCCACGATTTGGACGCGGTGCCGGGAAAAATCTAGCCTCATTTTTGAGTGACAATTTCCTCGAATCTGGCATCCATTCCCAATTCCATTCACCTTCGTCCTACTCTGTCGCTAGCGCGCCATTAACGGCGTTCGTTAATGAAACAACAAAAAACATTTAGTGAATTTTTGACAACCACTTAACTTCATCAATAGTCGATCTTCCTTATTCGTCCGACGTGACTATGATTTATTCACTCCGATATTATTTTGGCATAAACGATGGCTGGCTACGATTCGAGTAGACGTGGGAGGAAAGTACTTCGTCCGTCAATTTCATCTTTCCTATATTCCAATCCTTTTAATCCCGTCGTAAAGATCGAATACAACTAGTTTGATGGCTTTATTATCGTACGAGAGTTGATATTGTCGTTTGTCTCAAATACAACGTATTCGAATTCTTGTTTATTGTCAAAAAAGGTTCATCATTTGAAAACAATAAAACGGTGTCATGGGACACCAGGTACTCCAGATAGGAACGAAGTTCCTTCGTATAATATAGAAGGACTGTAAATAAAAAAATTAAAAAAGCCAGGAGTAACCTCTGGGATTCGAACCCAGAAATACGGCACACCAGGGTTCAGTACTTCGACCACTCGGTCCTCAACTCAATGTAAAGTTTAGACGCAAGAGTGTATATAACGAGAGGATAACGTATCGCCACGCTATATAATTGAATATAAACCTACCATACGTAGTCATTAGGGAATTATTGGAAACGCTATAAGGTAAATGCCTTATTATGGTCGTTCCGAAAATAAGAGGTACGCATGCGCACTAGAAAAATTGAATAAGGCAACCGTAATAAAATACTGCTTTCCCCTATTTACGACTAGATACCGTAAGTATTTAAGGTTTCCTTATTTCCCTAATTCACCAAACCTAACCTCCCAAAAAAAGTTTGAATTTTGTTTTGGGTCGGTTTAGTGCTGCAATTGTGTGTTTTTTTCAAATAAATGTTCAAGTTTAAATAATGAAATATGAGTGGGCCAATACGAAGTCTTCGTCAAGAATGCAGCACAAAAAAAAACAGATTAAGGTTTACTTATAATGATGATTTGGCACTATGAAGAGAGTTTGTAGGACAAAATCCCCTATCAAATCCCTAAAGATGGGAGTTTATAAGGCAAAACATTCAAATTTCGACTGGCAGCACAATCAAGCAACACCGGCCCCACCTCCTAAAATTACGGCTTCCAAAATATTTTCAATACTGTTCTGAACCGCTATCAAAATTACAATTAAATATCACTGAAATTTGAACTTTTTTTTAACAACAGACAAGACACAAGTAAAAGTAGAATTTTTTTAGGTTAGAAATAAAACTATCGCTGTCCTAAGAACTGTCAATTTAAGGAGTGAGTTTCAATAACTCAATTTCTACCTTGAAATTTAAGGTTTTGCTTTTTTTAAATAAGGCTTAACTTTATTAAGGCATTACCTTTTCATTATGCCATATCTGATTCCTATTGTAACCTGTGTTTTTATGCATATAACTTATACAAAATTATTTCGATGTTTCACATCTTACGTTTTTGAGTTGCTTGTACGTGAATTAATGAGTACATATAACGATTGGCGAATTGGCCATTGACGTGGCGGAGTGGGATCAGAAAGAGAAGGGATGAGAGAACGGAAAGAAAGAGGGAGAAAGAGAAAGGTATACAATATTCGCTTGTGTTAACTAAAAGCGTGACTTTCGTCAGCCTACTTCCGTCACACTTTTAGTCTCGCATATTTTCAGTTTGGTCCCGCAGCGAATTCCGAATCTCCTCCAAGCCTGCCTGTAAGGAACTTCATTCCAATAATTCGAGAAAGCCAAAATTCTGTGAGGAAACGTTAGCAGTTATTAAATTATGTAGGTATATTTTTTATATAGTTCCTTCTAATTACTGAGAAAAACGAAGACAACTAAAATGTCACAGTCTGAAATTCACCGCTCTAATGATGAATGGAAACATCACAGTATCATCATAACTCAAACAGGCCGCTCCTCTCGGGGTTTTGTCATCACCAGGGCCAGAGTAACCCTGTCCGGGCCCCAGGTCTTTTCAAGTTGATAAAGGGATGTAAGTAACTTCCAGATGATCGACTCCAGGTATCTTGTTACTTCAAAGTTTTATGTGATGTTGCAACAACATGGTTACTTTGACTTGATGCTGCAGCATCACCTTACCTGACTCGTTAGCTTTATTGAAATGGTCTTAATGAATAGGTTATAGATAAGTGATGAATGATGATCCAGGTTACATGATGGGTCAGGAAAGAGAAATGGAACGGGACGCGGTTATTTTCAATTTAATCTTGTTAAACGCAATAAAATACAATAAACGAAAGACACAGTCTTGTTGAGTACAAATTGGAAAAAGTCAACTTCATGGATATTTATTGGTTTTGTACAGTACAGTAAGTTTAAATATTAACTTTCCTAACTTTTTTAGAAACAAAATCGTTTAAAATATCTTGGAAGTTGAACCTTTCTAATACATTATTTTCAATGGCCATTATCGACAATGAATTCAAACGGTTCTGAGACATTGTGGAACGGGGTTTTGTCATTATTAGTTCTACTACTCGATACTAGATGGTTCTGTATGTATGAAGTATTTCATCAATTGACAACATGCGTCGAAAGAGAGCAATAATACTGTTGAGGAATTTCATACAAATTTTCAAATAAAATTTTCATTTGATGAACTTTTTTTTTCTTAGTGCGTGTACGAACCCCCAGTCGATGCGGGGCCCCTAGGCAGTTGCCTACTCTGCCTAATGGTTGATCCGGCCCTGGTCATCACAGGTTGAATTTCACCGCTCTTAGCGTGAATGGAAATACCATAGTATAGCAACTCAGATAGCCAGCTCCAAGCTAAAATCGTTTAAAAAATTGAAATTAATCGGATGAATATATAGGTGGAGTTGAAAATCAATATGGCACCATGATATTCACTAATTTCTATATTTTTTTCACGCGTAATAACCGTTTAAAAAATTTAATTGACGTTTTCACGACTATTAATTATTATTAGCTATTCAAGAGAAGTCGTTCAATTTATTTACGTCAAATGAATCACGATCTCTAACGATTATCTACGTAATAATTCACCTACTCGTCATGTTCGATTCGTAGAAATTACTACATATCTAATTAATTATAATCACGTCAAAATTTAACGTAATTATAATTATACGAAACTTTTTTCGTTACTAAACGGTGGAAAGCGAGTAGCCGAATCTTCTAATAGAAAATATTAAGAAAAACATTTTAATGAAATATATCTTGAACTCTTGTAACTACGAGGGAAGGCCGAAAAGTCGATCGAATATAGATTGATGAGGCCTTTACATAGTTGAAGGGAACGAGCGGATTTATTTTAATAATATTAATGCTCAAATATGTACGATCATAGATTTAATTGTATCAGTAAGTGGTCTGTGAAATATCGAAAACAATTGACGACAGGTGTGGTGGGACACCCTGGTGGAACTTCGCTATATATTATATATCAAATAACCGATGAAAATAAATAAATTAACAACGTTTGATATTACTGAAAAAATTAAAAAATTAAGGAATGATAGTGAAATTGTAATTGATATATTTTTTTAAAAGTTATGAAACTAAAATTATTATTAATTATAATAAAAAATATTGTTTTTATGTTCTGCTTCTTGAGTTTACGTATATAGTTTTATTTCATGTAAAAACGAAATATTACAAAAAGAAATATAATCGAATGTATTGTGAGATGGTGGATACATGACAAAATTTTTTTTGTGATAAATAGTGTGCACAATAAAATAAATGATCAATATTTTATTACAATTGAAAGCAGAAAAGTTTGAGAGTAATTAAATGAAGAAAAAGAAGAAATGGTAATACAATTTTCTAATTAAAATATTTCATTATTTATAATTATAAAAACTTATCTTACTGAAATTTTCAAATACTGGTACCTTTCTTTCTTTATCATCGCTATCCCTTTCACAATTAATTTTTTATTAATGAAATTTTAATAGGCATATACTAATACAGCTTGCATAGACAATGCTGTCGTGTTAGTCGTGTCGGACATAATTTTTGGCTCGACACGCCAATTTTTTGGAGTGAAACGTACAATAAGTAATTTTGTTCCAAAAATTACCATGTGTAGAAAATGTTTAAAAAATCCTAGATTATACGGCCATATCACCGAAATTAATTTTCGAATTTATATGGAAATATTACATCATTCATAATTCATTTATACTCGACAATTCAAAATTTCTGCGAAATATTTACTGTAGAATAAATTATTATATTTTCAAAAAATAAATATGTAAATAAAAATTATTTTACATGATCCTCATTAAAATATTTTTGTTTCAGAATTACACAAATTAAATTTTATACCGTGTTAATGAATCATTTCATACGCCACTGTAGAAAAAAATAGGTAACGCGATATCGACAGTTTTTAAGGTTTAAGTCTCGATTTAATGTGGATAATTTCCATCGAAATGATCATAACTGTCCTCTCTGGTATATTAATTTCAATTATTCGTAATATGAGACATCGTAATTTAATAAGTTCTTCCCTAATCAGGTTTTCCATAAAATCCTGGTTTTTTTCACTGATGTCACTTAATAAATTGATGATATAACGTTATGATTACGAATATATTAATGTCTCGACGCGGTATATGATTTATAATCGACTGTGTCTACATTTACAGACCCGCTACCGTGATGGTATCAAGTACGAGGGTTGTCCGATTTTTTTCAAGTACGAGGGTTTTCCGACAATTTTTATCCTAGTACGAGGGTTGTCCGAAATTGGTTATGAGGTACACATAATTTAATGGTTATTTATTGGCCGATCAGTAACTTATTGTCATTTCTTGTTGAAAATTGATACAGGTGATTCTCTTAATATATTTTAGTAATGTAAACTATATCTTTCATTCGTTGTATTTCTCAAATCTACCAATTTCTAGAACCAATTTACTCAATCATAGACGATATGGATGGGAAGGACATAGGCTATATAAATAGAAAAAAACAAACACCACGGAGGAATAATCATAGTGAAAAGTTTCAAAATCATATTTCTCATAAAGTCTGTGATTTACAAAATTCTGGCGTCCAAATGAAGGAATTGGCCACACGAGTGTTTCAGGAAAAGGAAATAAAAAATCGGAACAAGACACGGAGAAATAATCATATAAAAAAATAAATACAAGCTCAAAACAGTCCACGTGCATATAAAATTTTTGATTTCGAAATCGTAAATCTCCGACGAAGACCTCTGATTTTTTTCCGAGAAAAAATTATATTTTAGCAAATAAGACATTCACCATATCGCAAGAACCTACGACCTTGCAGACCTAGTTACTCTAATCTTCACTGTCTGTAGATAATATTGAAAAGGACACCTTACTGCGTAGCACTAGGAATGATAAAACCCCTCGGCGCATGTGCATGTCGTCAATATTTTTTGAATGTACCTGTTATATAAATAACAATGAAAGTCGATTTTACGAATGAAATGAAGGAAAATTGCAATAAAATATTAATAAGTCGATATTACGAATAAAATCCGTGAAAATTTAGCAAAAAAATTCATTGTTTGACTGTCGAATTTGAATATCCTATCCCGGCTCATTTTGCTGCAAATTATGAATCAAATTGATAAGATATCTCTATGGATGGGAAGCAGACACAGACGCAGAATCAAGCTTAAGCTATCAACGTCGCTTGGTTACCGTGGCACACAGAGCACTTCGACGCATGTTTTGTAGGACTTCGTACATATCGACCTTGGTGCATGCGCATTTCGTAATGCCTATCTAAAAAACGCTATAATTTGTTATTCTTCGTTGGAAAAAAAATGGGAACAAAACTTCTCTGATGAAATCATATGTATGTTTTATCGATATCCGTTGGAATTTTTAAAATCGGACCAGATCCCAACTTTTTTTACTGAGAATTTAGCTTCACCGCGGGGTAAAAACGCTATATTTTTTTATTCTTCGTTGGTAAAAATTGGGAATTCAAATTCCCTAATGAAATCATATGTGTTTTATCGATATCCGCTGGAATTTTTAAAATCGGGTCAGTTACCAACTTTTTGTCGTCAGACTATAACCCCTTTAGCTTCGCCTCGGGGTAAAAATAAATCCGTACCTATATCAAAGTCGAGATCAAAGTTATTCTCAACTTTCTTAAATGTTTCGATTAATTCGCAGTCCTTAAAGAAACGTCAACAAGTTCATAATGATGTCGTTTCTCTCCATCGAAATGACCGTTATATGTGTAAATGGTCATCGGAATATCATAAAAGTTGTCATTCTGTTCAATTTCGTTATTATATTATACATATTCAGAAATCATCGTTCGAATATATTCCAGGTATGTTCAAGCGCCGAATGGTGCATCGTTCGTTGCGAAGAACAACTCTGCCGCGTCTTAGTAGTGTGTCGGACTTAGATCGGGGGGTGTAGACGGCCGCGAACCGGTTTCCAAGCCCGCGGGGAAGGTCATTCGAACGGCGTCCGAGAGGGTAACAAGAAGTGTTAGAATCCAAATTTACCCGCACGCCCGACCCGGCCCTATCTCCACGGGTTCTCGTGTTATTACTCCGGCTACCGTTTTTCGCTTGTACGAACGGTCTCAATCCCGTCCGTTTTTTTATCTGCCTCTTAAGAGTCGATTATGGGCAATTAGGGATACGTGTAATCTTCTATGGTTTGTTCTCGATATGACATTAAAATTTTGTTTGTTTTTGTGGTGGAGGTAGCGAGTTTCTGTGTGGCACAATCGATTACGAAATTTATATTAGGGGGCTAGTTTTGTTTGATTTTCGATGTGTATCACCCGATATTTTGGGTTTTTCGGTGTTTTTTCTAATTGTGAAGTTGATTCAGAAATTGTTCTAGAGCAATTTATTTTGATTGACAATAAGGAAATGAATGGAATTATTTATTTGAATGTAGTACTATGGAATTTTATCTTTGTAATACAGAAGTTAACAGAGCGAATTAAAAGAAGAGCTGTGTCGAGGTACACACGGTTGGTCCGAAGTTGTTTTGTGTATATATATATATATATATATATATATATATATATATATATATATATATATATATATATATATATATATATATATATTATATATATATATATATATATATATATATATATATATATATATACATTATATAAATGATAATATATGAATATATTAGTTTAAATAGCAGTTACATAAAATTAACTTACAACGTTTAAGAGTTTAATAATAATGATAATAATAAAAATGTTTATTTAATTCTTGAATACATCATCATCACAAAGACTATCCATTTACCACAACCAAAAATAAAAAATTATCTCATTCTACAATTTTTCCCATCATATAAAATAAAGCACCCTCCCCCTTTTTTCTTATCTTTCCCGAAGGCATATCCATTGGCAAGGAATGGAAATGTCTTGTGAGGGAAATTTAGGAATCAGAAAAACGGCAGTCGAGCAAGAAACAAATCAAAAGGAATTACTTCCACACTACAATATTACACAATGGACCTAATCAAAGATAAAAAAATGTTTGAGATTAATTAAATTCAAATTATCACAATTTTTTGTATTAGAATTTTTTTAGGACACTAAAATCAATTCAGAATTTAGTATATAAACAAAAACGATAAGCTCAATGTTAAATCATTAACAATGCTACCACAAGTAGCCAAAATATATGTTTATTATGCATAATTATGAAGTATTCTTCATTTCTTTAGATACATTTATGTTTATAGGTACATATATAATGAATTTGAAAATCATTATAGATTACCAATGATTTTGAAGTGGATATGATATGTATACATACATATATATATATATATAAATATATATATATATATAAATATATATATATATATATATATATATATATATATATATATATATTATATCCACTTCAAAATCATTGGTAATCTATAATAAATAACCAATTTTAAATTCATTATTAAACTGCGTCGATTATATATCTGCTATCTACAAGAATCAAGAAAACAAATAAAAAAACAGCTTTGAAAGTATCCCCAACATTCTTGCATTGAATGTGTTACACTTACACTACCTTTTCCATTTTAAGTCTAGCTTCCATTCACCAAGTGTGCAGAGTGTAACGTGTGATAAGTAACTTCGTTTTAAAAAAAATTCATCCTAGTTTCCCTTTTTTTAGTTCCCTCTGTAGGATGCCTTAGAATGTATTGAGCTAAACGGCAAAATAATCACTCTCTCTCTCTTCTGGACACAATACGGAGCAGTATTATTCGACTAGCCAATCTTAAACCGTTTGCGCATCAAGGGCAAGTGAGTAGGCTTGTGCCTATACTACAAACAATCTTTTTCTCTTTCTCTCTCTTTCTCTGAATCGACAGTCGTAAACTGGCGTTAAATCAACTACTCGAATTTATATTCATGTAAAGTTCTTCTTCTACAAGAGTACGAGTAGTGAAACACGTAGCTTTGAAAAGATTTTCTTGATACGTATAACCATAAATGTTCCCAGGCTCTCCTGAAAAAAAAGGTGGAAAAAATTCGCTGCGCTTGTTAACGACTCTTGATTGTATTTTAATTTGTATTTCTTGTTGAAATTGAACGTCACGACGTTGGATCTGTCATACATCGTTGGAATGCGTTTCTGCGAACGTAGTGTTCGTATCATCAAATAACACCACCAATCCCGACAAGGTTTGGAATTCAACTTTCCTCCAAGTTGTGCATCAAAATGCGAGGCGGCTATGCTTCGTACGCGCGCAAAAACTACCGATTTTTGGCAGGGTCGGTGCCGACACAAACTGTAGAATTATACGCGGTGTTGCCAGATCGTGTTCAAAATTTCGAACGGAACTGCAATTTCAAAACCTTTTCTGAAATTATATTTGAGTAGATATGAATTTTAGCAAAAAAATTTCTACTATAAAAACAATTGCTTCAAATAATGTTTTTCATACAAGTTTGATAGATAAAATGATAAAGAAGAAACGTTGTCAACTAGCGTACAACAGCATATTATATCCTCAATTAAAAGTAGAAAAATCGGAAAAATTCACATCTTCAACATATTTTGGTCCTCTAACAGAAAAAGTTGCTAATGTCATACCTAAATGTAATATTAAAATTGCTTTCAAACCTAAGACAAAAATCTCAGGATTTTTATTCAATACTAAAGATATCACTTCAAAATTTGAAAGTTCAGGAGTTTATAAGTTGATTTGTGTTGTATGTAAAGGAGTGTATATAGGTCAGACTGGTCGATCGTTCAAGACAAGATTTAAAGAACACCAACAATCTTTTCTGAAAAATTAAACGGATTCAACGTTTTCAAATCATTGCCGTAAAAACCACCACCCGTTTCCACAAATAGATAACTTTCAAATTATGCACAAATTACCGAAAGGAACCAAACTTACTTACTTAGAAACATTAGAAATTTTTAAACTCAATCATAATGCAGAAGATATCAGGTTAATACCAGTGTTTGTAAATTTTCGAAATATACTCCATATCAGTGTATTTTTATAGATTTTGTACGATTTTGAAATGGGGAATTCATCACAATTTTTACAAATAATCTGATATATATTCTTACAATGATGGCCAGGGATAGAAATGAATAATTAGAGGCAAAAATTTTTTTAATATTTTTTATTTATAATATGATATTTTTTATTTATAAATATGAATTTTTCTGATAAAAACTGAGAACCATTGTTATAATTTTTTTTTGATGAATCTCAAACATATGTGCCCTACTCAAGTTACCACAAACGACCAATCATTACTAAGATTCAATGTTCTAATTTAGTTCATATAATGATTAATAATAAAATGTATATGTATTCCGTCGGATTCAAATCATCCTCTTTCCCATAAACATTCAGCTTTTAATTCAATGATCCACAGAGCGTTTTCAATTCCATTATCCGTAACAAATTTAGCAAAAGAAATTTCGACTATAAAAATAATGGGGAATATATAATTGCACTTTTGACAAATTCTTCTGACTTTGTGCCTACAAACTATAAAATTGCAGATTTGCACTCTGCATAAGTTATATCTTCACTTTAAGTTTAATGCCTATGAAAAGATACAAACGCACTTCGGATTTGGTACATTTTGACTTTTAACCTTACCCATAATAAAATGATACAATCGCACTTTGGAATAGGTACATTTCAACCTAAGACCTACCCACTATAAAATAACAGAATCGCACGTTGGATTGGGTCTGAATTTGGAACACTTAGTAAACATTAAGATAAGTACACTTTTATATACTGTGTATAATTTTATTAACAAAATGAACATATTTTTTTGAAGAAAATGAACAAGTATTGTCATTGTCACATAAATATGTATTATGTGTGATCAAAAGAATATGGCAAAACGAATAGCCTTCGCTATGGCTGATCGTCCTCTCTCCCTTTTGTGGTCGAGAGATACACTTTTCACTTCGAAAGGCACCTTTGCTTGTTTCATAATGACTAACAAACCTAGGAATGTTTGCATACGTACTATTTCAAAAAACTTGAGCAAGTGCATCGAGACGCCACTTTATCGTTTTCAGAATACAACGTTATTTTTACTATCTCCTAAGATTTACAAAAAGTATCAAAACATATCCATTTCAAATGGATATCCAGATTTGTACATCTTCTTGGGTTCAAACTTTTGTAGCAGTTCTTGCTTTTGTATAAAAAATTGTTTTTTATCTTCATTTTCTTCAAACAATTTCGATTTGAATTTAACCCACTGATAAGCATCTGTGAAAATCTTGGTTGTTTATTTTATAATTATTGCAGACGGTTTGTTTTTGGGTTTTTGTGAATTGCGGCCATTTTTCAACCAGAGAAACTTTCGAAACTTCCAGAAACTGACCCACAGGAAGTCTTTCTCTTAGCATCTGTTCCTTTTTAATGACGAAATTTGTTGAATGCAGTTCATAACTGGTGCTTGGAAATTGATCACTTGCATCTTCGTACCAAAAATTGATTTTCCCCTAGCCACGTCTTTTCGAAGTACTTAATTTTAAAAGTCCTTTATACTTTGATTAGTGTTACCATCACCCGCATCATGCCATTTTTTCAGGAATAGGCTTAAAGCTGCTGTAAAAGTCTCAAAAGTTGTAGGGCATGAATATCTCGAACAAATAATTTTTCTTCTTTTATATTCCGGATTTTACCTCAATGTTTTTTTTGCCGTCGTTATAGAGCTGACGCACTAACAACTTTGCTGAAGATGAAAGCCCCCTAATGTTGGCTACATAATTGGCATGATAATCTACTGTCTCCTAACTCTACTATGGACAACCCAACTACAAAATGGCAGATTCGCACTTTGACTTAGGTACGTGTTAACGGTCGTTTGTTGCCTCCAAACTTTCTTCTTCGCGGGTTTGTTATTACTCATTGCACATACTTACGTTTCAAAGTGCTATGTGTCGTTTTATAGTGCAAACCGTATTTAAAGAGCGTTATACAATATTTCGAAGCGGATTAGGTTTCTTCAAAGTCGAAAATTATTACAATAAGTTATGGCTATTACTTTCATATTGTAGCATATTTCATATGGAGTTAATGTTATTTTCTCAAAGTGCATTTTGTCTATCAAATGTGGCATATATTATTTTTTGTGTATTACCTTTACTGAAAGTTTGAAATATTTTTTTAATGTTTATTCATTTCCTTTTAAAGCGATTTTATTCGTTTTTAAAGTGAGTTTAATTCCAACCCAAAAATAATTGCTTCAAATAATGGTTTTCATACAAGTTTGATAGATAAAATGATAAACAATAAACGTAGTCAAATAACGTACAACAGCCTCAATCCAAAGTAGAAAAATCGGAAAAATTCACATCTTTAACATATTTTGGTCCTCTAACAAAAAAAATTGCTAATGTCATACCTAAATTTAATATTAAAATTGCTTTCAAACCTAAGACAAAACTCTCAGGATTTTTATTCAATGCCAAAGATATCACTTCAAAATTTGAAAGTTCAGGGGTTTATAAGTTGATTTGTCCTGTATGTAAAGGAGTATATATAGGTCAGACTGGTCGATCGTTCGAGACAAGATTTAAAGAACACCAACAATCTTTTTTGAAAAATAAAACGGATTCAACGTTTTCAAATCATTGCCGTGAAAACCACCACCCGTTTCCACAAATAGATAACTTTCAAATTATGCACAAATTACCGAAAGGAACCAAACTCACTTACTTAGAAACATTAGAAATTTTCACTCAATCATAATGCAAAAGATATCTTGCTGAACGACCAGATTCACTTGATACATTCTCCTATATTTAGTGTATTCAAACAATAATGATTTTTCTAAGAACATTTCATTTTACCAATTTGGGAAATCCACATCTATTAGCCGTTCTTGAAATGTACTCCTCTTGTCTATTTAGGTACCTGCAATAATTCTTTCCCACCCGTGAGCGCAAATCTGTAATTATGTATTCAGTTCTTAACTCAATCTGCCCGACGATGGCCTAGTGATCGAAATTGCAATCGCAGTGTAATATTTTTCAAGATATACTAGATATAAATTTATTAAAAAGAGTTTCGAGAGAAGGAGGAAACCTAAAAAGAAGACTGCAAATATTTCAAAAACACTATCGATTTTGGTATTACATAGTTAAATGCCTCGATTTAATATGAATTACTGGTTTGGAGAAATTAATTAAAGCAAACCCTGCGTGTTCAAGTCCTCCTTAAGTATGTGCGAAAGAGGCAGGCTGCAGGAGTTGTGGGGGAACCTCAGTTCAGCCAGATCATGTGATGCACTCGTATGTACAAGTGCATTAAAGATGGGCGAACGCCATTTACTGTCCCAAAACCTTCTATGGTATAGGAAAATGCACCTATAAGAAAGATTGCCGGGAGAAGAGGAGACCAAAAGAGAAACACTCTGTCGGAATCTTCCAGGGATGGATCACTCCAAAAAGTTCCTTCGGAACTGTAAAACTGCAAGATCCAAAGGATACCTGGATCTCAATAAGAACAAAATACATTTCCTCACTGGCTTCCTTACAAGACACTGCTGCCTCAGGAAGCATCTTATGAGAATAGGTTTATCACAATCTGACGAGTGTAGTTTCTGTGGGAAGTAGGAGGAAACTGCTGCTCTGGAACTAGAAGGCGAGCTTTAGATAGCGCAGTAGTGAAAACAGCTCTGATGGGGGCCAAAAAAGACCTTAAGGTCTCGGTGCAGCGTAACTCTATAGGGAAAACATAATAAGCGATACGCCCCCTACCGGTGTCGAATATTACTAGAGCATGGGAGATAGATTGCTTTGTTCACATCTGTTTACGTGTACTTTATATGAGAAGTTGTTGAGTTTTAATTGTATTTTGAATCGTTTACAAACGTTCAGAAGAGATGAATCACTATTGTTGTATATTCTATTGTTCATATTGGGCAAAAAAGAACCGAATATAGCTTACATACCTTTCCGAAAGCTGGACAATTCAAAGTTGCATTCCAAACAAAGTTAGGAAACAAGGAAATGATGGACAGAAGAAAGGTGTGGATTCATAACTTGAAGATTGAAAAAAAATGTCTGAACTTAAGAGAGTTGTTCTTTACAGTTCACTGAGAATAATTATTTTCCCTGCAGTAAGTTTGTGGATTTTTTCATATAGAATTATACCAACTAATGATGTGCAATTTTCAGCTAACCGAAAACATAGAGTTTTTGAAGTCCAATGCTATTCCAAAGAAAAATCTTCCACTTTTATCGGAATCTGAACCTGGGCCATCATCCAGAGATTCTAGATTATTGTATTTTCTTTCATGTAACAACCAGAGATACTATTAAAATAATAATAACAAATGATGTTTATTTGCACAACCAAAATAACAGTTTATCATAACATCAAGAATATGAAATAAATCTGGACTCTATAGCTAGGTAAAAACTAAAATATTCAATTATATAATCAGGAAAACAGAAATTCTATCAAAAAAACCAGACTCTCAGAAGTCCACCGTACTTTTAGGATAGCTATTATACGTCAGGAAAATTAAAAAAATATAATAACTCATTACGTTCAAACCATTCAAGCAGAGTATTCATATTAATTCTTCTTTTATTTCATGTTGTTTCTTTCAGTTTAGCTGGTAAGTACTTAGTTTTGTCCATTATACTCAAAAATTCTTCAGTTCGTAATGAAAGTAGACATGTCAGAGATGTTTTCTTGAAACTTTTGAAAGTTTCTTCATTTTTTAAATAAATAGGTGTTCTATCATACAGCCTTTTCATGGGGTATACATAGTTCCTTTAACCAATTAATTTATTCGTCCTCTACTTTATTTTATTATTGATTTTCATGTTCAATGATAAAAACTCAGTGTAAATTTCAACTTGATGTAGGTAGGTTATCTACTGTTGAACAGAGATAAAATTGTCCTCAATCCAAACACAATATATCACAGGAAAATACAAAGTCCAAAAAAAAACACAAATTACGACGATAAACGTTCGAAAACTCAAAACGAAATGAACGTAAATACCATTACAACCAATGTAAATAAACAGCTAATCTCCCATGCTCTAGTACCAATATTAGCCGTTCCGGCGCTACGATCTTAATTTCGGACGCCTATATTAAATTAAAAAAATAAATAGAGACAAATAAAGAACATCGTTAATTCACTGGGAGGAAATTCATTTCTTTCGTGGCTAATCCACAACCTCTAGAGAAAACTGGTCAAGAGAAGACTGTAGAAAACCCAGCTATACAAATGAATTAGATCAAAAACACTGAAGCTTCAGAAAAAAGTCAAGAAATGTCTTGGAACAGCCTGTTTAATTAAAGGATATAATATGTTATAATTAAAGGAAGTTTCTTTAATTATGTAAGTATACTAAATCGAAGACACAATGAAATGAATTAAACATGTCTGAAAATGATTAATTAAAAAAACGTTAGAGAGTTATTTGATGAAAAAAATTGAACGAAGGAATATAAATATAAAATAATAATTAATAATTTCTTTTTGAAAATTAGGAAAATAAACATTTTGGTATCAGTTATTATGAAAGTAATCATGAACATAGTCAGTATATTCAAGGTTAGCGATAATTGGTTTGTGGTAACTAAAGAAGGACTTTATTCTATGTAAGTATGTCGAAAAAACTGTATCATTGGTAGTACGGTATCTTGTTCGTTAAATATTTTGCTGGATCATTGTTAATTCTTGAATTGAAGAGTTTTTATCAGAAAAGTTGAAGATGATTTTGTATAAAAAAATTTTAATCAATTTTCTTTGTCAGTTTCAATTTATTTATATTACCTACTCTTTACTGCTTCCTTTCTTACTCAACTTATTTACTCGTAATACCTATATCACAAGGTACCTTTCACGGTTCATACTCAAACTCCAGAATATTAGAAATGTTGCGAAATCTGACAACAGCGACATACAGTCGAAAAACGCTAACGCGCCATGTTCGAATACTGCGAAATTTCTTCGTACTCTCTGGTTCGAACAAGTGAAAATCAACCCGTACCGGTTCAGACGTTTCCCAAAAAGTAGAAACACGACGATTTATGCAGTCGTAGACGCCTTCTCGATAGGATTGTTGACAGTTGGAATCACAGAACGGGCGATGTATTGCATATCAAACCGTGGTGTCGTCTATGATCCTTTTTTATAACTGATGAATTTCTTCCACTGGTCGGATAATAAACGACTGAGGCCATTTCAGTGAGGTTGTTCGATGAATCTATAACAGTTCTGTGTTCTGCTTAACTTCTGTTGTTCTATGAAAAAAACTATTCGTGCATCGCATGTTGAAATTAATCTGTACAGGGTGGGCAAATTTCGATGTTTATGAGGTAACTATAGAAGATACAAAAAATGTAGGGCGTATTCTCGATCTGAATTTTCGCGACAAATTCACTGACGAAAACCAAAATTTGCTATCGTCTTTTGTTTTCGAGTTATAAACAAAAGTTCGACTTTTAGACAAGTGTGAATATCATGGTTGTTTGTGAAGTTACGAGATAATAACTTTCACATTGTTAAGACAATTTTTCCTGTATAATCCAGTGGCGTCGAGAAAATTTGAAAAAACAAATTAAATTTCGAGTTATGCCCTAAAATGCCTAACAGATTTTTTTCCCCACGCGTCATCCTTATTTTATTTAATAAATGTGTTAATTGTTTTAATATGTTTATTAATTTGCAACATGTATCAAATCAAATCAAAATATGCTTTATGGTCTTAAAATTATACACTTTATTGACAAAGCGAAAAATTTAGGAAATGAACAATGTGAAACATCAATCAAAAAATATACAAACTAAACAATGTAATACCTAGAAATAAAAATCACACCACATTTCCACGAAAAATATATACAAACTTTACAATAGAACCGAGAGTGTCAAATCCTCCTCAATCGAAGCTGATGCCTGCGTTATTCAATTTGGTCATATCGATCAATCAATGCTCAGAATAGTAGTCCTCTATAGAGTAATAAGGTCCATCAAGAAAATAATATTTAGTTCGTTTCCGAAAATTGGCCAAGGAAGTTATGGATTTTAATTCCTCTGGAAAGTGATTGTTAATTTTCTTAGCATTGTGAATGATGGACTTTTTTTGTTAATTCAGAGGAAGGGAGACCATAAGCTAAATAAATAAATAAACTGTGAAGTTGGAACAACTAGTAAACTGAATATGTGGGACTGAATTATGCAAGTTTTTTGTTTCTTTTTGTGTTTATTGCGTAAATGTACTAATTGGTTGAGGTGTTATAGAACTGTATATTTTATTTGCAGTATCTATCTTATTCTTTTCGGAATCTCCAAAATACCCCTCAGTCACAGTAGCTGATTGCCAACCGCCATGGCGTTTCAACGCCGCTATATCCCCTCCAGCATCTACTAATAAAGTTGCCGACGAGCGGCGAAAACAATGCCCTGTATATAAATTACAATCTGGTAATTTTAAAAAAGTAGCAATATGCTCCAAATTTATTAACGCCAATTCTTTGTGAGTGATATTTTTCATTTGAAATTTGAAGAATAATGTCGTTGGCGATATATCAGTAGGACGAAGATTTAAATATTTCTTAACTATGCATAAAAATAGATCCATGGTCTTCTAAATCTGTAACATGATGTCCCGAAGATCTGGTGGAATCTGGTGGACACCAAGGGTACGGCATGAAAATACTTACGGATCAAGCACGCAGATTCAAGTAAATATAAAAAAAGGAAGCGTCTATATTCCATTTCTCTTGAAATAAGGTTTGCAATGAGCCCTATTTTTCAGTACAAACATGTGACGAATTGCTCTCTTCTGCAATTTGAGAGTGGTGTCAAGTTATGAAGAATTACATGAACCCCAGAAGGGAAGACCATAACGAAGATGAGATTCGAACAATGCAAAATAGGCAATTCTTGTAAATGCCGTATCTATTCACTTGAGATATGAATGTTAACTATAGTTTTTTATATGTTATTCAATCGAAAAGAGCTCCAGGTGCCAGAAAGGGGGAGACAATTGCAGTATCTGGGGCACATCATGCGTGGCGAAAAATACAGCATCTTACGTTTAGTAATTCAAGTGAAAATGGAAGGCAAAAGAAGAGAGGCAAGAAGAAATGAAAATCACGCCACATTAATTTCCATACAAAATATATAAAAACTTTACAATAGAACCGAGAGTGTCAAATCCTCCTCAATCGAAGCTGATGCCTGTGTTATTCAATTTGGTCATATCGATCGATCAATGCTCAGAACAGTAGTCCTCTATAGAGTAATAAGGTCTATCGAGAAAATAAGATTTAGTTCGTTTCCGAAAATTAGTCAAGGAAGTTATAGATTTTAATTCCTATGGAAGGTGATTGTAAATTTTCTTAGAATTGTAAATGATGGACTTTTTTGTTAATTCAGAGGAAGGAATAGGGAGGTGAACATGAAACTCCTGTTTAAACAGCACATTGAAAAAGTTATAAGTAGCTCAAACAAAATGCTTGGGTTTATATTGCGCAAGGGTAAACTCTTTCGATATAAAAAAACTTTTTTAACTTTGTACTATTCTTTTGTGTTTAGTAGATTAAACTTTGGATCTTTAATTTGGAACCCCATGTACGCTTGCTATATTAGCAGACTTGAAAGTGTCCAAAATAAATTTTTAAGATTTCTTGGTTTTAGATACGATGTCAATATTTCAAATCATGACTATATCGAAGCTCGCAAAATTTTTAAACTAATAAGTTTGGCAGATCGAAGAAAAATAACAGATTTCATTTTTTTACAAAAAATAATTAATAATTATTTGTCAGTGCCTAGCATTCTGCAGAGCATTTCGTTTACTGTTCCAGATCCGCGGTTGCGATTACAAAATTCGTTTTATGTTCCCTTCAGGAGAACTAACAGTGCACAAAATTCCCCGCTTTGTAGGATGTTACAAACTGGAAATGCTTTTGGTTTGGAGGTTGACATCTTTTCTACTTCAGGACCGTTAACTAAAAAAACCTTAAAACGTAAATTTTTGGAATAGGGATTTATCTAATCTTATCTTATCTTTTGTAAAATTGTATAAAATTGTATTTAAAAAAAAAAAAAAAAAAATATATATATAAATTTCAAAGTCTAAGTCAATTACATATAGTATTTATCCTTTCAATTGTAATTTAGCGAATACTGTTTTTGGGCAACACAGCCTGTTTGTATTCCTTGTTGTTAAATAAAAAATAAATAAATGATGTCTCGAAGATCTGGTGGAATACTCGTGCTGTGACACCAAGGGTACGGCATGAAAATACTTATAATCGGTCCGATCAATTCAAGATATTTTTATACGGTCTCGAAGAAAAATTATTTCTACCTTTTCGTCAAATTTTCTTCATGGATACATCGCTCATTTCGCCATATAATAATTTATACGAAAATGAGACAGGTTTCGTGTTGTGTCATTTTCTTTATTAACTTGTACCGTTGACAGCATAAAAAGCTCCGAATGAAAAATAACCCATTGACATTAATAACAATAAATGATTGCTGACACTAATACCAACTTGTTTAGTTTCTTATGTCTGTTTTGAATGATTTACAACTATCAGCGTGTAAGTCCGTTTTGCGAAAATAAAAAATTAATATTTATATACCTAGCCGATAATTCAGTTCGTAAGTGAGTCATAGATAGTAGTTAGCTGTGGAATCTTGAGAAAAACATCTGCATATCGATAGATTTGAATGTCAGCCTGCTATGTAATGGAGTTTATTAATTTGATCGATCAATACATGAGAGTAAACGATGTATACATGATGTGTTTTGTGACATGAAATGCTACTTTCTGACAATTACACTATCTTGATATTCTTTTATTTCCCTTCGGGCCAGCGTTTCTCAACCTTTCAAGACTAAGAGCCCTTTCAGACTAGGATACTGTATCCGAGATACTGTATGCGAGATACAGAATTTAGGCCAGATACAGTCAAGATACTTTTGTTAGAATATAGTTTTGTAAATAAATTTTATCAGTACAATATCAGTGCTGTACGGTGCTTTTTATGAAATGGACATTGAAGAGTGCGCTATGCTGTGGTATATTATATTTCTGGGCCCTAACTACAGTGTACCATGTATAATTTATTTCCGTAACTTACAATTTACTTGATAGTTTGCGAACAGTTACTAGATAGTAGTGCACTGATTAATACAAATTAAACATCAATTCGCTTATCTAAAGGGTTTTCACTGCAATCCGTAAAATAAACAATATTATTGAAATATTTCATTTAATTTTTGTTATCCATCTTGAGATGATTATTGTAAAAATCAGTAAGCTTTCGACAAATAATCGTCTTGTTTCGAGAATTTTTAATAATATAATAATTTGATTTATTTAGCTAATGAATTTATGCATTCCTTTTTGAATGCACTGTATAATTACTTTTATAAATATACCTACCATATTCATTTTGTTGAACAATTGTCATTTCTTCAAAATTTTCACACATCTGTTTGGTAATTTCCACCCAACATTTTTGTTTTATATTTATGTCGAAATGATTTTCATTACTTGTATCCCATATACAAGAATTCGGTTCTACCAAACTTATAAATTTCTTGTTATCAAAAACTTTATTCTCCATGGTACAATCGAAAAACCGTTCTATTCCACTTCACTTCTACTAATAAATAATAAAAATATTGTACCCTATGCTATTGTGCTTTTTGAATCGCAAAAGTATGCAAGTCTGAACAGGTCCATAAGCCACAATGATAATTCGGTATCCCGGATTCGGATACTGTCGCCGGCGGCTGAATGAGCGAGATTCAGAAATTTAGTATCGCGATACGGTATGCTGTGCTGAATGCAGTGTGAAAACGTACATATAAACGCATGTATTTTCTGTATCTGGGATACGCGTATCTCGGATACAGTATCCAAGTCTGAAAGGGCTCTAAACGGACATTACGACCTTAATTTTAAACCTTACAAATTCATAACTTTATAAAGAAATAAAAAACTAACTTTTCACAGGTTGAAATAAGAGAGAAATAAGACAGAGGAAAAAATGCTAAATGGCAATTTCAGAAGTTTACCCACTTATACCCGAGAAAAGTAGAGTATTCAACAGTTTAACATACTTGGGCAAACCTTCCGAAAACCTGAAATTGTTTTTTCATAAGAAATAAAGAGAATACGGAAATTTATTGACATTTGGCAACGATCCTCTGCACTGACAAAACGAGAATAAGGTGCCTCTTTATGGCTTACCGCTCTTTGAATTTTGGGCAGGGGTAGATGATGAGATTTGTGCACTAGAAACGATAGAATTTCGCATTTTATTACTATTTTTAACATTCTACCTTTTTGAAACTATATTTTCTGAGGTGGCTTCTTTGAAAATAAAATATAGACCTGAGCTGAATATAGAAAAAGAACTTAGAGTGTCTATTTTTAATGTTAAACCTTCCTTTGAAAAACTATGCTCTGCTAGACAGGCCCAAAAGTCACTAATAATTATTAAATCTGTTTTTAATTTAGTAAGTTGCTTTAATTTAATAAGTTAATTATTGAATTATTATTTTTTTAAATAATATTTTCTCTTGAATATGCTCACCCCCCCTTTAGTATTCTCGTATTCCACAGGTCGATAATCGCTGCTTTGGGCGATTCATTGAACTAAATGGAATCCTTTTCAGAAGCAATGATATTTATGGTACTTATTTCCTGAGATATTTCCTTGCTGGCGCTGTGGTTTTTAAGGATTTCAGAGTTTAAGTAGGAAACAAATAATTTAATCAATATATGCCACTGATGATATTTAATCAGATCGAAACAGCTGTTTTGTGTTTGAATTGAATTTGTCGTGTTTCTATTATTTACCATTAAGGTGGAAAATACAGTAGCTTAGGCGTTGCCGGCTTCTACGGAAGTTCATTTGATAATTTTCAAACGTCATCCTCTCGTTTTCGTCCATCGAGAACAAAAATCGCGTTTTCTATGTTACCGTATCATGTCACACGTGTTCTAGTGAGTAATTTTTTCACATTCCGCCTTGCGTTGTAGGAATTTGTTCGCCGCTTGTAACTGGCCGTATCTGCGCACAGATAAGGCCACGGAATACGATGCCGCTGCATTGTTCGTGACTAGTTTATTTCTCAGCCTACTGCGATCACGCATTTGAATCCATATTCGATAGTTTCATGTCGTCATTTGTTTCGTTCTCTGAATCTGATAGCATGACGATGGAACGAACAATAAAGGATACGTAGTTTTGAGATAAAATACTAGAAGGGCCTTGATGAAGGGATATCATAAGATATATGTGCCCAAGAAATATTGCCGTATATAACAAAAATTTAAATATAATGTTGTTCAACATACCGCTTGATGCCTCGAATGTATTTTTGTGTTTTGTATTTTTTGTGCTTCTTTCTTAGGCTTTTGTGCTGGTGTTTCGTATAAGTCACGGTTTTTTGAAGGGTAAGATAAATAGGGGGTGAGAGAGAAAGTACGATTCGTGAGTTACTTCGTCAGGAATGCCAAGAGGCAAGCAACTAACCCATTGGGTGTAAAACTATGTCAAGGAGTGTACAACTATGTCAAGAGGTGTACAACTATGTCAAGGGGTGTACAACTATGTCAAGGGTTGTACAACAATGTCAAGGGGTTTATAACTAAGTCAAGGGGTTTATAACTAAGTCAAGGGGTTTATAACTATGTCAAGTGGTGTATAACTATGTCAAGGGGTGTATAACTATGTCAAGGGGTGTATAACTATGTTAAGGGGTGTATAACTATGTCAAGGGGTGTATAACTATGTCAAGGAGTGTACAACTATGTCAAGTGGTGTACAACTATATCAAGGGGTGTACAACTATGTCAAGGGCTGTACAACTATGTCAAGGGGTGTATAACTATGTCAAGGGATGTACAACTATGTCAAGGGATGTACAACTATGTCAAGGGGTGTGTAAAAATTAAACCATAGCTTCATGGGTGTCTATGAACTCGTTAATGAGTGCCGATAACACGAAACACATGCGGATGTTATACAGGCCTTTTTGGGATTTATGACTGGAGTACTTTGAGTTATACAAAAAAAATTTATTCTATAATATTGATTAGAAATGGGACAATCTATGAATGTATCTCTGTTCGCCTTCATACCGGATCCATAATATACATAATATAAGAGGTCGTTTTTGTGCTCCATAAATCTAAACGTTTTGAAAACATTGTTCCCCGCCCCTCCGTTTATGCAGGTAACAAACTGGGGAACTAATTCGTTTCACACCTCGCGGTCTCACGTGTGACATATCCAACGCCAAATCGTCCTTGAAGTCTCGATAAATACGTGAGGCCGAACAATTAAACCTCTAAAACCGTCTGACCAAGCGCCATATGTAAATATGTCTTCCCCGAACGGCACCATTAATCTTGTGAAGGTGTTAAACCACGAGGGGGAAATGAAATGAGGCGCAACAAAAGAATCGGTCCGAGAGGCGAAAAATATTTATAGGAGTCGATGGAGAGGAAAAAAAGACGGGTTGACGTGGGTATGGCAGTGCAGGTAGGCGGGATGTTTTACACGGAAACTCTTGTACGTATTTCGGTCCTATCTTTAATTAAGCGGCTGAACGTGTGCTAAATTTTATCGGTTATGGTATTTTTACGAGGTTCCAGCGGGGAATTTTGTTTCAGCGGTTATTCTCAGCTAAATTTCAAATATCCTTATAGTTTTTTGTATATTTCCAATTGGAAAAATTCTCAAAATCGAGATGTAATGTTTTAGAATTCTGCGAAAAGTGATAATTATGATTATTATTATTATTTCTGATTACTTTTTTCATGATCGCTATAAGTGAAAGGTAATAATAATGATTATTATTTTTTTCTGATATATCTTTCATATATATTTCAATTGGATAAATTACGAAGTTCCTAGTTGTTCTATTGTAATTATTCAAATAAGTAATATTTTCAGATTTTGCGAAAAATGATGTAATAATTATTATGATTATTATTTTTTCTGATTCTCCATTTCCATGTTCACGATAAGTGATAGGTAATCATTAATTAGGTATTATCAATACTATTATATCTGATTACTGCCATAAGTAAAAGGTAATAATAATGATTATTATTATTTTTTCTGATTACTTGTTCCGTTGTAATTTTTCAAATAACTTTTTATCCGGACGTAATATTTTCAGATTTTGTGAAAAATGATAGGTAATAGCGAAGCTAATGATTATCATGATTATTATTTCTTCTGATTTTTTTCACGATAAGTGATAGGTAATCATTCTGATTAGGTATTATCAATATTATTATTTCTGATTACTGCCATACGTGAAAGGCAATAAAAATAATTATTATTATTTTTCTCCTCTAAGTAAGTAGTTATTCAAATAACTTTTTATCGTGACGTAATATTTTTTTAAAATTCTGCATATAATCATGATGATAACGAAGCTAATAATTATGATTATTTTTCCTGATTATTTTATATATATATATATATATATATATATATATATATATATATATATATATATATATATATATATATATATATATATATATATATATATATATATATATATATATATACATAATATGATTATTTTTTTCGCTCAACTTCTAACATTTTTCAGTGAGTGTTAAAATATTTTTTGTTGTTTAGTTCTGAGTGGTCCCATATTTTCACATTTCGCAACAATTAGAATAATAGTTATTATTATCATTGAAGTATTATCTAAGATGAATTTTTCATATTTTTCAGTAAGTTCTATCTATTTTGCGATTAAACGACCTTAAATCATCTACAAAAAAAAATATCATCAAATGAAGTAACCTTTTCTTTCACTTCAATTTGATATGTCGGTGGTTCCATTTGACACTTTGCTGAAAGGGTGGGCGAGAATTAATATGAAGTTCGAAACGTAGAACCAAAACTTATTCGCATTGTCTAGTATCGAAATTAAATCACTTATTAAACTTGGAACAGCAACGGCCATATTTGCAATTAGTTACAATACCCGATACGTGAACGTAATCCGTTTCGTTTGAGCCAACTGGTTCGAAAAAAGAAATATGCTCACAAAGAGTGAGCACATTGTGTTAACCGCGACAATGCCTGTCGTTCTGAATGGAAAGTACGTGATCGTTTATTCTGTACGCCGCGCTTTCCTATGTCGCGCCTGAGACTTATCAAATCGACCGAAACGTCGATTCGACACGGTCGACACCGATGCATTTTTTTTGGTTTCTCGAACCGGGTGTCGAACAATGGTATCGAGTTGAACGACTGCATTATGGTAGAGAAGTATTATCGTATGTACCTATGTAATGGTACATTGTGTTAAAGGTTTGAATATTTGCACTAGTAGGCTCAGTAAATGATTAATCAAGTCAATATTCATTAGAATTTGTCCGATATATGATATATATATATATATATATATATATATATATATATATATATATATATATATATATATATATATATATATATATATATATATATATATATATATATATATATATATATATATATATATATATATATATATTATATATATATATATATATATATATATATATATATATATATATATATATATATATTGATATGATTTTGTTATTGTCAGCTCCATGTATGGCATATTTTCATTTTTGTATAGTTTATCGAAGTGTATTGTTGAACTGAGGTTGGAGTTTTTAATGAATGGAAAAGATAATAGTAATTATAAATTTTGTTGTCCAGATAATGTGTTATTCGTCATTCAATGACATTAAATGATGAATATGTGAATTGAGAATTGAATGCTGTAGGTTTCGACCTGTAATAAAGGATATTAAGTCGAGTATTTAGTACATTAATGATATATTTAGTTTTGTTTTTCGATGAAATATGACCACAACAAAAATAAGATTCTTTGTTTATATGATAAGCTTTCGATATGCTAATATATTAATTGTGGCGCAATATATCGTATTTAAATTGCAATTAACTTTTTGGGGTTAATTTATACCTAATAATTCAAAATATGCAGATCTTTTCAATTTTTTTATGTGTCTATTGCTGTTTTGATTTTAATTTTTACACTTTTTTTCGAATCCATTATAATTTTTTTTTCTTTTCAGGTAAGTTTCATCTAGAGGAGGCACTATGAACTTCGAAGGCGTGCCAAAATTTTGGAAACCCTTTATGGATTTTACAGAAAAATTTTTGATATTCGGTAACCAATAACTTACATTATTATTATTTTTTAATTACTTGGGGGGCAGAAAAGGAGTGAATTGTTTATTTAATTATATACTTACATCTTTCCGCGAATTATTCTGCTTATAGATCAGACTGTCCTTATATTTTGCCATACGGGTTTTCAATTTTGAGATCACATTATGCAGAGCCCGAGAGCATAATTTTTCCTTTCACGTAAATTCTTTCAGCATAACTCGTCATTATGATCGCATACCTTAATAATAAATTGCCAACAGCCTTGCAACTATTTTCACGTCTTGATGCACCTGGTTACAGTCCTAGGCAGCGTTGCCAAGTCTCTTGAAATTAAGGTATATCAACCCATCAAATATATACTGAGATGGCTTATTAATAATTGGACATGAAAGAGATCAAATGAAGATTATTTGTTTTTTAATTTTTCGAGCCACAGTTTTATTGGTAGCATTATGAAAAGTGCAATGGTTTTTATAGAATTTCGGAAAAATGAATAGTAGGGGGCATCCAGTAATTACGTGAGATTATTTTCGCGATTTTTGACTCCCCCTCTCTACTTGGTGAGATGTGAGATCTTGCACGACCCCCTCAACCCCCCTAATCTCAAGTGAGATTTTTTAAAAATTAATATTTGTTGTATGAGTTAATCTGTGCTAATTTTATAAGTTCAATTAAATCAGTAATATTTTATAAAAATGTGAAAAACATTAAGTAATAAAACAAAGGTTGTAATAAGTCACAGTTTTTTTCAGTGAAAATTATTAGTGCATCGTGTGCTTATCATTAAAGGTTATGGCATTATTTTCTTATGAATAATATTCACATCGTACCGTATATGAAGAAGAAATATTTACTCCAAAAAAAGTATTTACTGTTAATGAATATTTATCAATAGTTAACGAATAATGTTAGCAAAAAACTTTTTCATATTTAATAAATCAATAAATTGTTTCCAGCCAAATTAATTTATTCATAGTTAATAAATTCTTCCATCTGTGCATAATAAAACCGCGATGAATATTTTTATGAATAATTTAGCTATATTTTAGTGGAGAGACATTTTTTACTTAAGTTAACTCAGTATTCTCGCGATTTTATACTGTTTCTTGCGAAAAAAAAATCAAGTGATATTTGATGAGACCACCGCCTCCCCCACGTGAGATTGAGTGAGATTCTCCTCGACCCCCTCCCCCCCCCTGAACACCTCACGTAATTAATGGATATCCCCGTATATAGAAAAAATACATACGGACGATTTTTTGGCGTTTACTCCTGAAGAATATTTTTGATATTAAGCCCGCAGTATGAAATAAATTTAAATGATACTTTAAGTGAAATATGGGAAGAGTGTCTTGATAAGTTGTGGAAATATATTTAGATCAACCCAGAAAATATGGGTCGGTTAGGCAATTTTAAAAATATTCGTAATATCGTTAATTGAAAATTGACTAGTATTTTGGAAAATTGTCCGGCAATTTCAAATATTTATTTTTTCTCTGGCATTTCAACATGAAATTGATTATTGTATTATGTATTCATATTGCACAATAATTTTGTTACGTAACAGAGACATTAATAATTGTAACATTGATTATCCAAAATAAATGAAACATAGAATATTATATTGTACTCTATAACATTTGGAAATTTTCAATACAAAATTGAGTATATATGAGTCATTCTCCGATAAGAGATCTCAAGTACATAGAGGATGCGGCCAAGGAAAAAAGTTGGAGTTTTTTGATTTAACACGTATATTACGACTTAAGGGCGAGTCAATTTATACATTTTTAGTTATTTTTCAGGTAGCCAGAGAAAATACATGAGGCAGGGTAAAGACATCAAGACTTATTTGGTCAAAGGAAAGATTTGATGTGATAAAACTATTATTAAAATTAACTTTTATGAAACATTGATCTCAACTATATCTGAATTAGAACATTAACTACCTTTAAATTAGTTTATACAAACATAATTATCCAAATTATCTACCCTGGTCATTCAGTACTTCCCCTGGTAATAATCTCGCCAGGGGAAATACAACAGGGGAGAGACGTTTTCTTCATAAACTGAATTTTTTTTATTAACGCACGTTAATTTTGGATTAATATTATGTCACACGTTAACTATCACACTATTGTTGAACTCAAACAACTAATGCTAGGTAAATTAAGCAAATTATATAAATAGTACGAATTACCACTGGAGAGACACGTTTACCCTGCTAAAACAATTGCACCCCAGTGTTGCGTCGCACCAATTTACATATAACTACCATTGAACCGCTTCTTTATCTGGTATTACTAAATTGTCGTCAATGAGTGCTATTGAGCGCCATTTACAAAATGGCCGTTTGATATTTGTTTTGTTTTAGCGGATCAGAATTTGCCAGGGTAGAAACACAAAAAAAGCGGGACAAAAGTAATGTTTAAAAATTATTAAAACTTAACAAATATTATTGTATTTTTTCTTCATAATACTTGAATATACTTATTTGAATTTGTGTTAAATATAATTTACTGGGCAACTACGAAAAAGAAAGTATATAATGCCTACATGTTCAACCAAAAACGTCAAGGAGACAAGCCAGGGTAGAGACTTTTTCATGCTTAAATGAGTAATTTGAGAAAAATGTGCTTCAATTGGGTATCCAATCATGATATAATCGATAAACTACATCAAGATGCTGCGAGTTATTGTATGAAATGACAAGATATAAAATATAAAAGGTATTTTATATTGGTTGCACATTACCTTACCTCTTATCGTAGAATGACCCATATAATAAATGTAAAATAATTACTCATATCAAACATAAGAAAGAAAATCTTGATAGAATATCTCTATCTCTCGATAATTGTACTAAAGTGAGTTTATTTGAAAAAAATTCTATTGTATTTGATAATGATACTTCGAAAAATAACCCTTTTCTTTATACCAATTGTAGAACCGGCATCGTCGCACCCTTAGAACGCTGACCACCAGAAAATGCATCGAACCATCGAGGTGTGACAATAACACGAATTCGACCTCTCTGCCGACCAGTCCACTCGCCCCATCTCTATCCCATCTTCAGTCTCTTCGAACGACGTCGACCACCTCTATATTTTTCCTCCTCTATGTCCAGCCGCGGTTGCCCAGAACACGTGTTTTCAGATAACAATATCTCGGTGTCGGACAGGTCACGATTTATTGTAATAAGACGGTTTGGTATGTGACCGCGACCGTCTTTTTTTCGCCGTTTAAACGTTCTGAACTTGTCTCTACTCTCGGATCTTCACGTTTTGGAAATCGCGAGACGTTGTTCTGTGGTCGGGAGACACGGAAGATCATAGAGGCGATTTGCGGAATAAGCGCTTGTAATCATAGAACCGTGTGAACACTATGATATGTTGTTTGACTGGTTCAATAATATGAATCTACAGTTCCAGCGGAGGAACATTTTGTTGCTGAATGTTTCTCCTTGTTTCCAAGGGTATAAACTTATGGCAACATACGTAAATTTCTTTTTTCCACTGAAGGAAGGAACACGTTGGAACATTTTCGGAAACACGCAACAGCAACAAAAATGTTTCACAATGTTCCTCCAGTGGAACTGTAGCTTAACACTCGCAAGGTCAGCTATATTCGTATATACGTACTCATATATGTTTTGTGAGGTTATGTTTTAATCGCGAACGGCATGTATAGTTTCAGATAGGGATAAAAGCAATATGTTAATTTTTTGTATAGGTAGAACAAAGTTATTTTTATAGGAAATATGATTGATTCATTTTAAATTGAAAAATAGATAAAACACAATTTAAACGTAAAAAAAACAGCAAGTTTACGAAAAAAAAATGATAAAATTGAAGATAATGTATCTTGCTGTAATTAAGGTAACAATCATTTTAAAATAAAACACATTGTTAACAGAAAAAAACAAATTAAGCTTACGACAAAAACAAAAGATAGAATTAAAGTTAATATATCTTGCGGAAATTTAGATAACTATTATCAATATCATAAAACTTAAATTCAGTGTTTCAGTGAATAAAATATACTAAAAATTTTCCGTTCAAATTTTTTGATTTCCTGATCTTTCGACTTCATCGTATGAATGTGTTTCAATAAAATACTCACAGTATTATCAGACAGGTCGATCAGCATTGCTGTCGTTCAGCGAACATTTCACGAGATATAATTACTGAAAGAATTTTGGGTGGATTTTTCGTGTACGTATAGAACAAAATTTGATCATAGACAAGGATCTCGACTCATTTGAATAAACCTGTTATTATTCCCGCTTTGCTTCGTTGCGGTTTAGATTCGGAAAGAAGTTCATGTCGAGTAGTTTTCGGTGGAGTTTGAACAGTTTTATTGAGAGCAGATAAACTTGGCGTATTCTTTGGCTGCTTGACGTTACGTGTAAGATTTTATGTCGACTATTATTCTGGCAATTTACTCGACTAGAATGGAATTAAAATTTTGAGCGATGCCCCAACTTTGGAATTTAGTTTTTGACAGTGTTTCTCAAAATTTCAGAATTCGCAGCCCAAAATTGCGCCTTCTTCGTGTTAACAAGATTTATTTCTTCTCCTGGGGGTTCAACCTTCCAAAAAATTCCTACCAAAACCAACTCCATCCAATATATCTTGAGAAACTACCTACTCACAAACTTTCAATCATATTGCTACAAAATTACGCCCTTTAACATGTAAACATTATTTATTTCTTCCCCCAGGGGGTCAACCCCCCAAGAAATTAGAACCGAAACCAATTCCATCCAAGATATCTTCGAAAATACCTACTTACAAACTCTCAACCCTATTACTCCAAAATTGCGAGCTTTATCGTGTAAACAAGATTTATTTCCTCCCCCAGGGGGTCAACCCTCCATTTCATTCAAACCAAAACCAATGGCATCCAAGTTATCATACGAAACTACCTATTTACAAACTTTCAATATATTATGAACAAAATTAAATTTGAATTTACTACGTTTATTATCACTAAATATTTTGAAAAATTTTAACACTGCGATTGCAATTTCGGTCACTAGACAACAGCATATATCCTCAATTAAATGTAGAAAAATCGGAAAAATTCACATCTTTGACATATTTTGGTCCTCTTACAGAAAAAGTTGCTAATGTCATACCCAAATGTAATATTAAAATTGCTTTCAAACCTAAGACAAAACTCTCAGGATTTTTATTCAATGCCAAAGATATCACTTCAAAATTTGAAAGTTCAGGGGTTTATAAGTTGATTTGTCCTGTATGTAAAGGAGTATATATAGGTCAGACTGGTCGATCGTTCAAGACAAGATTTAAAGAACACCAACAATCTTTTTTGAAAAATAAAACGGATTCAACGTTTTCAAATCATTGCCGTGAAAACCATCACCCCTTTTCCACAAATAGATAATTTTCAAATCATGCACAAATTACCAAAAGGAACCAAACTTACTTACTTAGAATCATTAGAAATTTTTAAACTCAATCATAATGCTAAAGATATCTTGCTGAACGACCAGATTGACTTGATATCTTCTCCTATATTTAGTGTATTCAAACAATAACGACCTTTCTAAGAACATTGTATTGTACCAATTTGGAAAATTCACTCGATTAGCCCTTCTTGAAATATGTTCCTCTTGTATATTTAGGTACCTGCAATAATTCTTTCCCACCCGTAAGCGCAAATCTATACTTAATAATTCTGTATTCAGTTCTTAACTCAATCTGCCCGATGATGGTCTAGTGACCGAAATTGCAATCGCAGTGTTAAAATTTTTCAAAATATTTTGTGATAATAAACGTAGTAAATTCAAATTTAGTTTTGTTCATCATGTTAAATTATCACGTAGTAACGACGGATTCCATCAACTATTTCAATATATTGCTCCAAAATTGCGCCCTTTATCGTGTAAAAAAAAAAGATTTATTTCTTTCTCCAGGGGGTCAACCCCCCAACCAATTCGAACCAAAAACAACCCTATCCAAGATATCATCCGAAACTACCTATTTACACACTCTCAACCCTATTGCTACAAAATTGCGCCATTTATCCTGTAAACAAGATTCATTCACCCCCCCTCTAAAAGTTAGTTTTTTATTTCTTAATAAAGTTATGAATATGAACTTTCACCAAGTAAATGCCAATTCAAATCAAATAAAGAAAGAAAACTGAGTCTATTTCTAGTACTAAGCCTTCCTTCTTCGAAACAATTTGCTCTGCGAGACAGTCTCAAGGAAATCACTAATAATTATTAAATTTGTTTTCAATTTAGTAAGTTTTGATTAAAAACGTTTTGATTCAGAAAGTTGTTTTAATTTAATAAGTTAATTAATGAATATTATGCAAAAAGAGTTTTATTTTGTATGTGTGCCAATAAATTTTTTAAATAATATTTTTCTTAGTCGCGTCCCCTCTTTCGTGTTCTTGTGCCCCCCCTAGGGGGTCGCACCTCTCAGGTTGAGAATCGTTGCTGTATAATATTTCGAATTAATGTGTCTTCTGATGGAATATGCGAACTTCCGCTGCTATAGCTATATTTTTGTATCTTCTCACCTAAATGTTTTATTGCTACTGAAATCCTTTTCCATATCCCTACGACAAACGGTCGTTGGCACACCTCGTTTCCACGGAGATTCAGTAAGGTCAACCTGTGCTTTTATTCCATTCATTCGTATTTGCCGATAAAGAAGAAACCTGTAATTTTGACACAACGTCATTAAAATTTTATGTATTCCTCGTCGTATTCTTTGTCGTTCGTAATGCCGATTAAAATCTCCACCGGGTGGATATCCTGCGCCGGATATCCTTACAAGATTTCATCCGATCATTGGGGACCAGAATCACAAAAGTTCATATTAACGGTACCTACCGAAAACGCGGATGTGGGCGTTCGTTCATTAGTTTTTCGATTTCCGTGTGTATTTCATCTCATTAAATCTGTTAATTTCGAATCTCGAGGACAAATGATTAATTAAAGAAGGTGCTGCTTTTACGAGAACTTTTCCATCACTAACGTATGGGCCATAGATTGCTTTGTTTACATCTGTTTACGTGTATTTTATATGAAAAGTTTTTGAGTTTTAATTGTGTTTGGGATCGCTTACAAACGTTCAGAAGAGATGAATCGCTATTGTTGTGTATCCTATTGTTCATCTTGGGCAAAAAAAAAACCGATACAGCTTACATACCCTTCCGAAAGCTGGACAATTCAAAATTGTATTCCAAACAAAGTTGGGAAACAAGGATATGATGGACGCAAGAAAGGTGTGGATTCATAACTTGAAGATTAAAAAAAAGTGTTTGAACATAAGAGAGTTGTTCTTTACAGTTTACTGAGGATAATTATTTTCCCTGCAGTAAGTTTGTGGATTTTTCCATATAGAATTATACCAACCGATGATGTGCAATTTTCAGCTGACCGAAAACGTAGGGTTTCTGAAGTCCGATGCTTTTCCAACGGAAAATATTCCACTTTTATCGGAATCGGAACCTGGGCCATCATCCAATGATTCTAGATAATTGTATTTTCTTTCATGTAACAACCAGAGATACTATTAAAATAATTATAATAAATAATGTTTATTTGCACAACCAAAATAACAGTTTATCATAACATCAAGAATATGAAATAAAACTTGACTCTATAGCTAGGTAAAAACTGAAATATTCAATTATATAACTAGGATAACAGAGATTCTATAAAAAAAACAGACTCTCAGAAGTCCACCGTACTTTTAAGAGAGCTGTTTATACGTCAGGAAAACTCAAAAAATATAATAACTCATTGCATTCAAACCATTCAAGCAGAGTATTCATGTTAATTCTTCTTTTATTTCATGTTGTTTCTTTCAGTTTTGCTGGTAAGTACTTAGTTTTGTCCATTATACTCAAAACCTCTTCAGTTGACAATGAAAGTAGACATGTCGGAGATGTTTTCTTGAAACTTCCGAATGTTTTTTTACTCTTTAAATTAATAGGTGTTCTATCATACAGCCTTTTCATGATGTTCCTCTAACCAATTAATTTATTCGTCCTCTCCATTATTTTATTATTGATTTTCATGTTCATGTTACAACTCAGTGTAAATTTCAACTTGATGTAGGTAGGTTATCTACTGTTGAACAGAGATAATATTGTCCTCAAACACTAATGAACCACTGGAAAATACGAAGTCCAAAAAAACACAAATTACGAAGCTAAACGTTCGAAAACTCAAAATGAAATGAACGTAACTACCATTACCAGACAATGTGAACAAACCGTTAATGGCCCATAGAGTAGTACCGATATATGCCGTTCCGGCGCTACGATCTTAATTTCAGACGCCAATAGTCCAGTACATTTTATACGCACATCCCCTCTTCGAAGATCATTCAATTCTTTAAAAATAATAATTCGAACACTGCTTCTTGGAGTCATAGCAGATTGGATAAAATGATTTTCAATAATAAAATGTCAAAAGTCGATCCAATGAAGAAGACAGGAATTTAACATTGTACACAACATGTAAAAGAACATCTAAAAAAACGGACAATCAGCATTTAGGGAACATCTAAGGTCGAAAGGACATAACATCTCATCCTCTTTTAAACCAAGAATTCTTCATAACTGTGAAAAAAAGGAATGAAAATGAACTTCCTGGAAGCCAAGGAAATATAAAAACTCCAAAAATCCCATAATTACATTCTGCTCAGTGACCAGTTGGACCTAAATCACTCCCCACTGTTATATTTTAACAACCCCAGGTACAGAACCGAAATACGTATATTTTCAAGTGATGTCTTGGTTATTATGTATTCAGTCTTGATAATGCTGTAAAAGGCGAAACTAGTCGAATAAAAGTTATTTTCAGTTTGTGGTTTTCAGACAAGTTTTTACTTATTATTTATTTTTCATTTAAATATAACAGGGGCCTAACGACAGAAAGCACTTGCTACCTGCTCCATATACTCCAGCGCCAGCCTCTGTCGTGGTTTTCTGGCAGCAGCTTTTGTTAGGTGTTGATGCAATAAAACCTCAAAGGCATCAGTTTATGCTAGCTAGGCCTGTAAAAGTAACGAAAAGTTTGTTACCCGTATGTATTCGTTACTTTATGATGGAGTATTCGTTACTAAGTATTCGTTACTTTCGTTACTTCCGTATAAGGAAAGATTTGAACGCTTAGTTTTCGTTATCGTTACTTTCGTATGTTTCGTTACATTCGTTATCGTTACTTTCGTATAAGATTCGTTAGTAGTTTACTTTACAGATATACCGTATATACGTTAGTTTCGTATGTTTCGTTACATTCGTTATCGTTACTTTCGTATAAGATTCGTTAGTTCCGTATAATATAAGGATAATTTGAAAGATTCAAGCTCATATTCCTTATTGCATTAATATTTATGTGTCGTTATTTATACTTAGTATGATTTATTGGATTATAGGACACTTTCCTGTAGGCTAGGGTTATAGATAGCTGATTGCATTTTATTAATTACAATAAATTCTTGTGCATATTTCTAGGAAACACCATTGATAGTTGATACATATTATTACTGGAATAACGGCTTTTGAATTTTTTAGGTTTTTTTTTCAAATTATTCAACAGAGTGATCAAAAAAGGATATTATTTTGTAATAATTTCAAGACTCAAAACTCATTATTTTCAAATTGATCATCTTCCCTTTATATTAACTCTTCGTTCAATTGCTTCTAAGATTTAAGGCTTATTTTATATAACATTTTGAAATGAAATAATTTCACATAAATTGGTTTCTGCAGATTACTCTTATTAGTACTGGCAAATTGGTATTTCTTTAAGGTATGTGAATATAATAATTTTTTTGTGATTTAAATTTTGAAAATTTTTTCAGAGGTATGTTTTGTTTTTTTTCATGTTTTTCTTTATACTTATTGAAAAAATTTTATTATCAAATATATGAGTGTTTAACTGATCTAATATGTAGGTAAAAAAGTGAAGTAAAGTTCGTGTGACTTGTGGTGGTCATCTTTTCACTCGTACATCTAATAAAAATTAAACATCTGACGTCACGGTTATCTACCTTAATAATTATTACCCAAAGATAAATTTTAATTTTTTTATATGATAAATTCGATGGACGATGAATCAACTCTGTGGTAGTTCATATTTATATTGAAAATTAAATAATAAGAAAACAACGTGTCTAAAAACCACAAAATGAAAATAACTTTTTATTCGACTAGTTTCGCCTGTTACAGCATTATCAAGACTGAATACATGTATTCAGTCTTGATAATGCTGTAACAGGCGAAACTAGTCGAATAAAAAGTTATTTTCATTTTGTGGTTTTTAGACACGTTGTTTTCTTATTATTTAATTTTTAATATTTTTATATGATATTCATAAACAGAACAGTAGTACAAATACATGCTCAAAGTCATGCGCAAAGGAAAAATGCGAAAGTAACGAGTAACGATTCTAGTTCGAAAGTAACGAATCGTTACTTCGAGTCTAATGAAGTATTCGTTACTTAGTAACGAATACATACGGTTTGCCACAGCTCTAATGCTAGCTTGACTGGACTATATTTCTACGTACTATAGTTTCCTTTCGAATCACACAGCCTTTCAATTAACGAAAATATAAACGACTTGTAGGAGTATTCTCTCGCTCATAGACTATTCTTTTTCTTCTTCACGAAACGGTCGTAGAAAATAACCCCGTCACCAGTGACCGGTAAATCTGTTATATTGGTCTTTTTTACGGTCGGTAACATAATTGATCGGACTGTTATGTGACTGGGCGTCACATAAAATCGTTCTCTTTCGTTCGGGCGTTATTAACGAATTAATTTATTCAAATGGACGCGGTCTAAACATTTTCGGTTTCCGGTGCGAGACGGCGATCGCTAGATGATGATGATGCTGCGGGCTATCGAAACGTTGAACTCTTAACAATTCGAGTTCGATTAATAAAACTGCCGAGGTCAATTTAGATGTACAGAGTGAGTCACGCTCGTTTTCTTATTCGCAGGATGTGGCAGAAATTCGTACTGGCGTGAAAGGATATTGTCGTCTTCTCGGGCGGGGATCGTCTTATGTGATATTGGTCTAGTAGGCTAGTTGGAAGATACGCTAATGAATGGACTTTTTTATGGGTTGAATTTAATGAATCAATATTGAACAATCGGTTGACGCGCCAGTAACCGACAATTTGCCGTTTATTGATGGTTCTGTACAACAGAATTTTCGTTTTTTCGTATGTGAATACTGAGAATGGAGTTTAAAAAACTTGTGTTCGTTGAAGTAGTTTCGTTGATAGGATAAGGAAATTAAATTGACGTGTTATTTTAGGCGTTCATTAATTTCCAAGATGGCGAATGGTGTCTTTTTGCATAGAATTGGTTTCGTATATATAACTAAGCCGTTAATTTTTTTTGTATCATTATAGTAGCGGCTAGAAAAGATCTACCTAAATAGTCCCTTAATCATTTTTAGGGTTCCGTACCCAAAGAGTAAAAACGGGACGCTTATTACTAAGACTTCGCTGTCTGTCTGTCCGTCCGTCTGATGTCTGATGTCACCAGGTTGTATCTCAAGAACCTCGATAGCTGGACAGTTGAAATTTTTACAAATTATGTATTTCTGTTGCCGCTATAAAAACAATATGAAATAAATATTTAAGGGGGGCTCCCATACAACAAATGCGATTTGTTTGCCTTTTTTGCTCGATATCAATAATGGCAACAGGTAGGCATTTGAAAAATTCACAAAATACTCAGTTGTATTTTTACTTTAATAATAAATAATAAAATTTGAAAAAAAATAAATATGTAAAGGGAGCATAGTCAATGGTACAAAACCCTTCGTGCGCGAGTCCGACACGCACTTGGCACTTGGTAGTCGTATTTTTCCCGAAAATAGCATATATAGACAATAGCACTGTATTATATATATATATATATATATATATATATATATATATATATATATATATATATATATATATATATATATATATATATATATATATATATATATCTTGATAATTATTAGCAATAACAGGCTTGTTGAATCTCAAAAAACTCGATTTTATTAAAAAGTTGACGTTTCGCCACGACATTCGTGGCTTTATCAAAACTTTTGAAAAAATTTAAATTTCTTTGACATTTATTGATTTGAAAAAATTTGAATAAAAAAAGACTACTATGTTTCACTAAAATTTTTCGGCTGTGGCCGTTCTTTGTTATTTATTACGTGCTATTCAATCCAATATTAACATTCAAATCTGTTATTATTAGATGGTAAGGGAAACCACAGAAACCTTTAGATAGATAGATAGATGGATAGATAGATAGATAGATAGATAGATAGATAGATAGATAGATAGATAGATAGATAGATAGATAGATAGATAGATAGATAGATAGATAGATAGATAGATAGATAGATAGATAGATAGATAGATAGATAGATAGATAATTTATTAGTGCTTGTCACAATTTAACTTTACATTGTGTTGCACACGTCATACAAATTTTCCCAGTTGGGATTAACATAAATACAGATAGATACATAACAATAATATACCAACAAACTTTCATAAAAACTACATATGTATATTTACCCACTTAATGTTCGAAATAGGTTCAAATTATTTTGATTTTGAAAAGTCAAAGAATAGGGTACTATTTATCTTTTTTTCAAAAATTTCTCATTACGACTGTGGCCGTCTTCAGTTATTAATTACGTGCTATTTAGTCCAATATCAACAGACAGGTCTGTTGATGGGAAGGGAATCACAGAAACCTTCACCCACGTAATGTACAAAATAGATTTAAAATTTTTGATTGTTGTCTTTAAAAAGACATTACTTGTAATTTTGGAGATCACATGTTCGAAACTATACTTTCTTTTTAGAAAAATTGAAAATTCTAGATGTTTAGATTTTGTCTAAGAAGATGAGTTGTTATGGTTAGAGTTTGTTTGTTGAATTATTTTGTTTTGATTTATGTTGTTTCTTAGAAAAATTAAAGAATTAAATCTGCGTATATTGAACTCAAATGTTTGATATCTGTTCTATCATTTACGACTTCATTTAAATTTTTCTGAATATGTAACATTTCTAAAATTTCTATGCGTTCTTGATCTTTTTTTATTTCTAAAATTTTTGTGCTATTAAAGTTGAAAGTATGATTCTCATTGTTTTTATGTTTTATTAGTGCTGTGGTTTGTGTTCTGGTATATTTGTGTGCTTTTAATCTTTCTTCTAAATTTTGAAAAGTTTGTCCTATATATGATTTATTACAATTATTACAGGGTATACTATAAACAACATGAGATTTTTGCAGAAGAGGTGTTTTACTTTTTAATTTAGAATATATTTGTTTAATTTGATTTTGTGCGGTGTGGGCTACTTTAATATCGTGTGGATTTAAAATTTGTGAAATTTTATTACTTAAATGAGGAATATATGGAAGAGGAATATATTTTTTGTTAATATTTTCTTCTTTTGATGTTTCTAATGTGTTGTAAAGTTTATGAATTCTATTTTTAGTGATTTTTTGTATAAGTTTTATTGGATAATCGTTTTTTATGAGTAATTTATGGACATCTTGTAATGTTTCATGTCTGTGTGTAGATGAAGTAAGTTCAAGTGCTTTGTATATATATCCGATTATTAAACTCTTTTTTTGTGACAAATGATGTGTACTGTTGTAGTTCAATGTTCTTTGTAAAAAAATTTATTTTCTACGCCATTTTGTGATAATTTCATTGTTTTTGTGTATGAGAGTAATATCAAGAAAATTTAATGTATTGTTCGTTTCCTTTTCTAGAGTAAATTGTAATTTTCTATTAAAGTCGTTTTTTTTTTCATAAAGCCACGAATGTCGTGGCGAAACGTCAACTTTTTAATAAAATCGAGTTTTTTGAGATTCAACAAGCCTGTTATTGCTAATAATTATCAGGAGATTAGAAATAGTTCACAGGCAACAACAATTCGAATATATATATATATATATATATATATATATATATATATATATATATATATATATATATATATATATATAAATGTATTTTTCTTGCTACATTTAGTACTTCCACCTACTTCAGTCCAAAAGACTCAAAATTTTGTATTTGATATTGTTTTAATGCAGAACAGAACTATTGAAGTTTGTGTAAATTTGGTAAAAACTTCGGCATAGATACTCAAATGTTGAAAGAAATTTTTTCTCCTCATCCATTTATAAACAGCTGGTATAAACAAAGCAGCGACGATCAATCACAAACCGAAGAAACTGTAAATCTGAGTGCACTTCTAGCGACAAAAACATGTGTTCTCGACGCTAAAACAATCAATTAAAAGATAAGATTGAACACCGTGCCGTAATCTTCAATTTATTACGTCGCGCCCCGTTTCGACATTTATTCACGCTCTATGTTCAGTCTCCGGAGCTGCCCATAGAGTAGTAATCCCTGTCTGGAAAAAAGAATCTCGTAATCCAGCCTTGGCGTGTGATCGCTCTATTCATAGATGGAAACCATAGAAAACGGGGATATTATCGACTCGCGTATCGTACGTCAAAGTCTAAATGCAACACGAGGGGAATTAACTTGTCCGAGATGGCTAATCGGAGATTATCCGTTTCTGTGACCCGATATTCTCTGTTCGGTGTCAATTTCGAGATCTTGCAGAGCGCAGTGTTGCCGGCTGCGGATAGTGAATTTACTGTTTCCTGGTAATTCCCGAATTTCTTGTGTATTTGAATAGTTGATCGATGAGGCAGTCGCTGATCCGGTAATTTTCAGATTTTCTCGAAATCCGTAATTTTTGAGCGAAGAAATGTTCATATCGAAAGATATTTTAAGTACGAAATGAATTTTTTTCAGTAAAAATTTGTTTTTTTTTAATTCTTTTCATCTTCCAAAAAAAATTTTTCGAGAAGTTAATATTGTACGATTGATTATAACACATTAGTATAATTAGTTTTATGTCACCACCTACTCCATCCCTTATTAATACAGGGTAGTTTTTATGGTAAGTTAGGGTCACAATGTTTCCATTAATTTTGAAAAATTTCTTCACAAATTTTTTCCTTGGACTGTGCTACTCTATTGCCTATTAGTCTCATTTCCAAAGTCTACTTGATGTATTAACGAAATGTAACGGTTACAGTAGAATGTAATTCTATTATTATTCGGTTATATTTATCCAAATTCTACAAGAGTTCATTTTTTGCGTAGAATAGTCCAGGGAAAATATTTTGGAAGAATTTTTCGAAGATTACTTGACGGTAAAAATATTTGACATAGTATCCCTCACTTACCATTCAAAACTACTCAACCCTATATTCATGAGGGGGGTGATATAAAATTTATTATATTAATGTTTTATGATTACTCCTTCAATATGAACATATTAATCAAAACCGTTTGAAAGATATTCAAAAAATTGGCTTTTCAATTTATTCTATTAAAGGTCTTTATCTCCCTTAATATTCGTTTTCGAGAAAAAATTTACATGAAGTAGTTACCTTATTTTTGGACTTCTAAAAACTCATGTATGTAATTTTGGACCACCTCGTACAATATATATATATATATATATATATATATATATATATATATATATATATATATATATATATATATATATATATATATATATATATATATATATATATATATATATATATATATATATATATATATATATATATATATATATATATATATATATATATATATATATAGAAGAAGGGTAGTCTTTGCTGACTAGTTAGGATGCAATTAGGATAATAATATTTACGTGTACTCTTATAACACTATATTTCCGATATTTCGACAATGATTATTGTCATCTTCAGGGAAGCTACAACATAAGCACAAAAGAAAATCAAAAGCTGCTCCATAACGGTCAACCGTAACACTACTCACTGTGTATTTGAGAATGATTGCAAAAGATGTAAAAATCGAGATACAGCATTATTGATTTCTATAAAACATTATTGATCGAGAAACACACAATGTGATGTCATCAACTATATAAGTTAAATGGTCACTTATATACGTATATATATATATATATATATATAATATATATATATATATATATATATATATATATATATATATATATATATATATATATATATACGTACGTACGTACGTATATTTCTCATTTGAGGATGGCAACACTGGTCGGCTATATAACTCGGCCCGGTACTTTTGTATAGGCGGACAAGTCATGTCACCCACTTTCCGATTTCTCTTTAACGGCCCCGCAGCGTCGAATTCAATTTACAGATTGAGATGGATGAATTACACAATTGCACCCCGTCGGTCCACTCTAACATTCATTTCTATCGTAATCGAGGAAGCAAAAGAAGAAGAAAGTGGCGTCCTGTAGTGATGATTAAGGCCGACGAAAGAATTTCCCGCATAATTACAAATCGTGTCAGTTTGACAGAATAATAGACTGTCAAACTGACACTTTTTTCAATTATGCAACAAGTTATCGATTTATAACCTGATTATTTTGAAGTACTTATAGTATTACTACTGAGAATACTGGATTTTCAATGAGAATACTAGGCTACTAAATTGAATCGAAAAGCACTGAATTTATTAGGATTTTATACCCCACACCATATTTCACTCTACGTGCATTTTTTACACATTAATTACAATTTATTACACCTCTTCCCAAATTTCTTACAGTTGCAGAACTCAAGTTATGAGGGTGTGGTGTAGAATTAGTCTAAAGCTGCACCACACTCAAACCATATTAATTATTTTTGATTCAGAAATTTACTGTAATTAATTACAATTAATTACAACAAATTACAATCATTTCCGGCCTCATAACAATTCCACAATTCCAAAAAATAGGTAGCGAATCGAAAAATTATAACTAACCACTCGGTTTTATCGATACAAAAAATGGTCAGCAGGACTGAGAAAATAATAAAAAAGAAGCTGCAAGTGGATATGGTAGTAAAATAATTGATAAGAATTTTCACGGGACAAAAAATTATAGAATTATCGAAAATAAGATAGAAAGATAGAAATACAGGGTTTTCAATTTATTACACTACCCCACTCACCTGCAGCTTCTTTTTTTATCATTTTCCTAATCCTGGTGACCATTTTGTGTATCGACAAAACCGAGTCGGCTATTGTAATAAATTGAAAACCTATGTGTGGTCATGCCTGTAGATTCAATAACACCCTCTGCAAAATAATAAATAAGCACATAAATGTCGGTGACTTGGTGTCCCTCAAGACTCATTGCTGGGTCCAATTTTATTGTTATTCATGTAATTGCCACATTTCAGTAAGAGCAAATCAGATGAGTTGACGTTAACTTACCTAAAACAACAATTATTTCGAATCGTTCTCTGAGTAGATCGGCAGCGGACATATTGTACAATGGCGACCCTTTCTCGATCTTGTGCACTATCGTGGTCGGCCAAATGAATAGAATTTTGTCCTGTTCTCCATCGCAACCGACCTGATGCAAAAAACTTTACGTTTACAATCGAAACGTTGAAGAAATTCTCGCAGGTTTCATTCATTAAGAAAATTTTCTTTCCTGGAAGAATGGATTGAATGAAAATTACCTTCAGTTCGGTCTGGTAGAACGGTATGCTTTCCCCTTCTTTCGTGATTTTATGTTTGATCAGTTGCGCTCTGACGTGAGCTTCTATGATGTGGCTTTTCCTCATATCTCCTACCCTGAACATTAGACAGGGCACTCCGTCCCGGTGACTCACCACAGCAACCCTGATGAAGGAAGATTGAGTTGAAAAGAATGATCGATAAAAACGGTAGGTACGTATTCTATAACGTGTCTCGAATAGATTCACAGATAGAATATTCTCAGCAATTTTAATGTTTAGTTTCCGGAAAATAAGCAGTCTCTTGGAGCATTTGAAATTATACTCCTACCTTCCAGTGATTAATAGCGAATTTTGCTCAAATTATGTCCTACTGGTAGGGTTACCACCTCCGAAATGGTACTATTTCTTCCGACTACCGATTTTAAACTCCTGAATTTTGTAAAAAAAAAATTCATTTTTGTATTAAAACCAAATTATGAATCGTTTGTTCACAATGTAAACCTGCATTGATTTAAAAATTACTTAAAGTTAAAATGTGATGATTCAATTAATTAGTAGAACTGTATTTTCATTTTATTTTCGATAATTCTATTGTTTTTTGTCTCGTGAAAATAAATTCTTATCAATTATTACACCACCCCACTCACTTGCAGCTTCTCTGTTATTATTTTCTTAATCCTGCTGTCAATTTTTTGTATCCATAAAACTTTGTGGTCTATTGTAATAAATGTTTATCCTTATATTTATTTGTTATTGTCATATTTTTTCGATGCGCTTCCTTTTTTTTGGAATTGTAATGCGGCCGGAAATGGCCGGGTCTCGGCAAATATCACGTACTTTTTTTCCCGCAAGAAACTGTATAAAATTGAGAGAAAACTGGGTTAAATTACTTAAGTAAAAAATGTTTCTCCATTAAAATATGACTAAATCATACATAATACTGATAGAAGAATTTATTAACTACAAATAAATTACATTTGTTTGGAAACAATTTATTCATTTATTAAATATGAACAACTATTCTTCTTACATTATTCGTTAACTATTAATGAATATTTATTAACAGTGAATGAATTTTTTTTCGGAAAGAATATATTTTTTCATATACCGTACGATGAGAGTATTATTCATAAAGAATAATGCTATAACCTTCTATAATAAATTTACGATGCACTAATAATTTTCACTGAAAAAAAATTTCTGTTTGGCTTATTACAACAACTGTTTTATTATTAATTTTATTTTCTCGACATTTCAATAAAATATAACTAATTTACTTGAACTAATAGAATTTTTTATTGAGGTTATGGCGGAATAAAAAATGTTAAAGTAGTATTCACACTTGAGATCATACAGGAGTCTCCATTGATTGTATCAGAGTGAATATTCTTTTACAAATTTTAGTAGTTCCTATTTAGGTATTTTATTGTTGAATCTCATTGTGATTCTATGCTACGTCATTAAAAATATTAAATACTTACTAGTTTTGAATAGAAAAAATTATAAGAAGATGGTTTCTTTATAGTTATTAATAAACTAGTTTATTAATGACAGCGATTAATGGTTGAGATATTTTAATAGTTCGAGACCATTAATCGCTACGTTAATAAACGAGTTTATCACATGATTTTTCCGTCGACCTCATCTTGAATTGAGTATAAATTCTTGATTGAAATAAATTTTTATTTTGCATAACAGATACATTTGACACAATATGAATTTCTATGTTCATTGCGATATATTTATATTTATGCTCCCGATGGAACAATTTGAGAAATTCATAGATGGAATATTAGACATGTGACATTCTGAATAGTTCACATTACCTACAATATCCGATAAGGAATATGTGGAACTGGTGGAAGCTGAAGTGTTAATTACTTTCGAACGATTATTGCATAAAATTTTTCCGCAGTTTCTACTTTATTTTTTATAGAGTTAAATTTTTCGATTTGAATTATGAATTCCTTTTCTCTGTGGAATAACAGTACAGACACAGAATAATTCAACTATTCCGTGCTGAATACTTCTGTGTTTGGTTGCCCATGACAATCATACATCAAAATAGGAGAAATTGTACATTAAAATGGGTCATTAATGATCAATTTCGTGTACGTTAAAGTAAGCTTTTATTTAGAGGTCGACGGAAAAATAAATTTAATGGAATCGAGTACAGATTAACTCATTTATATAATAAATACGCATTTAAAAAAAAAGAGAGATTCGATGAGGGGGGAAGGGGTCGAGCGAAATCTCACGACATCTCAATAAGGGGCATGGGGGTAGCGAAAAATCGCCAAATTTATCTCACGTAATTAATGTATGCCCCCTAAAGATATAGCGGGAAAAATGTCGTAAAAACAACACGACCTGACTAATCGCAGAATACGCTATCGGTAGCCTTCCTAGAACACTTAAAACACCCACAATTTTCCATAACGACAAGTTTACTATCTCGCACGCCCAACTTAGTATGAATCTGCGCCGCGTAGCGCTGTCACGTAGGTATCATCGCGTCCGATTTTTCTTTCCGCCGATATTCACGATTTTCTTAAGTCGAAACTTGTCGCGTGCCCACGTACGGTGCGTGGGCTCACCCGCGCCGCCCGCGGCCCACACTTTCACCGGCCATATGTTCGGAGAAGAAGAAGAAACTCTGTGGCGCGGGAAGAGAGTTCAGAAATGACTACCGTTGTACGTTGTTTACGATGAAGTTGCTAGAAATAAGGCGAATGATAATTGAAGTCGTAGGTTTTACGATCTTAAGGCGATAGATTAGTTATTGGAAATGAAACGGAACAATAAGCCACCTGATCGGAAATTCTCGTGAAATTACCTGTGTTTTGATTGAGGAAATTTGTAGAACTCTAGATGTTTAGTGAACGTTGGGTTTTACTCCGAGGCGGAGTTGAGGGGTTATAGTAACACGACAAAAAGTTAGTAGCTGGTCCGATTTTAAAAATTCCAACGGATATCGATAAAACACATATGATTTCATAAGAAAAAAGTTTTTAAAAATTTTACCCCACGAAGAATAAAAAAATTATAGCGTTTTTAAGATCTTTTCGTCCATAGACATAGACTATAAATCATAAACCTAAACCGATTTTTACAATAATGAAATAAAATGATAGCATTTAATGTTTAGTTTTTCAATTTATATAATACATTCAAAAAATATTGACGTGGCGCCACCTAGAAATGAAAAAATTAGTAAAAATTATGAATTTCACTCAAATTTTTGATTATATCTCAAATACTATACATTTCCCGACATAGTCACCACGAGGAAAAATTATCTGCGATAGACTTATCACGCATAACAATAATAATAATAATAATAGGTCTTTATTTCAATATCAAGCTATCATATAGTATAACACTTATTAACAGACAGTTGAAATGAAATAGTGTCACAGCCTGGGATTAAATCACTCCACTCAAATAATCTTCAACAGAGTAGGGTTCCATTCTTAATAGTAGGTCAAACACCCCTTTTTTGAATTTATGCAAATCCGTCTCCTTGCGTAACCATAATGGTAATTTGTTAAAGTACTTGATGGATCTGTACGAAGTGCTATTTTCTGTGTTAGCCAGATGATGCTTAGGATATAAAAGCGAATCACCTCTAATACTGTATGTGGACGCGCCAAGCTCAATACCGTAATTATTCTTGAACAAGAACAGTAAACATTCTTGAACGTGAATAGCGAGGATTGTAAGAAGCCTGCTGGATCGGAATATGTCCCTACATGAGTCCCCTGACTTCCTCCGTGTCATAATTCTCAACACTCGTTTTTGAATTTTCATAATCTCATATAGTGCAGACGAGCAACCGTAGAAGATAATACCATATCTTACTCTTGATTCGAAGACACCATGGTAAACCATCTTTAGGGAATCTATCTCAAGATATTTCGCCAACACGCTTATAGAATAACATACTGAGCTCAGTTTTTTTACATGTTTCTGCAATGTGAGTTTTCCAACTTAAGGTTTCGTCGAGGTGTATACCAAGGAACTTACTGGAATTTGATGTTTTGATTGAGTAAGACTCACCAATTTTTATTTCAGCAGGAGTTTCGATACCAGAGTGATTCGTTTGGAATAGTACTATGCTGGTTTTATCAGCGTTTAGAACGACATGCATATGCGCCGAGGGGTTTTATAAGTCCTAGTGCTACGCAGTAGGGTGTCCGGATTTTTTGGAGAATGAAATCAAGGCCGGATTAACCCTGTCCGGGCCCCAGGTCTTTTCAAGTTAATAAAGGGATGTAAGTAACTTCCAGATGATCGACTCCAGGTATCCTGTTCAAAGTCTTATGTGATATTGCAACAAAATGGTTACTTTGACTTGATGCTGCAGCATCACCTTACTTGACTCGTTAGCTTTATTGAAATGGTCTTAATGAATAGGTTATAGATGAGTGATGATCCAGGTTGCATGATATGCTAGGAAAGAGAAATGAGACGGGACGCGGTTATTTTCAATTTAATCTTGTTAAACGCAATAAAATACAATAAACGAAAGAAAAGTCTTGTTAAGTACAAATTATAAAGAGTCAACTTCCAAGACATTTATTGGTTTTGTACAGTACAGTCAGTTTAAATATCAACTTTTCTAACTTTTTTAGAAACAAAATCGTTTAAAACATCTTGGAAGTTGACCCTTTCTAATACATCATTTTCAATGGCCATTATCGACAATGAATTCAAACAGTTCTGGGACGAAAACAGTTTATTAGTTCTACTACTAGATACTGGATGGTTCTGTATATATGAAGTATTTCATCAATTGACAACATGCGTCGAAAGAAATCAATAATATTGTTGAGGAATTTCATACAAATTTTCGAATAAAATTTTCATTTGATAATTTTTTTTCTTGGTGCGTGTACGGGCCCCCAGTCGATTCGGGGCCCCTAGGCAGTTGCCTACTCTGCCTAATGGTTAATCCGACCCTGAATGCAAAATAGAAATTCTTGATGAATTTGAAAGCGATACCGTAAAATGGGGCGAAAATGATCATTTTCTTTTTGTTTCTAACTCTAGTTTCATTCTAAACGCAATAATCGCAACGAATTTCACATGAGCAAGTGTACTTACAGTATATAAAACACTTCCTTCCATATAAGAAAATCCAAAAATAGTTTCAATTTTTACTTTTATAATGAGAATAGCAACTGATCAATTTTACACTTACAGTGGGGTCAAATTGATCACATGGATTTAAATGCATATAAATAACGTACAAAAACTAGGAGTGTTAACAATTTAACCCCGACGAAATTATATTTGGCCACAAAAAAGTTATAATATAATTTCATGACGGGTGAAATTGATCAATCTCTAAATCTGTGATTTTTGTGGAATATTAAATATCGATTGACAAAAATAAACTATAAGAACAAAACTATGATTAAACAAAACACAGAAAACACATAAAGGTACGTTTGATGTTCGCTGCCAATTTATGAGACACATCATCTTTATATCTACGCAGGAGACAATAGGCCCAATCTCTTCCTGGTTAATTATTTTGAAATTTTTCTACAGTGCGACCCGCACTGTCTAGATAGTTTTTGGCAAGTTGCCTAACATCTAATAGTGTCAAAGGGAATCCCCATTCCCCACACGTGTAAATAGCCCTAATGAAAGATTTCTCTTCCGTTGTAGAAAAAACAGACTGGCCACCATTTTTACCAACACGTCGTCTATGATACCGGTTGTTGAGAGTTCCATATGGAATTTTATATTCTTTTGATGCTTTTCGTATGCCCCATCCATGATCCACAACTTTTTCAAGGGCACGTTCTACGTTCTCGTCGGAGTAGTTTTTATAACTTCTCGGCCCAAGCTTTTTTTATAAGTTCTATAAGTTCGGTTCATGGTTAGATCCCTAAAATAAAAAACTACGTATGAGTGCTAAAATTACCTGTTTTTACTTTAAAAAGGCAATCAATTTGATCCTACACCTGTGATCAATTTCACTCAACTGCTATGATCAATTACACCCCACGAGTGATATTTTGAATTTCCCGCGTTCCTACATTAAACATTGTCAAACCGGCAGCATGCAATACATAACCAAACATCACTATTTATGATATTGTAGGTAAATGAGCTTAAAAACAAAGGGTTTTTTACATACCTTGGAAAGTTCCCGGTGTACCAAAAACGACGGAAATGTAGGACCACTTTGTCAACTTATTTTTTTGGAAAAAACTTTAATATTTTTCCGAACAAACCACAACCACGTTCTTGTTGTTCGTTGAACTAAATGAAACAAGGTTGCAAACTTGCTACTTTCGCATATTGCAACCGCCAAATGCAATAAAATTGAAATTTGATTTAGGGATCAATTTCACCCCACAAAATCAATTTCACCCCATTTTACGGTACGTGTTAAATGAAGTCAAAATAGTTATTTATTCACCAAGTGCGTTATATAGATCCTAACGCCCGGAGGGAAACATTCGGCCCGAGGAATGAATGTTGCCCGATGGGCGTTAGGATCTAGTAACGCTCGTGGTGCATACAAGATTTTATTTTTCACGAGAAAATTATTTTATTATAATGAAAAATCGATTTCAAAATCGGTTCATTGCTCCTTTACTTTCCATTTTCCTTCTCATTGTAGGCATGTCATTGGTTGATATTTTGACGTTTGTGAATATTTTTATCATCATATTTAGTGAATGTCATTGCTGCTTTATTTATGTAGTCTTATAGAAATAATGGAAATAAATTTACTCAAGAATATCATGAAAATGCAGGCAAAGCTGCGAATAATTAATTGCCGGAGAAATCCATAGTCGTACACGACAAGGATTATGAAGTATTTAATCAATGGGAGTTGCTTCATTTCTCCTCGTACAATGAGCGGGCGTTATGATCCATAATGCCCGCTCATTACGCCCTAGGGTATAATGAGTGTATTTATAGCAACCGTATCTAAGTTAAAATCGACAAATAATATACAAGTAAAAAACAAAATTTTACCTTTCGATTCAGAAAATCACGTAGGATTGATTGTGTCATAATTATTTCTCCGTATTCCAAATCGCGACTGAATATGCAATAATAATCGTCGATCGTATCGACCGGTTAATCGAGATTAGTAAGATGATTTCGCGCTGCCTATTTAATTTGAAATGGCACGTTTGCTGAAAAAAGAAGAAGAAACGAGACCGAATGGCATCGAGCGTGCAGCACTCCACGCATCGGATCTAGACGGCCGCGGCGGCCCTTAAATCAGCCACCCACAAATCGCGGTCGGCCGTGATTCTCTCTTCTCAAGTCACTCTTCACTTGTTCTTGAGCATATGGTCGCATCTTACCGCAAAAATCAATTGAGGTTGGGGTCAGCGACCTCCGGAGTCATATTCGAACAACGTCGTCTCTTATTTATGACGACGCTAAGTAAATATCAAACTTCACCACGTATCTCGATCGAATTTTTGTCCCTATAAAATAATATATAAGGTAAAAGACCCAATTATCGACACTGTCCCAATCATCGACATTTTTACACTAAAAACCAAAATATTAAGAATATGATGCCCGCTACATCTATTTTCATATCATAATAAGAAAGCTTTATGTTTTTCTTACTTAACCTAACAAGCTTGGGAGGGAAATGCAGAAAATGTGAATTCTGAAAATATTTCAATTCCGTCAATATGTCGCCACACGTGAAACTGTACGGATCGTTGTTAAAAGTGCTAAGAAACAAGTAAGTTGATTTTGGTAGTTTTAGTTTGAAATATTTAGCTTACCTAATGGAGATAGTTATAAATATGTATGTAAAGTCTAAAATTTGTGTTTTTTGTCAATAATTTGGCGTAAAATGTGTCTGAATTTATTATTTTGCTGTCGATAACTGGTACATCCATCAATAGACTTTGTACCTTATATCGACATAGGTGTCGATAAATGGTACAATGCAGCTCTCTCTTTCACTATGAATATTTGAATGTAAATGAAGTTAGTTCATTTCTTTTTTCACTGGAATTATAAGATGAATAATGCTAAGAGATTCCAATATTCGGTTGAAGACTTGGAAAAAGGCGTCAATGCTGTTAAAAATGGAATGCTTACCGCTCAAGCTAGTAGAATTTTCCAAAAACAACCATAATAGGGAAAGAACAAGGGAAAGTGCCAATTCAAAGGAAAATTGGTCCTGATACAACCCTAACTAGTGGCGAAGAACAGTTATTGGTGAAATGGATGTTTCACATTGCCAGTTGTGGTTTTCCTGCAACAAAACTGCAGCTTATAGACAGTGTACAATTACTATTGAAAAACCTAAATAGAGCAAATAACTTCACTAATGGAAGGCCAGGTCGCCACTGGTACGAAGCTTTCATGAAGAGGCATCCGGAACTGTCACAAAGAGAAGCAAAAAAAAATATTGAACTTCAGAAAAAAGAAGAAAACAAACAAAAGCGGATGGACAGAAGAGCTGAAAAAGAAGACTTGCAGAATAAAAAAATTAAAAAATCCTCAACTAAAGATAAAAATAAATTAGTTACAGATGAGACTGAAGAAGAACATGATGACATTTAGAATATGCCTTGCTCCAGCCAAAAGGAGTTGCGTATTAATGACTATGTTATAGTGAATTATAACGGCCAAGCACTACCAGGAAAAATTATCGGTATGCGCGGCTATAAACAAAATGAGTTTTAATATGAAGTCTCACACATGGAGAAGAATGGGCTCAACTGGAAATGGCTCCGAAAGGTTGACATTCTATGGTACAATTTGGACGAGGCTCTCAAAAAAATTACAGAACCAAAAATTAATAATAAACGCGGGCTCTACTATGTACCGGAGGTTTCTGATTCAGTACTGAATAGTTACTTATTTTAACTGAATATTTGTTCAACTGTTTTCTTTATTGCTTCATGCTTTTTTAATAAATATGTTCTAACTAAGTTTTCTAAGTCTTTGTAAGTAGCTCATTATTACTTATTCAAGTCAATTGCAAGTTACTTACTTGACTCAAGTACTTGAGTGAGTACTTCAAAAATATTTGTCCCAAGTGTCAGTATCACGTACTCACGTGTGTCGATCAAGACAAAGGACCCCGCACATTTAGTTAGAAAAAATAACGACAGCTAAATTCGCTAATTTTTGGATATATTATAGATACTGGCTACCTACACAACATATCAATTTTAAATTCTGTTCCCACGACTGGTTTAAGATATAGAGTGGTCCAAATATATATGCCCAAAAATATCATATTCATAATTTCAGAAAATGACGTTAACATAAAAATTTTTACTGTAATATGATAACTTCACTAAAAAACCGTTCTTTAAAGGAAGCAATCCAAATAACTTGAAAATGAGCCCAGCATATACAGGCTGTTTACTCGATGAGTTTGTGTATGCGGCTTCAACTTCGACAGTTTTATGCCAAAAAACTCTATTTTTAGCTTCATTGATAACAAACGATATCTAAAACAGTGAAACAAAATACAGCTTCCTACCATGTATAGTTTAGAAAAAAAAAAGTGGTCCAAAAGTTAAAATCACAGAATTTTTTTTCTATATTACTTGAAAACTTATTATTTGTGAGGTATTTGAGAGTAAGTAAGTCTAATAGTCTATAAAAAGTACATATCATGTTGAAACTGATGTTTTTATACCATATGTTCATTTTTACAGGCATATCTCGTAGATAAAAATGTATTAAATATTTTTCATCTTGAGGTGATCAAGATATTAATTTAGAAATTGATGAAGCTCATCTCGATATTAACCTTGTTAGGTTGAGAATATTTTCGAGATATAAAAATGTTACAAAGTATCAGCTATGGATTCAAAATAATGAAGACCGAGAGTCGGTGTCGGGGTACCTGTACCTGTAAATCAGTTCCAAGAACACTCGGAACATGTGCTCATGTGGCAATGGTGTTGTGGTACCTTGGTTATTCTGGTATGCTCCCGCACGTGAAATACTACTTTTACTAAAATTATAGATTCTGTAAACAACGCGATTTCAATTGATATTCAAATGTGAAAATAATTATTCATTCGGGATACTAGACTTATGGTCAAAGAACGTATTTCACTGTACCTGTATCTTGAAAAGTAAGTCTATGGATTTGGAAGAAGCGATTCCAAACCACCCTGAACAATAAAAACTGAATATAAGTACTATTCTTACTTGTCTCGTTGAAATCCAATCAGTCCCATTAGAATCATTAGATACACTCTCATTTTTCGACATTTGGAAACTAACAAACGGTATATGAACTTTAGTTTTAACATGAATTTGGCCTGTTTTTTAACTATTCGATTTGGCAATGAACACATTTATTTTTCCAGTACCTCACAAATAATCCCTGTGCAAAATATAAAGAAGAAAAATTCGGTGATGTCAAATTAGACCATCATTCTTTCTAAATTGTACATGGTAGAGAGTTGTACTTTCCGTCTACTATTTCGGGTATCCTTTGTTATTATTAAGTAAGAAATAAAGCCTTTTGAAACATAATTGTCGAAGTCGAGACCGTGTAAACAAACCCATCGAGTAAACAGCCTGTATATGCCGGACTCAATTTTGAGTTATATGAGTGACTATTGTCAAGCTATAGCTTCCCACTGAGGTTATCGCATTTCACAGAAAGTCTGTATGTTAACAGCATTTTCTGAAATTGTAAAGATGGTTTATCGAGACATTGACATTTGGACCACTCCATATCGCAAACCAGCCGTGGGAACAGAATTTAAAATTGATATGTTTCATAGCTGGCCAGTATCTATAATATATCCAAAAATTAGCGAATTTAGCTGTCGTCATTTTTTCTAACTAAATGTGCGGGGTCCTTTTCCTATGTCGGTAATTGGGTCAATTGGAACTTCTCAACTATTTTTTTTTTTTATAAAAAAGTATGTATGACTTATCGAAATATAAACATCGTTTAGCAATAATCAATATTATAACAATTCACAGCAAAATTTTTAAAACTATAACTTAAATTTTCAAATTTTTATCACTTATTGAATTAGCAAAAACCTCTTAAGGTGTCGATAATTGGGACATTTACCTTAAATATATATATATATATATATATATATATATATATATATATATATATATATATATATATATATATATATATATATATAAATAAACTACTTCTGAGTTACCTATCTTTGTCTAGTATATCAATTCATGAGTGTATTGGTTGTTATAGGTGTATTGAACTTGAAACAAACTCAAATAGTTAGTACGTTTCGGAGGTCTTTCCTCCTTCTTCAGCAATTAAAAGAGCATATATATTGTCTGTAACAAGAAACGTACTAACTATTTGAGTTTGTTTCAATTTCAATACACCTATAACAACCAATAAATTCATGAATTGATATATATATATATATATATATATATATATATATATATATATATATATATATATATATATATTTATATGATATATTTATATATATTCAGGATTTTCCTTTTAAAGGGACGTACGTCACTCAATTTTTTTTCGAAAGAAACAGTATAAAATTGCGAGAAAACTGGGTTAAATTAGGTAAAAAATGTTTCTCCACTAAAATATAGCTGAATCATTCATAAAAATATTCATCGCGGTTTAATTATGCACTGATGGAAGAATTTATTAACTATAAATAAATTCATTTGGTTGGAAACAATTTATTCATTTATTAAATATGAAAAAGTATTTTTCTAACATTATTCGTTAACTATTGATAAATATTTATTAACAGTAAATACTTTTTTTGGAGTAAATATTTCTTCTTCATATACGGTACGATGTGAATATTATTCATAAAAAATAATGCCATAATCTTTCATAATAAACATACGATGCACTAATAATTTTCACTGAAAAAAACTGTTATCACAACCAGTGTTTCATTATTAACTCAATTTTTTTTACATTTTTATACAATACTACTGATTTACTTGAACTAATAGAATTACTGCAGATTAACTCATTCATATAATAAATATGCATTTTGAAAAATCTCACGTGATATTCGGGAAGTGGGAGAGGGGGTCGAGCAAGAACTCACGACATCTCACCAAAGGGGAAGGGGGAGTTAAAAAGTCGCCAAAATTATCTCACGTAATTGATGGATGCCCCCTTATAAAATTCACACACAAAGGTTTATCGACCATGGATACTTTTTGAAAATAGTGGCAGTTTTCTACCACTTCCGGTTATACCGGAAGTAGCTTCCTTATTCCGAATGGCGAACCCTATTTTTTTTATTCCACATTTGGATTCCTTTTTGGAAATTAAGGTTAGTTAATTCAACAAAATCTATGTCCATCTTTGATAGTCTTGGAGATATTTGCATTTTCAGAACAAATTTGTTTTTAAGGAAGTACTTTGTGGCCTTGTGTTTTCGTGACTATAAGACAACGATAATATTCTGGAGATACCTATGAAAAATGCTGATTATTCAAATAATCATATTCGTTTTTCACAAAGCAGGAACTTGACAAATGAAATTTTCAGGATTATCAAAAAAATTCGCATTTTTCGAATGAAATGCCCTTTTTTATTTCAGAAATTGATTCTAGACAAAATTCTCTCTCGATTGACGTGATTTTTTTTTCATAATTTGTGAAGACCCTAGATTATAGGGAAAGATAATAATGGTTATTCGAATAACCAGCATTTTTTATAGGCACTCCCAAAATTTTATTGTTTTACGTCTAATAGTCACTGAGTTACAAAGCGTTAAAGAACCCCCTTAAATGTCAATTTTTTCAAAAATACAAATATCTCCAAAAGGTATTAGAGACGCTTAAATAAAACTTAATCTCAAAAATATTATGTGTCCTAGTTTAGTTAACACTAGGTTTTTGAATTATTTCCTATTTAATGCATAATATATAGCGAAGGGAACTGCGTTTCATGACAGCTCTCGTCTTTCTTTTGGTTTGGTTTATAAAGAAATAAAAAAACTAACTTCTCACAGGTTGGAATAAAAATCTATTGAGTAAACGCGTTTCTTCATAACATTGACTTCATCTCGTACTAAACTATGGTATTACAAAATCTATTTATACGAAAATTGAATATAACAGAGGGGTTCCTAGAGAAACTAAATAGCAATAAGCAATTCATTCAGAACTATTGGTAGGTACATTGAACAGATTAAGAAGAGGAGAAGGGTTTACTTCAATCTGGTGGTTAACTAGGTTTAGGGAATTTTTGTATTTATTGATGTATAGTGATTCCCAACAGTTGGTTTTATGGAGACTATTTTCAAATTGTAATATATTATAATTATGATTAAAGGTATGGTTTTCTTGAATAAGATGGCACGCATAATTGGAGTCAGTTTTGTGCTTAATATAGCTTTGAAATTTCTAATTGTACGTCCTATATAGAATTTTTCACAATCGTTACAGTCGAGTCTATAAACACCAGTACGTTCATCTCTATGAATTTTTGATTTGTTGTTTTTAATCAATTTTCCAATACTATTGTTGGTTTTATATGAAATTTTGAAATTTAGTTTATGAAAAAACAATTCCAGGTTTTCGGAAGGTGTGCTCAAGTTGAAAAGTTAGTTTTTTTATTTCTTCATAAAGTTATACTTAAACTAAATTTGTTAGGTTACGTAAGTGTCCATAAAAATCTCACTGAAACACGAATAATTCATCGAACGACTAATAAATCAAGAACACCTTGAATGATACCATAGAAAATCATCGATTCGATTAACGTGTTTTCTCGACCGAAATCCATAGAAAATTCGAATTCTCCAATCGGTCACGGTATCTCACGATTTGTGATGGTAACGTCCGTGTCGATCTCCCTTTCCCGCTCTCCTCCAACCACAGACGAATGGGTTCTCTATGGATCCCGACGTAATGAACCCTTTTGTCACACACCTGCGCCGAATTGTCGAAACACGGCCGTGGCTACGAGTCCGCGTGAAATTATTAATATGAGCTTACAAATTACCTGGCGAGCCGTCGGCGATTCGAGATAAGTTTCGTAGCTCTCCGGTGGACAATAACCGTGTCGCAGGGGCGCATTGAGAGAAATAGGCCAAATTTTTGTTTCAATATTACTTATACGTACCGACGGATATCTAGAAGAAGTTATTCATAAAAAGTTTCATAGTAGTCAATTTTTCAACGATCTCATTGTGGTAACTAGAACATAGAATTTATTCTATCCATATAAGTATTGATATCGAAATTGTTTCCTAACATAATAATTTGAAGTAGGTTCAATTTTTTTATTTATAAAACTTTCTATGAAAAAGACGAATTGAATGGAAATTCCTTTCACTATATATTATGTTTTGCATAGCAGGCATAATGAGAAAAAAGAAAATTTATGAGTATTAATAAAATTGTATTCCATAATTTTCTTATTTTTATGAAAACATACATTTTATTAAATAGTTGATGGAATCCGTCGTTACTACGTGATAATTTGACATGATGAAAAAAAACTAAATTTGAATTTACTACGTTTATTATCACAAAAATACTTTGAAAAATATAACACTGCGATTGCAATTTCGGTCACTAGACCTTCATCGGACAGATTGAGTTAAGAACTGAATACAAAATAATTATAGATTTGCGCTTACGGGTGGGAAAGAATTATTGGTACCTAAATAGACAAGAGGAACACATTTCAAGAAGGGCTAATCGAGTGGATTTCCCAAATTGGTACAATACAATGTTCTTGGAAAAATCGTTTTTGTTTGAATACACTAAATATAGGAGAAGATATCAAGTCAATCTGGTCGTTCAGCAAGATATCTTTTGCATTATGATTGAGTTTAAAAATTTCTAATGATTCTAAGTAAGTTTGGTTCATTTCGGTAATTTATGCATAATTTGAAAATTATCTATTTGTGGAAATGGGTGGTGGTTTTCACGGCAATGATTTGAAAAAGTTGAATCCGTTTTATTTTCCAAAAAAGTTTGTTGGTGTTCTTTAAATCTTGTCTTGAACGATCGACCAGTCTGACCTATATATACTCCTTCACATACAAGACAAATCAACTTATAAACTCCGGAAATTTCAAATTTCGGAGTAATATCTTTGGCATTGAATAAAAATCCTGAGAGTTTTGTCTTAGGTTTGAAAGCAATTTAACTTGTATGAAAACCATTATTTGAAGCAATTATTTTTATACTAGAAATTTCTTTTGCCCATTTTGGTGCGGATAATGGAATTGAAAACGCTCTGTGGATTATTGAATTAAAAGCTGAATGTTTATGGGAAAGAGGATGATTTGAACCCGACGGAATACATATACATTTTATTATTAATCATTATATGAACTAAATTAGAACATTGAATCTTAGAAATGATTGGTCGTTTGTGGTAACTTGAGTAGGGCACATATGTTTGAGATTCATCCAAAAAAAATTATAACAATGGTTCTCAGTTTTTATCATAAAAATTCATATTTAAAAATAAAAAATATTAAAAAAATGTTTGCCTCTTATTATTCATTTCTATCCCTGGCCATCATTGTAAGAATATATATCAGATTATTTGTAAAAATTGTGATGAATTCCCCATTTCAAAATCGTACAAAATCTATAAAAATACACTGATATGGAGTATATTTCGAAAATTTACAAACACTGGTATTAACCTGACTTCATCGTCCTACCTTCAGCTTCTACTGAATCCCTTCCTCAATTCATTCTTTACTGATAAAATAACAACAAAGTTTGAGTGGTAATTAAATGAATAAGAGGAGTTGCAAGGCTGTCGTGATAGTCGTGACAGGCACAGTTTTCGACCCAGCGTTTATTTGCCAATTCTCTGGAGTGTAACTTCCGATGAGTAACTTCGGTCCAATACCAACATGGACGAATAAATTGAGACAGGTGTTTCACTCTTTACTCTAATCGTCTAATCCAACTCTGTTCGGACATCGACAATGCATCTTGGGCCGCGTTCGTAATGCCACAAGGGTGGGCAAACTTATGCGGCAGATAATCTACTCAATTTAAAACGTACGTGATGCTATCGCGTCTTATGGAAGAATGCATCGAGAGGTTTCGTTCTTAATTTATTTTGGAATACTAAAAATACCCGCGCCTTGGTACCGTGGACAATGAAACGAAGATATTTTCGAATATTCTTTCGTATTTATCGGATAATGCGAACACCGAATGCTGCCCTTTTCGACAGATCAACTGATCGATAAAAAACTAGACCTGCTCTAGGGAATAGGATGTTAACTGATTTTGAGTTCTATAATGTTCGAACGTGTCTATTATTTCCAGAAATGTATTATAATTTCACGCCAAAATTCTCGCCAGTGTCTCCTTCTGACGTCACGTCTATGTATGTCAACAGTTAACATCAGGTGCGAATAAAATAATTCATTCTTTTTGCGAGTTAAATCTGTTGAAGTGAATAAGTGGTATACGATCCCTCAGTGCGATTATACATCAATACTAACTCCTTATAAATTATTTGTTTACGTTCCACACAAGTAAAGAATGCTAATTAAGTGGCTTTTACAAGGCGAGATACAACAGTTATATGTCTAAATCATCAAATTTTTTCCTGTGAGAATCATTTTGACGTAAGTTTTGGAGATTCTAAAAATGTGTTTTTTTATTAAATCGATATTTTTTTTAAGTCGATTTCATACATTTTGAACTTTTTAGTTATTGTATTTTATAAAGATTGAAGTACTTCTAAATATTGATTTTATGGATTTTGAACTTCATAGTTATTGTATTTTTTTGAAGATTGTTAATGTACTTGCATGGAAGTTTCGATATTTCTTAATTCTGCTGGAAAAGAGTCTGTTTTTAACGCGCAGGTGAAAATAATGAAAAACTGGAGAGGTTGCAAAAGTTCAATCGAAATAAAATTAAATTTACATAGACGTCATTCGCTTTGATTGATGATGAACCTATAACTGCGGTTTGGTAGAATTTGTAGTTTTGTTTCGTCAAATAAATTATCAATTTCGCTCTTAATATGAAATAAAATCCTTTTTTTCCAATCCATGTAACCTATTTCATTAGTTAGATACAAACTTTAGTTGGTGTTTCTTGGTTACTATTATCATTCTCATCTCAACTCTTTTGAATAATCCTAAGGTGATTGTGCATCCTTTTCACTAAAATTAAATAAATATTTTCCGAATGACGGCTCCTATGAAATATCATTGAAACTGTTCAAAGACATAATTGTTTCCGGCACTCATAAGTCTTAATTCATATACTATTATATATATATATATATATATATATATATATATATATATATATATATATATATATATATATATATATATATATATATATATATATATACTATAAGTTCAGGTTTTCGTTCCAAGCGCAGACGTTATACTTTGTGTCAGTACTAAGTACATGTTCCACAGTCAAACACCGGATCGCGTTTGTTTTGATGTGTTTCTATTTTGAGATTTATTACAAACATTTATTACTAGCGGCCTAATTGATGCCGCGTACAAATTCTTTACAGTTCAAATGTTTCCACTTTTAGCTTACATAGCCTACTTAGAAATTTTAATTTTTATCTTTGTTGAGCGACTTCCTCATATTTTATTGTTTTGTATATTATAATAATTTTTCGATGACAAAAAACTTGAAGGTTCATTAAACTTCCTATGAATTGTGAAAATTTGTGTAGTCAAAACAAATATAGTTAATTGTTTTTTCTCAATCAACTGTTCATATTGAAAAAAATAACTGCAAATTGGGGACGGATATAATGACTTGTTCATTTCGTTTAAATAACACTGTTTCATTTTTTGTTCAACATGAGATGGACTTTTTTTATATTGTAACATTTTTTTAAGACAGAAATTACGATAATTCATATCATGTTTTTTCAAAATGTCCTGATGGACTTTGAACTTTACGAAACGTCAAAATTTTTTGTTCGAAGTAAATTTATTGCTTTCAATAAGCTATATTATTGCTGTTAATCGAAAAATTACCGTAAAAGTTGGACGGTCATTTGGCATTCCGTTGAAATAAAACTGCTTCATTCTTCATTCCACACGGATTCTTACAGATTCTTATGAGAAACTACTCTCTTTATCTGACAGCTCCAATCTTCACAATATCATATTTTATTACCATGATATGCTTATTTTTATAGCCACTAATTTCATGCATTTATGATTTAGTATCAAGTTTGACATGTTATTCTGTGTTTATCTGATCTTGCAGTGCTAAGTGGAATAGATGGTCCTAATTAAACTGAAATCAATGGATGTATTGAGTGAGTTAGAATCCTCTCAATCATTGACTAGCTTGCATTACTCTAAGAATGTTACATGTGGTAGCAAGCTTTACATCGTCGTGTTACAAATGTTAACAACAGATACTGCTGAAGGAAGCCGCAATTCTTTATACTAGAAGTGCTAATTTTGAAGGTATCAGAGTATTTCAATTAGTTATTTATGTACCAAGTGTGTTATATAGATCCTAACGCCCGAAGGGCGTAAGGATCTAGTAACGCACGTGGTGCATACAAGATTTTATTTTTCACGAAAAAATTATTTTATTATAATGAAACTTCGATTTTAAAATCGGTTCATTGCTCCTATAATTTCCATTTTCCTTCTCATAGTAGGCATTTCATTTGCTGATATTTTGACGTTTGTGAATATTTTTATCATCATATTCAGGGAATGACATTGCTGCTTTCTTTGTGTAGTCTTATAGAAATAATGAAAATGAATATACCCAAGAATATCATAGAGAATGCAGGCAAAGCTGCGAATAATTAATTGCCGGAGTAATCCAGAGTGGTTTACGAAAAGGATTATGAAGTATTTAATCAATAGAAGTTGCTTCATTTCTCCTCGTACAATGAGCGGGCGTTATGATCTATAATGCCCTCTCATAACGCCCTAGGGCATAATGAGTGTATTTATAGCAACCGTATCTAAGGTTAAATCAACAGATAATATTCAAGTGAAAAATAAAAGAATATATATATTCCACTTGAATATACCATTTACAAGTATGGTAAGTGCTCCAAAGTAGGCATTGATGAAACGTAGAAAACAATCTGGTCTATACAAATCGGAAAAATATTCCCACCTATCAGGGCGGCCACGGAAAATTTTCCCATCTATCAGGGGGTCAGTGAAAATTTACCTACCTATCAGGGGGGCCACGGTAAATTTCTGCCACGGAAAACTTTCCCATCCAACAAGACGGTCACGGAAAATTTTCCACCTATCAGGGGGCCAGTGAAAATTTTCCTGCTCACCAGGGGGTCATGGAAAATGTTCCGACTTATCAGGGCTGCCACGGAAAATATTTCCACCTATCGGGGGGCCAGTGAAAATTTTCCTACCCATCAGGGGGCACGGAAAATATTCCGATCTATCAGGGCAGCCACGGAAAATATTCTCACCTAATAGGGCGGCCACGGAAATTTTTCCCACCTATTAGGGGGACAGTGAAAATGTTCCTTCCTATCTCGGGGTCACGAAAAATGTTCCGACCTATCAGGGCGGCATCGGAAAATATTCCCAACTAACCGGGCGGCCACGGAAAATTTCTACCTATCAGGGGGCCAGTGAAAATTTTCCTACCTATCAGGCAGGCCACGCTCTGAAAAGTTTGGAAAACCGCGATCCAAAGGATGACGTTGAATTCGGTCGGTATCGGTCTGAATTTGCAAAACACGTGTAGACAAATGACGATTGTTCGATCCAGTCGCATTTTTCACAGGGAAATAGCGGAGGTGTCGGTCGAACAAAACAAAACACACTGCCATCCATTCATCAACGCGATAACACGAAAATGTCGAAATATGACGCTTTATCGCCAGCGAACAATGCCAGAAAACAAAGCTATAAAACAAAACACTGAGGGGCGTGAAACTCGCGTAAATAATAATGGATGCTGTGTATTCGATTTCGCATGAGGAATGCAGCCGTTATCTGTTTTCGAGTTCGAACAGAGCACAGGACGATTTCGATAACGTACGTAAATATATTGTTACGAATTCGGGTTCTCTAGGATGATTTCCAATAACTAACTAAATTTAATTAATAAACAAATCGGTATATATTTACAAAACAGTAATTTCAAAATAACCACACTTTTCAATAACTGTCACTACTTCAAAACACAAGCTTCGTTCTTCTTTAATAACACGGTAATTCACTGTAGACTAATTGTAGACTCTCTCGTCTCTTCTATGGTCGCTTTTATATGTCTTGTCATTTCTTCGAGAAGCTTCCAGAATGTTCCAGTCTTCGAATTAAGAGGGCGGTTACTTCAACGTTCATCGAATATTCCAGAGAACACAGAGTCGGCTTTAGACATTTTCGTAACAATATGTAGATTTCCGGACTCCGCATCTGTACCAGTGGTTCCCAACCTGAGGGCAACTTGGGCTATCAGGAGGGCAATAAATAAATGGGGGGCGATAAGTATTCAAAGGGGAAAAATTAAAGTAGTACTGTACTGAAGAAGTTGACGGGTAGCATGAGTCACTGGCTATTTTCCACTTCGAGTTTACAGCCCTCACCTCTCTCCATAGTCCCCACCCTAATTTTCCTAATTTTTCCAGATTCTAATTTGAAAATTAAAACTTACTCCTGTAAGTATTTTTAAGGTACGTCACGTCAATGATTTTAGTTGATTATTTCACTTCTTTTTTCTTCAAATAAATCTGTAAAATAGAATGTCAAAATTTTTTTCTATTTCATTTAAGAGTGGCATAATAAAACTGCTTCATTTGTTTTTATATTCGGTGATAATTTTTTTTAAATAATAAAACTGCTTCATTATTCCCATTTTAGTTCAATTTAAAATTATATAACCTGTACGGTAAAAGCTGTTGGGTAGCATGAGTCACTGGCTATTTTCCAATTCACTGCCCTCGCCTCTCTCCACAGTCCCCACTCTAATTTCCTAATGTTTCCAGATTCTAATTTGAAAATGAAAACGTAGTGCTGTAAATATGTTCAAGGTACGTCACGTCAATGATTTAAGTCAATTATTTCACTTCTTTTTTCTTTAAATAAATCTGTAAAATAGAATCTCAACATTTTTTTCTATTTTATTCAAGAGTGACCTGATAAATAGTACTACTATATTGTTTTATTAGGAGTAAAAGTGATACTTTTTGTGGCGAGACTAAATGTCAAAATGACAATTTTAGTCGAGTCACAAAAAGTGCTTTTCTCCGAATAAAACATGCGATTTTTTCCGAAACGGTGTTCAAACGATAGAATTATGATTATATTTTTAAAAAGGATTAGATGTAAAAAAACGTTAAACTAGATTGCTTTGATTACTGCTTTTGTAGATGTCAAGGCAACACAAATTTGACAATTCAAAAAAAAAAATTATCAGAAACATTTTAAGTCACTTACCGACGCATTATAGGACTGTGCGTTTTTGGTAAGTACCCCGAGTAAGAAATGACTTGTTGCACTAAAATATATAAAATGTTTCTTACAGATTACATTATGTCGGATTCGGAACACAACTGTACGCCGCTCGACGTTCTTGATATTGCCGTGAGAGTACAAAAAAGTGTACTTTTTTGTACGCTCACGGCCGGACAAAAAAGTAAAAACAAAAGGACGTATGTGAAATCAAACTTCAACATTGAGAACTGAGGTTAAAAAAGTCATTTTTTGATGTTTGCGGAAAGGGGTGATCCATAAATTACGTCACACGAATTTCATGATTTTTTGCCCCTCCCTCCGTCCCTATCACAGCTGGTCACATTTTAAAGACTCCCCCCTCCCTAGTGTGACGTCACATATTTTGCAAATTTACATTTACAAATTGTTGAATTAAAACAGCGGTTCCGAAATCAGTTTTATTTAAATTTGAATTATTTTTCAAAAAAAATTAACATCAAATCAACAAAACAAAAAGCAACAATAGCTATCATACGAAACTTGCTTCAAATGTGAAGACGCTCGGAGATCCAAAGCTAATTGAAGTAATATAGTGGAGCAAATTCACCTTCGGGGTAAGAACCCCTCCCGCAATAGTCGCCAAAGACTGGATCGTCGTACATCACGAAATTTAGGACCCCTCCCACCCCCTTGTCACACTTCGTCGACCCCCTTTACGTGTGACGTAATTTATGGATGGCCCCAAAAACTTCTTTATTTGTTTTTATATTCGGTGATAAAAAAGTTTTCAATAATAAAACTGCTTTATTATTAACATTTTAGTTCAAATTAAAATTAAGCATACAATGAATACGAGAAAGGGGCGATAGGTGACAACCTCCAGAAACGGGAGATGGGCTACACTTGGCGAATGAAAGCTTGACCTGAAAGTGTGTAGCAGTAACATTTAACAGTAAGAAAGTGTAACTATCACAAGTTACACTTCAAACACTTAACGAATGGAAGATGAGCCTAAAAATGTGAAACAGAAACAGTAAGGCTAGGGTGGCCATCACCTAAATTGCCGATGCCGGACAAAAGTTTTAAAAACCCTGGACATTTCTGTGAAATTTTGTTTTTCCCCGGACACCCCGTAAAAAAAATTTTTTTCTGAATGAAATAAAACATCGTGTATATTTTAATTTTTTATTTTATTTAAACTTCAAACTGCTTGTTTGCCATATAAACAGAACAAAAAACAAATGAAATTCTATTATACAGAGTTTACACTTTTCTCTTTTTTTTGGTATCATCAAATAAAAGACAACTCATGACGATAAGTTTTGGTAGATCAAAAATCAAATAGACTAGATTCTACATTGTAATAGCAAATTATAGGATAGGTCATCTAGTTCGGTTACATAGGTTAGGTACCCAAAAGTCAAAATTATTTATTAACTATAAATCAAATGTAAGTAACAAGTTTTAATTTTAACGAGATCAAGTTCTTTTTACTAATTCAACTTAACTTGGAATTTTTCAGACTTGCCAATTTTTCCCAAAATGTCTTTATTTTTCATCTTGAATTTTTAAAATTCGGAGCAACTCAAGTCTTTAAAATTAGACTTTATTTGATCAGAGAAGAAAGCGTATGTGTATTTAGCAAGTTTCTCTCCTCCTCCATTGCTGCGACCCTAGCGAAAAAACTCACTCTAAATTAGCATTGTGAGCTGGTATACAAAAATATTACTATGCAATTTTGAGCAGTTTAGAATATAGATGTTTCGAAAAAATTCGGCCACAACTGGTTTGCATTTAATAGCTCAGGGATTCCCTAACTTATTTATTACACGCCCCCTTTCAAATTAACAAAAATTTCCGCGCCCCCCTTGTCATGATAATATATAATCAATAATTTCAGGTTACTCAAAATTACATGCGGAAAAAAACAGAAACGTCTTCAGAAGTCAAAGTGTTTTTATTCCTTAAACTTAACTTAAATATGAAAATAAAAAATCAACTTATTTGAATGTGATGGATGAGCTTGCATGTTTTTTACAAGATTTTCGATTCTTGGCTTAACTACAGGAATGGCACAGCGCAAATCATTTGCGATATCAAGTTTATTTCGATACTTGGTTTCTATGGCTACCATAGCAGAACATCTTCTTTCACATAAATATGTGCTGGAAAACGGCAAGTACAATTGAAGTGCCCTTTCTGCAATTTTGGCATAAACTCTTCAGTAAGGTGCTGCGAATGATTTGAAATTTCTGTTTTTATTTCAGATTCCTCCTTATAACGCGTATCTTGGGAAATACTGCATAATTTGGAAAAACAAGAGAAATTAGGTGGCTCAGTCAACACTTTTCGTTTCCAAAGTTGCAACTTTTCGATAAAACTCTTGATTAAATAATATGTTTAAAGAGTTCAACGAATCAAATATATCCGATAAATAAGCTAATGCTACTTGAACATTTGGGCTTTTGAAATCTTCGTGCAACTCGAACTTTTGGTTTTCTAAAAATTGTGTTACTTCATCGCTAAGTTCGAATAATCTTGTTAGCAAATTATCCTTGGAGAGCCATCGCACCTCTGTGTGAAATAATATTGTTTTATGCTCGGTTCTTAAATCTTCACAAAGCACCTTGAAATGTCGAGTACTTAATGCACTCCTTTCTATTGAATTCACCACTTTGATACATAATTTTAACAAGTTATGTATGAAATACATAGGGCGTAAAGGCGAGTAATGTGTTAATAAGGTCCTTAGCCATACTAGTGGCCCACGCCCCCCTTAGCAGGTCTGTGCGCCCCCCACTTTGAAAATCCCTGTAATAGCTCATCTCCGTCACTGAAACTCAAGCTTCACACACCCGGACACAAAATTTGTCGGGGTTTTACCCGGACATATTTTGAAAGTCCCATCCGGACGCCCCCTAAACTAGGACAAAACCGGGGAAACCCGGACGGATGGCAACCCTAAGTAAGGCTCATGCGTCAGCTATATTCGTATGTTTTGATAGTTGATCCTCTAAACGCGAGCGGCATGTTTAGTTTCAAAGACGGATAAATTCAAAATGCGAATAAAAAACTATGTAATATTTCTCGTTTCAAGTAGTTTATTGCAATCAACTCTGATGATGTTCAAAGTCTCGTTCGGGTTTGACAGATACAGAAAACGATCCTCGCCAAACAATAGCCATACAGATTGACGCGAATTAATCTTTGGGTTGTCCTTGACGGTCCGAACAGGTCGTGCCGACTTTTCGTCCTGTTTTTTTCGCGAATTCGACGCGCGCTGTCAAAAAGAAGTGTCCCGCCTCGGAGTCGCCGAAGAAAGAATAAAGGCGGCCGGTAAAACAGGAATTCGTTAAATCTCGACGTCGTGTTAAATGTAATACCTTACACTGGTTCCCGAACATACCCCGAAGGACCTTCGAATAATAATTATCGGACGATCTTAGTCGACGCGAAGATATTCTAAACGGTCGAATCGTTCGAATACGTCCGAGAAATTCGGGGCCGGTTTTTGGGACTGTTTATGGGTTGTCGTTATTTTTTTTTTCTTCCCCGGTTTCGTTATATTTTTGTCACCCGTTCTGTCGGTATTCCTGAATTGATGATATCGTACCGGAATCTGAATATGCTGTTTGTTATTTACGTTTTTTGTAGTCGTTCGGTTTGGTACCTGTACGAGTAATTTGATGGGTCGATGAAAACACGCCGGTTTCCCGGAATTAAAGATATGTTGATGAATTAAAACGGAAAAGGCGCTTGGCTTAAGTTTCAATTATATATTATTTTCAAGTTATTTATCCATTTTCAAGATTGTCACAAGACTGCAATGAATAATCTGCATTAATATATCGAAAATTGTTATTTTGATAACCCTAAGACGTTGAATATTGTAACTACATTATGAGTTGATAATTTTTCCCAACAAAACTGATCACTTGGTCACTATAATTTTCCCTGATGATTCCTGATCATTTCCACTATCGGTACACTAATCGAAGTGTCCAGAATTGTATTAGCGCTGATAAATGAGTGAGGGTCTAGATCGCATAACGACAGGAATGCATCCAATCTTTCATACTAACAAAACGATATACTTCCGTAACTTCATTGTAAGATTAATATTACAATTTGGCAACACTGGCTATGATGCTGTCGTGTCGTATGGAGATCTAGTCCGGCTTCCTTGTCAAACAGCTACTGGAATTGAATTATGCGGCACATCTAGTGTTTTGTTAAATAATCTGTTTTGAAAACTACATCTAGAGATCCTCGGATCACTCCGAAAATTCCTGAAAGTTATATTGTTTAAATCTGCTTTGTTGCGTGAAAACTGCCTACAAGTTCATCTACATAACGATGGTTCGATAAACACGTGTGTTCAGCGAGCATAAGACATTTGTCAAGGTGAAATTGAATACTCGAAACCCGCTGAAAAACGAATGTCATCAATGTATCGGAAATTCAATATGGCGAAGCGGAGATGTAACAAGATATGACTCACGTTTCGAACGTAAGAAATGTGGCGTTTTCAGTGATATAAATCCGTCGAGAAAAGACTACATTGAACGCCTTATTGAATTACATCTTTATACGAGAGGAGAAAGTTCAGGTTTTCATTCTTTATTTCCAGTCGTATTACATAGGAGAAAAAACTGTATTGCGAATGAAATTGCCATATATTCTGAAAAATAAGTGAAAAGGCCAAGAAAAACGGTTTCATGGGACACCAGGTATAAACGAAGTTCCTTCGGATAATATAGAAGGACCACAATTTGCGAAAACGAAACATGTGCTTGTCGGGGCGCACGACATAAGTGATAACTTATACTAATCCAAGTTGAAATAATTAATATTGAAATGTGGGGCGAAGAGCTCTTACGAGATTCTGAATAAAAAAATTTAAAAAGCTAGGAGTCACCTCTGATATTCGAACCCAGAAATATGGCACACCAAGGTTCAGTACTTTGACCACTCGGTCGTCAACACAATGTGAAGAAATGACGGAAGAGTATATATAAAGAAAGGATAACGTATCGCCACGCTATATAATTGAATATAAACCTACAATACGTAGTCATTATTTTATGGAACAAATTTGTAAAGCTTTATCTTTTCATTATGCCATATCTGATTCCTATCGTAATATGTTCTCTTATGCATATAACTTATACAAAATTATTTCGATGTTTCACATCTGACGTTTTCGAGTTGCTTGTACATGAATTAATGAGTACATATGCATTGGCGAATGGTGGAATATTCATCCGGTGGCGGAGTGAGATCAGAAAGAGAAGGGATGAGAGAACGGAAAGAAAGAGGGAGAAAGGGAAAGGTATACAATATTCGCTTGTGTTAACTAAAAGCGTGACTTTCGTCACTCTATTACTCTCGCATATTTTTCAATCCAAGCCTGCGTTATTAAATAGTATGTAAGAAATATAAAACTAAATATTACTTTTTTATATTTCAACTTAAAATTAATGAAAATGAATACACCATCAGTTTTCTGAAAAATATATTACTTAATGGTTTCAATAAATTAAACTCTGAACTCGTTCCAAAAATTATTTGGTGAAAATAATGTCGAATAAACTTAGGGTCTTGAGGCTATCGTTTTTGAAAAATGTAATATTATTATGTATGATTTAGCCATATTTCACTAGAGAAACATTTTTTACTTAATTGAACCTAGTTTTCTTGCAATTTGATACTGTTTCTTGCGAGGGGGAAAATGACGTGATATTTGCCGGGACCACCCTCTCCCCCCACGTGAGATTGAGTGAGATTTCGCTTGACCCCCTCTTCCCTCTGAACATCTCACATAATTAATGGATTTTTGGTCAGCCTCGAGATTTTCATTTCACCCTCGTACATATTGTTTTCTTAGTTTCATTATATTTTCTATATGTATGTTATCCTTTATATAGTAGGATTTGTTATTATGTATTTTGTAAATTATTCTGGGCATGTTATGTGAACAACAATTCCTCTGCAAATTCCATTTGAGTGGATGAAAAAAATGTATAATTGATCGACACCATTATAACCCTAGGATCGCTCCGGAGAGACCGATCCAAAAAAATTTCGAATACAATGACAGTTATCGTAAATCAGATTGATTTCGAATTTAATTCCAACGCGGCCCACATTCCAATTAAAAACTCAGATATTCCCATCAGATAGGTACCGACGTTGTTTCCATATGAATACATGTAAATTTGATATTCCGTGTGTTCCGACAACTTTTCGAAAGAAAAAAACGAACCGAAAAAAGGTGTCGTCAATTACTGGAAAAAACTAGCGACAAACTTGAGATCGCGCTCGTCAGCGCTAACAAGTCGAAGAAGGGTTGATGTTGAGTGGAAAAACGAAAACGGACGCGACATCGCCAGTGGCGTCGATGAGTTGTGTGACGAGAATTACGAATTTTGGAATCGTATTTCCAAAATATTAGCGTATCAAGCTCAGTCTACGTGGTGACTAATTCGTAGTGAATTTAATGCAAAATGGAAGATTCAAATTTTTCGAATAAAATTAGGAGAATACCTATGTTTATATTCTACTAATTTTATTCGAAAAATTTGAATCTTCCATTCAATGCTTCGAAAATGGGTATCATTTTCATTTGTTAGGGGGCATCCATCATACTTGAGATAATATTGGCGAGTTCTTGCTCGACCCCATCTTCCCCTCCCCGAATCTCACGTGAGATTTTTTAAAATGCATATTTGTTATATGAATTTATTTAAAGTTAAAAAATTCTTCTATCAGTGCATAATTAAACCGATATGAATATTTTTATGAATGATTTAGCTATATTTTAGTGGAGAAACATTTTTTACTCATGTTAACCCAGTTTTCTCGCAATTTTATACTGTTTCTTGCGTAAAAAACGTGGCAGAAGGAGAAATATAAAGAAAGAATCACGCATGTGCGTTGCACTTCCGTTATATGTTTTTCTTACGGTTTTAGTCTCACATTTTTTTGAGTTTGGTCGCGCAGCAAAATCCCTATCTCCTCCAAGCCTGCCTTAAGGAACTTCGTGCCAAAAAGACAATATAATTAAACTAAAGTAAACCGGATGAAAATAATTTTTCAGTTTCGAATTTTTTCTGGGGATAGTAATTTCCATCGGCCGCCCTCATCGACGCCTATGGGCGCGACGATGGTAGATAACTGAAGTAAACGAACGCTCGTCCATCGCCCAGTTCCAAATAATTGGATCGGATTTCGAGATAGACAGGTAAGAGACGGAGGTGTGGTTTTAATCTTGATGCGGTGTTGGATATCATTGTGGCTTTTCGGACAAGGGTCAGCGGTCGGGGTAATGCGAGCTTATATGTTTGTAATGAAGAAGAAAAAATGGCCTCGGCGAAGGGATATTCAAATAACCAGAAATGAGGAATTATATATCAAATCGTTGAAGATTCAAATCTCTAAAGTGTTTATTGCTTCACATCTAATAGTCCAAGATCCCAGAGGCGCCATACGTACCTTATTTTCTCAGTAATAAAATTTGTGGGATGAAGTAGTGCTCGTATGTACTTTCAGTGTATGTATACTCGCTATCTTGTGCCGACGGCCAATTTCCAGATATCAGGTGCTAGAGATGGAAAAAAACTCGACCTACTGCTCTTATTTTCTCACACTTGATTTTTATATATGATACTCAGGGAACCATTTCAGTAGGTACCTTATGCAAGCAGCCAGACCGATCGTATGGGCCAAACATCCTGCCATACAGACATTAAGTGTGAGTATCCCAAGCAGCATTTTTAGTCGTTGGTACCACCCGGCGACTATTATGGGTCTATCTACTCTGAAGTTATAGTTACTTGCGACGGGAACGTGATTGCTACGGCCCTATCACGTCCCTATCACCAATTTGGGGAACAGTTTGAAGATGATAGCTACGTGAATAATACCACCCCCCAACTTATACCGCTACGTCGCACTCACGTTCCAACTACGTGGAGGAAACGTTGCAGCGTGGTCACCGTTACTTTATAATATTTGTCCCCGCCTACTTTACTTTGGCGTCTGCTTCGCCTTTTCTTTGTCTTGCATATGTAGAAAGAGTTTAATAATGACATCTTCCATCATTATTCAGCCTCCTCAACTGAATGGAAATAATAGTTTCATGGTTATATAGATATTATTACTTGTATGGGTACACAAAACTTAGCTGATTTACGAGCTCCGAGTACAAAGAAATTCGAAACGATTTGAAAAATTCTGTGAAATGTGATATTGATAGATTCATAAAAACAATGCGCCTTCTCAAAATACCTCTTTCGACTACTTTTTTTTTAGGAAGACAGTGATAAAAATGCATGAAATTGATAAAATATATTTTTATAACATTTTTACTAATTATATGAGTTCAGTTTCGCTTCAATTTATATTTTTTTCTGACTTTTTGACGATTCCATACTTGTACTACTATAAGGAAATTGGAATAAAAATAATGGCGTCCTACATTTGGTCAGTAAATATGGCGCATTTTACAGAAATTACTTTAGAGTAATATTTACGTCACATTGTGTGTTTGAAGGATTTGTCACTTCACTGTAAGTAGCGGCCACTAGTCTTTTATCACTTTAAAGTCATTATCACCATTAAGTAGAATATTTGTCTACAAAACAACCACAAAGTTCCTGAAGCCACTATATAGTTACTCTTAGAACTTTAACCTATAATTAATAAGTGCTTTATAGCGATTAGTGCGTGCTGAATGTTTTTCGAACTGTACATTTGCATGTGATAAATAAAAAGAAACAATGTAGGTGTTTAAAATTGTGGCCAATTGTTCCTCATAAGTGGGAGAAAGACAGAGTATTGTTTCATCCCCAACACTTGGAGTACAGCGAAAGGGAGATCCTAGAACTGATCCATAACTTTTCTTTTTTCTCACAGCTGACATTTTCACTTCACAAAACAACAACATACTATTCGAACACCAAGAAGTCTCTATAGATTGACCGTTACTTTAAAGTTATTTTTTAAGTAAACTTTGTTGTAATTGTTGTTGTTTTCGTGAGTAGCGAAATATTTAATTTTACCTTAAATATTACAACATAGTTCCATAACTTGGACGGAAATTAAAAAGTAGCAAGGACGTCATAGTTACTTTTAACGCCACTATAAAGTAGTTGATGGAATCCGTCGTTACTACGTGATAATTTAACATGATTAACAAAACTAAATTTGAATTTACTACGTTTATTATCACAAAATATTTTGAAAAATATAACACTGCGATTGCAATTTCGGTCACTAGACCATCATCGGGCAGATTGAGTTAAGAACTGAATACAAAATAATTATAGATTTGTGCTTACGGGTGAGAAAGTATTATTGCAGGTACCTAAATAGACAAGAGGAACATATTTCAAGAAGGGCTAATCGAGTGAATTTCACAAATTGTTACAACACAATGTTCTTAGAAAAGTCATTATTTAATATCTTGCTGAACGACCAGATTGACTTGATATATTCTCCTATATTTAGTGTATTTAAACAATAATGACTTTTCTAAGAACATTGTATTGTACCAATTTGTGAAATTCACTCGATTAGCCCTTCTTGAAATATGTTCCTCTTGTCTATTTAGGTACCTGCAATAATCCTTTCCCACCCGTAAGCGCAAATCTATAATTATTTTGTATTCAGTTCTTAACTCAATCTGCCCGATGATGGTCTAGTGACCGAAATTGCAATCGCAGTGTTATATTTTTCAAAATATTTTGTGATAATAAACGTAGTAAATTCAAATTTAGTTTTGTTAACCACTATAAAGTAATAAAAACTTTGAAGTGGTATATGAGTAACAAAACTAAGTTACTGGGACAAGCGAATATAACTTTAAAGTCTTTGCGACTTGAAAGTTATTTTACATAGTAACAGTCACGTTCCAGAAACTTAGAAGTATTGCAACTTTTAAGTTCCTTATTATAGTGATAATAACTACAGAATTACTAAAAGTATATAAATAAAAGTAGGAAAACCTAGAAAGTTGGTTTTTTAGTGATAATTACGTAACAACGACCTATTAAAAGTTCCGAACTCAGTTTTCGCTACTTTGATGCTGCTTGGGATGACAGTATGAGCGAAATGTCATGATTTGCCCATTTTAAGCGCGATAGTGATTATCTATGCGCGTCGAACTCACTTCTATATTTACTGTCTAGTCAAACATGCTCTATGTTTGAGTATACCTAGGTACTTTCGATATTATTATTTTTATTTTTAAATAAGCAAATCATGACATTTCGCTCATACTGTCATAATCATAGGAACACCTTATTTGTGTCTGGTGAGATGTTTGGCTCATACGATCGGTCTGGCAGCTTGCATAAGATTGAAATGGTTCCCTGAGTATCATATATAAAAATCAAGTGTGAGAAAATAAAAGAAGTAGGTCGAGTTTTTTTTTCCATCTATAGCACCTGATACCTGGAAATTGGCCTTCTGCACAAGATAGCGAGTATCCATACACTGAAAGTATATACGAGCACTACTTCATCCCACAAATTTTAGTACTGAGAAAATAAGGGACGTCTGGCGGCTCTGGGATCTTGCTCTATAAAGATCCATTGAGATATACTTTTTTCAAAAATAAAAACGAAATCAAAAAATTTATTGTTTATTATCCATTATTATACCAAAGAATAATTCTTCACATTTATATTTTTATTATTATTTTTTTTATATGTTTGCCGTTACTCCGGCTAACATGATCCCTCCTAATATTTCAATTTACAATGACGCGTTGGAACATTTCGCGTGATCTGGAAAATTACGTAAGTAAAGGACCCCGCACGGGAACCCATATAAAGTGGTTCTCGTTGGAATTTCTTCATTTTTTTATATGTTTTTATATCCTTTGTTATCAATAAAATGTGAAGGTTTCGAACAGTTTCTATGTCTAGTTTCGGTTTTATAGATTTTTGAAATGTTGCGATTAAGCCAAATGTGATAATGCTTTAAAAACTTTGTTAGTGTGAAATAATTTTTGTTATTATAACTTTGGGACCAACTGTAGATATTTCACGAATAATATATATTTTTCATTCGTTTTTTAACAATTGCAGATCAGAAATGATTCTTTTCCCTTCAGGGCGACTCTAAAATAGTTACAAAGTATGTCAAAAATTAATTTATATAACAGTATTCCTTAAACTTTTATTGGTATTAAATTAAACACTTTTGAGAAAATCTAAATATTAAAGACGCTACTTTATTCATCATCCACCTAAATACAAACCATAAAATTGTATTCTGATCCGACCTACATAGGTAAGCAAAACAGCTCAACAGGACAGTTACAAAACTAGCGAAAATCGACTTCCTAGATTTTTCACCACATACCAGCTAAGAAAAGTATTGGTTGGCCCAGCGTTGCCAACGACAACAATAAATATGGCGATTGTTCATGAAAAAATGTCAACCAAATTGTACCTTTGTTTAGTTTTTAATTCAGCTTAAGCAATTTTTAATCATTAATTATTATTTAGTTCTACTTTTGTATTAAAAAAATGCCATTTAATAATAATAATAACCGTGTCAATTGTTATGTGTGTAATGTTTAATGTGAAGTGAGATTTACAACAAGATTGGTAAATACTGAAATCAATGAACACATGAGGCAAATAGTTATTTTAAGAAGAGAAAACTTAAACCACCCTGCCTTGGAGTTTAACAACAATTCTCTAGTTTGTTTGAATTGTTCAAGATCTCTTAATGAAGAAATTGAAATGGTACAACAGGATTCGGAATGTTTGAAACTGAATATTTTAAAGCAATCAGCGAATGCGCCTTGTGTAATTTGCAATGAACAAAATCATTTAGGGAGAGTTTCAACAAACTTAATAACTGACATTTTTATAAAAAGCAAGTGCGTGTTTGCTCACGACATTTGGACGAAAACGGCCTTTTACTGCCAGAACTAGATACCTTCAGTACTAAGATAATTCCTTATGTTTCCTCAAAAGAGTTTGATATAATACCAATAAAACTTTTAAGAAAATATTTTAAAAAATGTTATGAAATTTAATTTTTGACCAACTCTGTGATTATTTCAGAGCCACCCTGTAGGTACTGATCTGAAATTGTTGGGAAAATGATAAAACATATATATTCTCTGGAAACTGTTCACATAATTTTTCTCAAAAATATTATAATAAATTAATTGCACATGGAAAAATTCTTTTAAACAATTATCGCAATTGGCTTAATCGCAATATTTCAAAAATTCATAAAATCGAAACTAGACATAGAAACTGTTTAAAACTTTCACATGTTGGTGATAACAAAGGATATAAAAACATATAAAAAAATTAAGAAATTCCAACGAGAACCATTTTATATGGGTTCCCGTGCGGGGTCCTTTGAATTCCAATGCATCAATCATAGCTGACTTATCTACGTACAATTGATTTGACGTAGCCTCAAAGAAAATAGTCTAGAGGTATGATGTCACATGATCTATGTTGCCATTTCACTAGTCCAAGGGTTACCAAGAGCCTATTGACTGAAACGCTGACGCCTTGAATGATAAGTCGGCTTCAGTTCTTGCACTAATTGAATTTTGTAAGCTTTTAAACCCAGATCTTTATGTAAATCACGCCAAGTTGTTGCATACGGCAATCCTCTCTGTTGAGAACGGCTACGAATTGATTCTTCGCGGTTCTCAGGAACGCTTACCTCTACTGCCTCTATATTTTCTTCACTACCAGCTGGATGTGGTCCAGTTGGTCGCGTGTTATCAAATTATCAAAATTGGGTTTCAAACTTCTCGATTGTATAGCGAATTGTGCGTTCACTCAGGCTGAATATGCAGACCATAAGTGCAAGAAACACATTCCTCGTAGAACGCTGATTTTCATAATACAACTTAACAATCTGTAGAAAGTGTGCCGGGCTAAGTTTTTCCATGATGAATTGTCAAACAATACAGAACCAAAATGACATGTGACTCGAAGCATGATTTGAGATTAGTTCGCCACCACAAAAAGTACCTCTAAATGAATCTCCCTTTATGAGGTATTTTTGAAATTGGTTTGTTGCTTCTCTCTGTTCATTACGAAGTCACTAGAGAAATTGTAACATACAAAAGTTTCTGCCACACAGGTTGAAAATTTCTGTCAGATGGTATTGAAATGTGTATATAAGGAAGTATACAAATTTAATACCTAATATGGAAGCACTAATTTTTACTCGAAGCTCAATCGCATCTGTCAAATCTTACCGCTACGTGTGTACGAAGGAGAAAAAAGTTAGGTACTTGCAGTCGCCATCATCTCGGGTGTTATTAAGCGAGTCATAATGCAGTACTCAGAATACGGCTGTGGGTGGATGATTTTAGACCCGCCCGACTGCTTTGTAAGGCCTTTAATGCAATAGAGATGATTACTCTGATAAAAAAGCTGCTGGTAGAGTGCTATGAAAAAATATTCTCCCCTCAGGTCGTTTAATGAGAAGAGCGAAGCCGTGGAGATTCGAACGGCTGTTATTAAGTTGGGGACGGGGAATGATAGTACCAAGTGTTCGGATTTCACTCACGGAAAAATTACAAGATAATAAGAAAAAATGTGCAATAATCTTTGTTGTTGAAATTTTTTACGGAATTTTATATGCTCTTATTCGATCTCGTATAAATTTGCTAACCTAATTAGGGGATTATATATTCTTATTATTTATTTTATTATAAGTTTTTATTATTTTTTCATTATCATTTTTCAAAGTATTTTGGTCATGTATGGAAATAAACGTTCTTATTATTTTTTATTATCAATTATTTTTTTTTATTATAATTTTTTTTTAATTCGATCATGTTCGAATGTAAACACCTCATTAGAAGATTTTATATTTTTATTATCTTCTTTTTCATTACCTTTTGATCTTATTCGATCACGTGCGTACGTTCAAGTCTATTTATATATATTTCCTGCTATTTCTCCGCATTTATAAAATAAGTCCCACGAAAAGCAACAAACCAAGAGCTAAGATAACGCATATCAATAATGAGACGCACTTGTTCTTCAAGTTTCTGTAATATCAAAAAAGTTTCAACAAAGTTAAAAAGTGAGGGATTGAAGTATTTAATAGCAACCACAATGAAATAAATTAATAATATTTGAGGGTTATTAAATGGAAAAAATTGTCAGAATAGTTTATATTAGGATTTATATTTTACTAGAGTGAATAACAATTAAAAATAGTGATATTTTCAGGAGAGCAAAGTTCAGGATTTAGTACAATAAAAACAATGTTCTCATTAGGGCCATTTTCAGTAATAATATCACAAGAGCATCGAAAATAATCGATTATACTACCAAGTCACGAGACGTATTTTGCGAAACACCACGAGAGCGCAGCTCGAGTGGTATTCGTTACGATTATATAACGAATAAAAAATATTAATTTTTTTTGACAAACGTCAAAACACCGTGAATATGAAAATATATATACATTTTGACACAAGGCGAAACACCAAAACGATTATATCACGTCGACAAGGGTATATTCACTTATCTATACTACGTCGTTATGCAAAATTCACGGATTCTATTGGCTTATTCATACATGAGTTATATAATCAGTGTAACATATTTTCATATACCAATATTAATATGGAAACATAATGGGAACAATGAATAACTGTACTATCGCAATTATCCGAAATATAAGTTCATTTATGTATGATTATGAAGGATTTTATTAATTCTGTAAATAAATTTATATTGGTAAATTAAAATATTTAGTAAAAAATAATAAGCAATTCTCCATTTTAAAATGATTAAGTAATGATTTCTAACTTCAATATAAAATATGTCATAGTTTTTGATTGACATATTGAATTTATGTCTTTAAAAATAAACATGCCGCTCGCATTGAAGAGATCGCCCATCAAAACACATCAATACGCTCATACGAACACAACTGACAGTGTGAGATTTTTTTTCACATTACTGTTATTACCTATTTTTAGGCCTAGCTTTCATTCGCCTGGAGTGTAACGCACGATAAGAAACTGTGCTCCAAAATAGTTATTTATGTACCAAGTGCGTTATATCGATCCTAACGCCCGGAGGACACATTTGGCCCGAGGCATGATGTTACTACAGGATTTTATTTTTCACAAAAAAAATTATTCTATTATAATGAAAAATAGATTTTGAAATCGGTTCATTGCTCCTATAAGTACTCTCCATTTTCCTTCTCATAGTAGTCATGTCATTTTTTGTTATTTTGACGTTTGTGAATATTTTTGTCATCATATTTAGTGAATGTCATTGCTGCTTTTTTGCGTAGTCTTATACAAATAATGAAAATGAAAATGAATTCACCCAAGAATATCATAGAAAATGCAGCCAAAGCTGCGAATAATTAATTGCCGGAGAAATCCAGAGTCGTATACGACAAGGATTATGAAGTATTTAATCAATGAAAGTTGTTTCATTTCTCCTCGTACAATGAGCGGGCGTTATGATCCATAACGCTCGCTCATAACGCCCTAGGGCATAATGAGTGTTTTTATAGCTACCGTATCCAAGGTGAAATAAACATATAATATACAACTGAGAAATAAAAAAATATGCATATACTTCCGTGCCATGCAATATTGATCGCTATCCTCAGAAATCGTTCCGAAATGAAGTTATAAATTTAGGTTCAGTCTGCCATTATGGAACATTGAACCTAATCTTTGGAAAGAAAGTCAAAATACTATTCGAGAGTAATATACATTTGTGTCGGAGCGCCGGGTAATTCAAATTGTTCACGTTGTAGCTGGAAATACACAGCTCACTTCATTAGAATTTTCATGACGTGGAATTGCAACTTCCCTGTCAATATGAAAGAGAAACGGCCATTCATTAGTCCTCGCATAACAACAAACTATTCTGTCTATTTTAAGTACACTTCTGTGTTGAACTAATATTGTTGGGTATTAATACAGGGAAAGGATATTTGTGCGTGACGAAACGTTTGTATAGACTATTAACTATTACTATGTAACTAACAAGAGCTATGCGCATTTTTCGTATTTGAAGGTTTGAGAAATCGCCCTCACGTTTCCTTAAACCTGTCCTGAAATTCTTCTTTTTGGATCATTTTATTTTTAGATTAGATACCTGTTTCCAGAAGAGGAATATAAGATAATAATTTTTCTAAATGAACAGCTCATTTAGTTCAGCTGTTAAGTAGTTGTTATTGTTTTAAGTTGTAGATTTATGTTGTTCTAGGCGAGAGTGGTGGTCGATTATGAACTGAAATTTACTGATCACGTCAAACATTTGAAACAAATAACCTATCTCAGGTTGAGAGCTTCATATTCGAATCGGTTCATCCTGAATTTTAAACCACTTAAAAAAAAGCATTATAACCCTCTCGGTCACGAATTAAAACTACTGGAGCGAAAAATCTGAAATTTACTGTAATGCAACTTATGATTTTTTGAAAATTTTTGATGTTAAATGCAGATTTTCAGAATGCTCCGTTTGGGCACTATGACATGTCCCCAATTGAGGGCATCATGAGCTGATGGAGGAAAAAAAATTCAGAAATATTTTTAGATGGTAAAATATCAATATGTTCCATTATTTATTTTATTAAATATATTTATATTATTTTTGCGCCCATTTTCGAAGTACTGAAGTGTATTAAATTTAACTTTCGCAGAATTAAAGTAAAAGTGCTGTTATATTCACCTAGAAGTTGCCTTTACCGCTAGTTCACAATGTCCTCAAACTAGTACGCCACACTTTCAAAAATCGCTGATTACAGTATGCACAAAAATCACCTAACGCAATTGCTTTGGAACAAGTCTACACTTATTTTGAACGTAAACAAACAGTTTTCAAACACATGGTCTAAAAAATATAGCCAACAAAAAAATAAACAGTAGAGCGCTACACTGCTGTCATAGCTACCCTACGGAATCCCATATTTCAAATGCATGATTATTTTTTTGATCAGCTTGAAGATGGCAGCAAATATATTCATTTGGAAGAATATGATGTCCACAACTGAGGACAATGTGACAGAAGAGTAAGAGCAAGCGGTACTTCATAGGAAAAAATAAGAAGTAGGTTGTCCTCAACTGAGGACAAGGGGAGCGAGAGGGCTAAAGGATTACTCCCCTTTCGGTGAACAAAGAAACCCAAAAGAAACTGTAGAAGGGGTAAAACCACTTTCACCCCCTATTTTTTTTCAGAACTTTCTTAGGGGGTTCTCAAAGTTTCTACCAAGCTAGTTAGTCGAGTATGTTAGGTACGCTGGCTAGTATTTGGGAGGTCTCGGGTTCAAACCCCGGGACCGACTGGTCTGCCATGAGTTTTTATCAGAGGTTTCCTCATGGTAATGTAAGTCACTGCTTGCAAACTTACAAGGCGAATGCTGGGCCAGTATTAATCCTCTGAACCCTACCCACACTTGCTATGTTCCATAAATATCCCGTCTCACCTATCCTTAATGCACTTGTACATACAAGTGTATCCTCTGATCTGGCTGAAGGAGTTAATCCCAAACTCAAGCTGCCCCCCTCCCTGACACATACTTCAGGGAGGAATGAAACACGTGTGTTTCCCTTTTTTTTTCTCAAAGTTTCTAAGCGAGAAGAATGGGTTAGATGGTAGAGCTACAGGGGAGGAAATAAATCGTGTTTACAAGATAGAAAGCTCAAGCCAATTTTTGAGCAATAGGGTTGAAAGTTGGTAATCTACTAACTAGATGGAAAACTGGTTTGAATTTTCAAAAAAATCATAATTGAATAAATAGCTAATTAACTGGTTACGTTATGAAAACCTGCGCTTTTCTGATGCAGGATAGAATTTTTTTTTCCGTTAAATTGGCAACAAACGAAATTCTCATTAAAATGCCATTAGTTTGATGTTTGCAGAGTGCGACGTCCTTGTCCACAGAATTTACAAAATTTTCAATATATTTCACGTAACATAACTCATATAAACGCATCTCGAAATTTCCCATCAATCATCTGCGCATCATTCGCCACAGCGCTAGATTTTCGCGAAAATAACAAAATTCCTTGTCGTCGAATACGAACGTAACGACGACATTAAACAAATGAGAGTGCAAATAAACACGGCGTCGTCAGCGATATTTATTTCATACGCCTCATAATCACGTCGCGCTCATATCGCGGTCCTGTTTTCCACCGCGTTTTCCGATATTTCTGGAAACGAGTTCCTGGACGGTCCCAATTAGAATGATTTTCTTGTTTCTGCTCTTGTTTACGCCTACCTGGTGTCGTAAATCTAGTCGAATAAACCGTTGTTGACGCTATTCTGCGTTGTTATTACGCCTTGGCTAATATTCACACCTGTGTGCTACGTTGCCAAATAGTGCAGGCGGTTGCCGGTTGATATACATAGTGAAATGCGGAAATTAAGATGAATAATGTTCCTACAGCTGCCCAATATACTTTAGAAAAGCTCAAATTAATATATATATATATATATATATATATATATAAATATATATATATATAATTATTAATATATTATTATATATATATATATATATATATATATATATATATATATATATATATATATAAAAAAAAAAAAAATATAATATATATATATATAAAAAAGAATTTCAAAAGAAAAAATATATTATATAATTATTTATTAAATATATATATATATATATATATATATATATATATATATATATATATATATATATATATATATATATATATATGTTCAGAAAGATTTCCGCGGTCGGAAGTATTTGAAAAACTTGGTTCTCGGAATGAACCGCGTAAAAGATTTGAAAAATCTCGACGTTTCGGCTCCTTTTGCGAAGCCATCTTCAGGAAAATTGGAAGGAAAATAATTCAGATACGTGGCCTCAATCTGCCTACTCCACGAATCGAATTAGGAGGAATCGGAAACAATACGATTGCGTGGTCACAACCTGCCTACTCCACCAACCGTACTGCTTCCTGTCAACTCTGAAGTCTCAACCTGCCTACTCTTCAGAGTCAACTGACGGGCCGATCGTCGTGTGGCCGTATTTATAGGCGAGGGGGACGCATATATATATATATATATATATATATATATATATATATATATATATATATATATATATATATATATATATATATATATATATATATATATAAATCAAGTAAACTAGGATATTTATTTGAAACTAATCCAACAAACCTCCTAGCGGAGCTGGTTATACGAGTTCAGGAAACATCGAAATGCCTCCATATACCTTGGACGGTTTATGTTAGAAACATTAAGTTGTTTATCACAATCAATGGAAATGATAGACAGTCTGTTTCGCCTTTATTTGGGGCTCATCAGTATCATCCATCCATCGAAAGTGATAACCAACCAAATATTTCTAACGGCCTTATATTTTCCTTCAAGTGACTATATGGCATATAAATATGACACAGCGCCACCAGTCGGAAACAAATGAACCACATCTTACAGATAGGTGAAATTATTTCGGCAACGTGAACTCGTACGTCCTGACACCCGAAGGTGGTTACTATATTCGCTAAGCAAGAGTTAAGTTGCCACATCAAATCGATGTAATGCAACATTTACACACCGCCAGTAACACGAAGAATTCTGTTTTCTATTCATTTGCTGCCTGCATAAAGGATAAAATCGGAGCGCTGTACATTGATAACATTATTTTTCTCCGATCGTGGGGAAAGTGACACTATTATGACCTGTTTTCTATGCGCAAAGCTCAACATTCCAGAATAGTAGTCAGTTGCTAAGCAATTAACAGTGCGGTAATATTATTTTTCTACGAATGACAATAAAAACCATCATTCTATGTTCAAAAGTAATTGCGGAACATAGTGCATTGCTTTATACCCATTATCATTGTGCTTCTATCACCATGGTGAGTGAACTACAAAGTTCACATTGTGCACGGGTATTTTAACAAAGGTGGCGATAACCGCTGCCGCGTGTTTTTTTGTGGAACGTCAAATTGACATTTTTTAAAATCTTAAATGGAAAAATATTACTTATCCCATTTTATGTAACAGTAACATTCGTAGAAAAAGTATAGTGTAAAACTCGCATGGAATGACCATTTCCTACTCGTATGATTTGCAGCACTCGCCGCGGCTCGTGCTGCAAACGTCATACTCGTAGGAAATGCATGTCATTCCATGCTCGTTGTACAATATACTATACCGCACTGCTGTAGCGTGCGGTAATGTTACAAATGGATTATTACATTAAAATGAAACAAAGTATGGTTTTAATTTTTATAATTGTTGTTAATATTTACATTTTTTGTATCCTGTAGCTTGACGTTTTAAAAATGCTCTCAGTTTTTGGTACTGGGCAATATTAATATTATTTTTAAAAGACAAAGTTGATCGAAGCATGGAATAATGTGCCCACAACGTCGAAGATTTCATTGTTTTAATAGCAAATTCAGCAACATACGCCATCAGTTCATTCTCAGAAAAAAATACACTGTTGTTTTTTGTACAAAAATTCATGAAGCGTTGGTACGCTAGTTCATACTTCTCTCTGGATTTCGCCGGAAGTAAATTAAGTGAAGCCGCGTTTGCGGCTTCTACTAGTTCAGGAGCCGTGCAAGACAACAAATAATCACTATCAGTCTTCATGTTTACTAATTCTTTTTTAATTCCTTATAAAATACAACGAATCAAACAAAACCGGCTTTGAAATTATTTCACTTTTGTCATAACAGAGTAATTTCCATGGTTACCACTTCTATATTTCTATATAAACATAGAGAAACCTATTTAAACTTACTTGATTACATCTTGGATGAAATATTTTTCAACTAATTTTTTAAATTTAAATCAACGATCGGAGAAAAAATAGTATGTATAATTCTTCGGAAAAGCATATTCCCAAACTCCTGTGTTACCAGACTCGTCGCTACGCTCCTCGTCTGGTAATTATCACAGTCGTTTGGGAATATTATGCTTTTCCCACTAATTATACAATATACTATTACTCAATACTTTATAAAAGTAGATTGTAAATTTCAATAAATAAAGCTCGAAAAAAAAAATGTTATTAAAAAACGTTTATTTTTCTGCGTAAAATTTTTCATGTGAAATTTCAGATAATTCAGTATTCGAAAACAAAAAATCCGATTAATCGCAAAAATACGATTTTGCGACTTAACCAAATGGATTCGCCGATTCTCGTATAATTCGATGCGCTTATCTCGGAAATGAGTGTGATTAATGTCACCATCTCCGTACGGGACGGGGATTCTCGAAATACCTGCGTGGGCGTGATAGTTGTGTTTTTATAATTCAGTTAATGTATGCAAATATTCGTGTTTTAATCGATTCGTTGGCAGGAATGCCTAGATTTGTTTCGGATTAAACCGCTACTTTACAGTTGGCGGAGACGTTGATATTGGGCAGAAAAATGAAGACCTGTAGTTAATTGGTCGTTTTTTAATTCCACCCGATGTATCGACGACAAGTGTGTCAAAAATTGTCATTTTACGACTCGGTTGTATGTTTCGACATACCGCTCGGAGCGGAAGTGAAGGCGTTCGAAAATAAAGCTTCTTAATAGTGATAGTCGTAGATATTTTCTCCAGATTGAATATTTAAGCCCTCGCGCTTTTGAAATCTACGTAACAAAATGTAAGCTATAGTTCCACCGCAGGAACATTCTCCTTGTTGCCAAGGGTAGAAACTTATGGCAACATACGTAAATTTCTTGTGTCCACTGAAGCAACTAAAATTGTCGATAGTTGCATATTGTTAAGTAGAAACAGTCAAAATTTGTTGCCGAAACATGAAGAAATTTTAAGGAACATTTAGGAACATTTACGGAAACAAGCAAAAGTAACATAAATGTTCCTCAATGTCCCTTTTTTTTGTTGAAACTGTAGAATAGCTATTTATGCCATCAGTTACGAAATGCCTAATTTTGTGTAACGCGTGAGATTTTTGCGGAACGAACGAAGTGAGTTTCGCAAAAACTCACAAGTTACACAAAATTTCATTTCGTAACGTATTGCATACAAGATTCTTTCTAATTTTGAAGAAAGTAATAAAAAAATAAAAATTAATATAATTGATAAAAATTTGGAAAACATAAATTTAGTTTGTTGCTGTTACTTCATGTTAGTTGTCAGTTTGACATTTTGTAAAAAAGTCTAGACGGAAGGTTTTTAGCGAGATTGATATATTTTTAGTTTTATTTTTTTTAAATGAGTGATTCAAGTTCTGAAGAGCTACCAAGCGATATTGAAGAGACAGCAGGTAATAATAATGCCCTATTATCAGTAATTCCCAAAAAGTCAAAGGCAGTTTATGATTTGGCATACGAAAAATGTGTTACGTGGTGTGATGAGAAGAAAATTAAACATGTTAATGAGAAAGTTTTACTTGCATATTTTGAGGGTAAGAAAGATCTAAAAGTTTTCACATTATAGACACTTTACTCAATGTTAAGATCTGAACTAAATCTGAAAAGGAATATTGATACTAAAAAATATACACATTTGGTAGCATATATTAAAAGGCAAGCGGACGGGTACAGTGCTAAAAAGTCAAAAGTTTTTATTAAAGAAGATTTTGCCAAATTTTTAGTGGAAGCTGATGACAAAGAATACTTAATGGCTAAGGTTGCAATGATAATTGGAATTGCAGGAACATGCAGAAAAGCAGAATTGACATTTCTTCCAGTTGAAAATGTTATAGATGAAGGAAGCCATTTTCGTGACCTTCAAAAACAAATGTTATACGACAGTTTGCAATTACCACTGGAGACATTGAAAATACGAATCTTGTTGAAATATTAAGAAAATATATTAAGTTGCGTCCCCAGGTTCTTAAACACAACAGATTTTTTGTAAAATATGCGAATGGAAAATGTACCAGAAATCCTGTGGGAATTAACACATTTAGCAGTCTGCCAAAAGTTATTGCACAATTTCTTGGTCTTTCAAATCCTGTTCTATATACTGGTCACTGCTTCAGAAGAAGCTCTGCCACTTTCCTAGCAGACAGTGGCGCTGATATTTTAAAATTAAAGAGGCATGGAGGTTGGAAATCTACCTCTGTTGCGGAGGGATATGTTGAAAATTCCATGAATAATACAAAACTTATAGCGCAAGAAATATTTGGTGAAACATCTAATGCAATGTGCGCCGCTTCCCAAATAACAGCAAGTTCGAGCAATGAAAAAAATATGTCGTCGGGAATTAATTTGAATAATTGCAATAATTGTGTTATCAATATTTATAATAATTAATTAATTTATAATTTATGTTTTTAACTTGTATTATAACAGTTTAATAAATAGAATAATTCTTTTTGTCACTAATTTTGAAATACATTTTTCGTCACTAATTGCATAACATTTTACTTTATGCAACTAGTTACAAAAAGTAAGACGTTTCATAATGTCAGTCAGTTTTAAAAAGTGTCACTTTATATGTCAAAATTAGAAAAATATATTTATTCGTTTTCGTACTTCACTGCACACTGAAACTGTCTGCGACACGAATGTTGCGCTACTAGTTGCGTTCTCGATACGTTTCCACTGCGATAGCAACACGGATTTGTTAACACATGTTTCCTATTTCCTTTTGAAGTTTACCGCTCAAGATGGAAACCGGCGACAAGTAGGAACAGTCAATATTTGTTGCGGAAAAATAAGGATATTTTAAGGAACATTTAGGAACATTTGAGGAAACACGCAACAGCAACAAAAATGTCCTTCCGGTGGAATCGTAGCTTGAAGGTGACAAGTAGGAACAGTCAACATTTGTTGCCGAAACATAAAGAAATTTTAACATTTAGGAACATTTTGGAACATTTTCGGAAACACGCAACAGCAACAAAAGTGTTTCACTTTATTCCTCCGGTGGAACTGTAGCTTAAGAAACAAATATATGAAGATATACAAGGGAGACTGAAAAAGGCTGGGTACTACTCAGAGTTTAAATTTGATTACTGTTTGAGTTAGATTTCAATTCTTTCTCGTAACCGCCATAATTGTAATGTTATAATTTTCATCACGTATGGATTAAAATATATACAATAAAAATGATTCGCATTCTATGCCATTTTTATCATCCTACTTTCGTGAAACTAGAACCTCAGCGGTAACTTCTTTGAAGACAAAATTTAGATCTCTGCTGAATATTAAAATAATGTGAAAGTGTCTATTTCTAATATTAAGACCTCTTTCAAAAAACATTGCTCTGCAAGACAGTCTCAAGAAAGTCACTAATGATTTTTAAATTTGTTTTTAATTTAGTAAATTTTGGTTAAGAAGCTTTTGATTCAGTAAGATTTTTTAAACATTGAATCGAATTGGAATTTACTTGGTGGAAGTTCATATTCATAACTTTATAAAGAAAAAAAAATAACATTTCACAGGTTGAATTAAAAATCTATTGAGTAAACGCGTTTCGTCATAACATTGACTTCATCTCGTACTAATTTATGGTATTACAAAACAATCTATTTATTCGAAAAATTCAATATAACAGGGGGGTTCCTATAGAAACTGAATAACAATAAGCAATTCATTCAAAGCTATTAGTAGGTACATTGAACAGATTAAGGAGAGGAGAAGGTTTTACTTCAATCTGGTCGATAACTAGGTTTCCGAATTTTTTATATTTATTGATGTAAAGGCATTCCCAACAGTTGATTTTATGGAGAATATTTTTTTAACTGTAATATTTTATAATTATGATTAAAGGTATGTTTTTCTTGAATAAGATGACACGTATTATAATTAGAGTCAGTTTTCTGCTTAATATAGCTACGTTGGTGTTCGTGTATTTGAGTTCTGAAATTTCTAATTGTACGTCTCATATAGAATTTTTCACAATCGTTACAGTCGAGTCTATTAACACCAGTACGTTCATCTCTATGAATTTTTTATTTGTTGTTTTTAATCAATTTTCCAATGCTATTGTTGGTTTCATATGAAACTTCGAAATTTTGTTTACGAAAAAACAATTTCGCGTTTACTCATTAGATTTTTATTTCAAAAGTGAAAAGTTAGTTTTTTTATTTCTTTATGAAGATTTTTTAATTTAATGAGTGAATTATTGAATATTTTGACGTTTTATTTTGTTTTGTATGTGTGTGTGATTTTCTTTCAGTTGATCCATTTTTTTGAATAATATTTCCTCTTCTATATGCTCGTGTCCCACAGGTATGTATGAAAAATAAAACAGAAATTCGGGGCAAATGAAGTCTTAGTGACGGAGAGTGACGAATAGGTTATTAGAAAAAGGTAACTAAAATAATTACTAAACAGTACTCTGCTGCTAGTTGGAATAAAAATCTGAACACCAACTAAAAGCGAAGGTAAGCTCTCTTTGTAGCTTTTCGGCTTGATACTTCCGAAATACATCCCGGCATTTTATAAAAGCAAAGTTTTTATAGATATCGTTCACTAATTTGCCTGTTCTAAAATCTACTGAGAAATCTATCTGTTTTCGTCTATAATATAATACAGATATATATTTCTAATGAGTAGTTGTAACTGAAGATACTCATATCCAATGAAACGTCGCTCCATCTAACCAAAACCCTCCCATCTCCGACTTTTCGACCGCACCCTGTATCTACGAGCATCGAAGAAGAATTGTCCCCGACGTGACCTTTGCCGTCGAGATTTAAATCATGTCAACTGAAATGACCGATGAGAATGTGCCCTCATAGAATAATAAGGCGGAAAATTGATGGAATTAATCTTGAATGAACCTAATAGCCCCTTGAGCCGTTTATACGTTCAAGATACAGGGGCAGTAAATATCTTCGTAACGTGTCGACTGATACGTAGTTACATAAATCTAAATCTTTATTGACTTAAATGAGGAAAGGGGGAGTCGCAGGGGGGGCAGGAAATAGCCAATAGCGCGGGGTAACGAACGGCCATTTGTCTCATTAGAATAATTCGATTTCGTTTAAACGGGAGCATAGATTTCAATGAGTATGGCGTATCTCTGACGTCTTATTGATCGTGGGACACGAAAAGGTGATCAGGCCGTCTATTTATTCGGTTGTTTCGATGGATAACGTCGTTTCACACCTCGTTGTTTCAATAAACTTGCTAATAACGTGTTTTACATCCACTATGGGACCTATTAAGATGTTCTAATCGCGTTGTTTCAGGAAGATGAGGCTGGCAAATTGCTTGGAACGTACCTAGGCCAGTTACACCTTTTGTGTTAGTGTAAAAATTACACTCGTTCTCTGATTTCTCTATGCGTTGGTAGGCCAACCCATCTCACAACAATTTTCTATGGTCTTTACATTTGAACTACCACTGACATTTATGATGTTTTCTAGGTTATGTTTGATTTATTTGTCAAATTGAAATTTCTATATTGAAAGGATTAATCCCGAACAACTACTTATTCGTAAAAATAAAGATACAAAATTATAGAAGACTAATACTCCTCTAGAAAATCAGTGTGAATTATAGCACTTTATCATCCGAAATATATGTATTATTATGCATAATTACATAGGACTTCATTAATTCTGTAGATAAATGGATTCTATTTATACTTAAAAATTTGTTTCTTTATATTATTCATTCCTTTCCTCAATTTTCATTTACATACGAATAGATGATCGATTATTTTTGAAAATTGTAATCAATTCTGTACTTGAAAGAAGAAATATTATCACATTGGATATTGTTAATTATGGGATATAGTACAAAATAATTATTAATTGGTTTTAAATAGTGTTTATGTTCAGCAACGACTTGCAGAATTTTCTTAGGACTTTATCAATTCTGTAGATAAATTAATTCTATTTATACTTAAAAATTTGTTTCCTTTAATTATTCATTCCTTTCCTCAATTTTCATTTACATACGAATAGATGATCGATTATTTTTTAAAATTTTAATCAATTCTGTACTTGAAAAAAGAAATATTATCACATAGGATATTGTAAATTATGGGATATAGCACAAAATAATTATTAATCGGTTTTATATAGTGTTTATGTTCAGCAACGACTTGCAGAATTTTTTCATTTTCTTCTTCAGGCCTAAAAAGGTTTGTTTCTCAAAATTTGTGAAAATGTCCTATACCAAATTATTCCATTTCAAACATTACTTTTCTGGGAAAAACATGTACATCCATGGGTCATCACTCTAATAGATTGACATATTTTATGGAGGTTTTTAATGTTTGAAATGTAATATTTTAATATGGGTCATTCTACGATAAGAGGTCTCAACTACATAGAGGATGCGGCCAAGGAAAAAAGTTGGAGTTTTTTGATTTAACACGTATATTACGACTTTAGTTTCTTCTGAGTGCATATTTACGTAAGGGAAAGTCAATTTATACATTTTCAGTTATTTTTCAGGTAGCCAGGGAAAATATATAAGGCAGGGTAAAGACATCAGAACTTTTTTGGTCGAAGGAAAGATTTGATGTGATAAAACTATTATTAAAATCAACTTTTATAAAACATTGTACTTAACTGTATTTCAATTAGAACATTAACTATCTTCAAATTAGTTTATACAAACATATAATTATCCAAATTATCTCCCCTGGTCATTCAGTACTTCCCCTGGTAATAATCTCGCCAGGGGAAATACAACAGGGGAGAGACGTTTTCTTCATAAACTGAATTTTTTTTATTAACGCACGTTTATTTTGGATTAATATTATGTCACACGTTAACTGTCACACTATTGTTGAACTCGAACAACTAATGCTATGTGGAGAGACACGTTCACCCTGCTAAAACAATTGCACCCCAGTGTTGCGTCGCACCAATTAACATATAACTACCATTGAACCGCTTCTTTATTTGGTATTACTAAATTGTCGTCAATGAATGCCATTGAGCGCCATTTGCAAAATGGACGTTTGATATTTGTTTTGTTTTAGCGGATCAGAATTTGCCAGGGTAGATACACAAAAAAAGCGGGACAAAAGTAATGTTTAGAAATTATTAAAACTTAACAAATATTACTGTATTTTGTTCTTCATAATACTTGAGTATACTTATTTGAATTTGTGTTCAATATAATTTAAACTGGGCAAATACGAAACAGAAGGTACATAATGTCTAGATGTCCAACCAAAAACGTCAAGGGGTCAAGCCAGGGTAGAGACTTTTCCATGCTTAAATGAGTAATTTGAGAAAAATGTGCTTCAATTGGGTATTCAATCATGATATAATCGATAAACAACATTAAGATGCTGCGATTTATTGTATAAAATGACAAGATATAAAATATAAAAGGTATTTTATATTGATTGCCGTGCACATTACTTCTTATCGTAGAATGACCCATAGGACATTTGTACCAATTTAAAAAATGACAACATTTTCATGCCCGAAGAAGCGGATTCTGTGAAATTTTGGTTAATATAAATCCAGTTGTTATGATCATTTTGTCCCACAATTTACATTGTTTCATTTATGTTTCTCTAATTCTAAACATGCCTCCAGCATTGATATCGGAGATGCCTAATTGAGTCCCAAAATTTATAATCCGTCTTAATGATAGCCGAACTGAGTCCCGGGCCTACCTGAGCTTGCACAGTAGGGGTTCGTAATCTGTTCGTAGAATATTAAAACTAAAATTCATATTACATCTTATAATTTTATACAATTTACAAATATTTACAATAATATACCTATACCTAATAACATGCTAAATATTCGTTTATTTAATTATTCTAAATTTTTCTCCTACAATTTTAAGAAATTCAAATTTTGATATTGAGTTACAATTTAATTTTAAAATTTTTTCATTTAGAAAATTTTTATTTTCGAGAGTGTGTGAAGAATAAACTTTTTTTATATTTTCTACATCGTTTACCATTAGGAACTCTTCGCCTGTAATGGTTTTCACTGGGAATGTTTTTAATATTGCATGAGTTTCTTCCATATTTTTTGGCAATTTAGGCAAAACAGATCGTCGAGCATTATACATATTTTTTCTGACCAATCTCACATCCTCGGTTGTCAAGGTATTAATATCGCCATTTCGTAACTCCTTATGTATAATTTTCATCGGGCGTTCACAAACATCTTCTATGGCCTTTCGCTTTAAAGAGTTACTTAAAATTTTGCGATTAAGTACCTCTTCGTTTACTGTATGGTTGTGGTTATCCATAATTTCTGTTACTATGTTATCAGCACCTTCAGTTTTTAAAAATGCCTCGGATTTTTCTTTTGTCTGTGCACAACAAATCCAACGTTTGGCATTATTTTTAACATCTTATGGAAACGATATTTGAAGCCATCCAACACAATCAGTTGTTTCCCTCTTTCACTTAGTACAACTCTCACAGAACTCATTTTGACAAACTAACTAACACCGAATAGGTAGGCACAAATTAAACAAACTATATTAAACATTTTGTAGAAAACCCTTTTTATATATGATATCCATAGATGTCTAACCAATGAAATCCTTCGTTCATAGGTAATAAAAATATTATTTGGTAGAGAGATTTAAAAAGTAATTAGGAATTCCCGAAATATGCATATCAGGAGGATTAGAAAGATTTAAGTGACCCGGGACTCAATTGGACCATCTAAATTTCTTGACCCTTCTTAATTCAGGTAGACGGGACTCAATTTACCTTTGCCCACATATATGCATGCCTTTCAAAACACAACAAAACGCACACTCGAATACAGCTGTCCTTTGGACTGTTACACTTTCTTATTTTAGGCCCAGGTTCAATTCTTCTATAGTGTCTGAAGTGTTACCTAAGATAAGAAACTCCGTTCAAAAAACCATAACAACCGGATCTATGTCATTTTTGTAGAACCCACAAATTGACTCCTATAAGGCCACCTGAAAATTCCGATATTATAAAATGCGGGTTCGGTCCATCCAAACTCATTCAATCAACTACAGGTATTCTAAAAGATAGGCATTTTTAGACACTATATACCTATACCTTTAATGAAACTTGCCACCTACGGAGTGGAAGAAGCGCTGAAAGCCTAATTTACATATTATACACTCGCCCACTGTCTGAACTAACACGTGTTCATTTGTGAAATGATATCGATAAACCACAATTTCCATTTAGCTAATGACATTGTTAAGGTAAGAATTAAGCAGCAGGACGATTATGAGAAGAACCTGTGTATGGGGGTACGTTCCGCGAGAGCATTTTGATAATTTTGGGATGCAATCAGCTTTATCATTGGATAAAGATAATTCTGATATTTATAGGAAAATATTTCGACAGGAGAAGAATGATTTTAAAAGAATTAATTTAAAATCATTCATTAACATTTCTAACAATTACCGTCTAGGGTAGATGTGGATATTTCGATGTTTCGTGAACTCTTATAACCAGCTCCGCTAGGAGGTTTGTTTGATTAGTTTCAAATAAATGTCCTAGTTCACTTAATTTTATGACCACTGGCGTGTTTTCCATTTAACACGAATAATTCATACTTACATAAATATAAATATATATATATATATATATATATATATATATATATATATATATATATATATATATATATATATATATATATATATATATATATATATATATATATATATATATATATATATATATATATATATATATATATATATATATATATATATATAGATTAATCTTTTCTCCAAAACTGTTTCCGACATATCGTAAACTAGAAACAATAACCGCGTAAATTAAGCCATCTTCAATAAAATAACGAAGACGGCGATCTGTTTGCAGAAAGTGTCAACGCATTCAAGCTTTCGCACAGGCAATCAACCTCACTTTCCATGGGAACGCCCTAAGGGCAGCGATGTAGGCACCGGTTATTTTTTTTCATCGTCAATCTGCATTTGAGGCAATTCAAATTACAGCGCGACTACGCGGAAGATGGAAGGCGAACGAGCTAGACCAGCCGGCTAACGCTCGGCCGGTATGTTAGGCGACTTCAAGAAACTCATTATCGGCCGGTCCCGCTCGGCCTCCAGAACGCTGGGCGACTCCCGTAACTCAGTCTTGTCAAGAAGATGCGAATTAAAAACTAATCTACATACAATAATCTAGAAGGTGTAAGTAATTAAACGAATGTATCGGCGACGTTGCAAGGTGTGAAGATGAAACGAACAGATCTACGACTCGGAAAAACATGTCTGATCAATTTATAAAAGGGACTTTGATCTTTCTCGGTGCAGTTTCTCACGATCGAATGAAGTTGTTACTCCAAATCAATTTTCAGATAACTTATTCAAATGCACATATAGAAACCTTTAGAGTCCACTCTGTGCCACAGTGTGCGCTGAAATTTTCAGTCCCAGAATTTTTTTATAATAAATTTTTGGGTTTCTCACGTAAAAATAAGAATTTTTGTATATATATATAATATATGTATATATTGTATATATATATATATATATATATATATATATATATATATACATATATATATATATATATATATATATATATATACATATATATATATATATATATATATATATATATATATATATATATATATATATAATATATATAATCTTTTGACATTACTACAACAATTACTTTCTCAAACTTAATGATTTCACAAACAATTTATAACTTTAGGTCAACAAGAATAAAATAATCACTGTATTTAAAAACTAATAAAGAAAAAGTATTATTCACTTCCTCAAATAAATGAGTTAACTCCCAAGATATCCAATGTAATCAGACAAAATCAAGACATCAATATAGCTCATAAACAAGTTAAAACAGTTAACCTATTGTTCACATAACTAAAAGACAAAACAATATTATTAGACAAATCACACGTTATATACGAGATACCTTGCCAAAATTGCAATCTTAAGTACATAGGTCAAACCCAAAGAAATTTAAAATTGAGGTTCACATCCCACCGAAGTGACATAAAAGGTAGAAAAATCACATGTGCTTTAGCCCAACATATAATTTCAGAAAAACATATACCGGACTTTGATAACGTGAAGATATTAGGAAGTGAAAGAAATACTTATAAGCGGAATTTTCTGGAAATGGCATTCATAAAAACTGAACCGGAATCAATGAACAAGAAAACAGATATCCAGAATTTGAGTTTGTTATACATGAACATTTTAAACACTGAGCGTAAGTTAAAACAAGACAAGAGAATGAACAGATAGATTGCTTTCAACGAGTTGACTAGGATATGTCCATTAGTTCATCGTAATAAGTACATTAACATCGGAATATAGAATAAAAAGAAGATAAATTTCAATATGATGTAACACACACCACAGCCCACAGATAATATGACATACATCATCATAGGGACTAACGTTTTGTAGTTTTTAAATACAGTGATTATTTTTATTCTTTGTTGACCTAAAGTTATAAATTGTTTGTGAAATCATTAAGTTTGAGAAAAGTAATTGTTTGTAGTAATGTCAAAAGTATTAATTTGGTTTTGTTACCCCAAATTATAATATGTTAATTATGATTGTCAACCTCACATACTTGGTAAGTGGATAATTTTGTTGATTCTATGTAATTTTGACACATTTTGTTATCATTTTTAGAGTGACTGAAGAAGGAATAAAAACAATTTCGAAAGCTCTCACCGTATAAAGAGTATTTCTTAAATCAAACAGGCTGCGTTCCCGTTAAAAAAAACAATATTCAAATATATATATATTATATATATATATATATAATATATATATATATATATAATATATATATTATATATATATATATATATATATATATATATATATATATATATATATATATATATATATATATAGACAGAGAGAGAGAGAGAACGAGAGAGGCAATCAAAAGAAATACAAAAATGAATACTGCAACTGAATCCCTATCTCTATTATTTTTTTATTTTTTTTCTTCTATTGGTTCAACTGGACATATTAACCAAGAATATTAAGCAGATTAACAAGAAATTGTTTAAAAGCGTAAGAAAAACAAGATATATAACTCAAAAATGTTAGAGCACGCTCAATTGACTCAAAAATATTGAATTGAAGTAGGGGTCAAGTGAGACTTCAATCGAAATCTTATTTCAATTGTGTGTGTGTGTGTGTTTGTGTAGAAAAAAAAGAAACGGTGTCATGGGACACCAAGTAGGAACGAAGTTCCTTCGGATAATATAGAAGGACCACAATTTGCGAAAACGAAACATGTGCGTGTTGGAGCGCAGAAGTGATAACTTCTACTAATCCAAGTTGAAATAATTAATATTGAAAGGTGGGGCTAAGAGCTCTTACGAGATTGTAAATAAAAAAAATAAAAAAGCCAGGAGTCACTTCTAGGATTCGAACCCAGAAATACGACACACCAGGGTTCAGTACTTAGACCACTCGATCGTCAAAGCAATGTAAAACAATGACGCAAGAGTGTTAGTCCAAGCAACAGAGCACAATATAAGTCGTTTTTTGACATCGATTCCATCTGAAAACCAACTATGCCATCGTGAGCAGGGTAATTCATAGATTAATTGTGTTATGTTTTGGACACGCAAATACCATTATTTATTTTTTTATGAACAATTTTAACAAAAAAATCGTACTTTTATTACTTTTTCATTTATAGCTAATAAACTGATGGAGTAATCTGGATAGTGTCAATAGCAAATTTGTAGATAATTAAATTACGAAGAGTATGAGACCTCGCCCGACTTAATCGGATGATTAGTAACGAAGATAACAATTGATAGGCAAAGAATTTTTTATTTATTTATTAATTTAATAATTTCGTTAATTTACAACTTACAGGTCTCTGCTTTCGCAAAAAGGTTGCAATGTTTAATTACTTAAAGTTAGTAAAAAGAACGAACGCTGTACGATAATATTTGTTAACGTAATTGCAATTTTATGTATTTAACAGGAATAATTGTAAAATAGCTACTATCGACTGAGGTACTCGGATTTCAATTTTGAAAAAAGATTAATTAATTAGACGTAAAGCGCAATAAAACGGTCATCTCGGATTTTTAAATAAATTTTGCAAAGTTAGTTAAAAAAGGGCACAAAAATGGCTCCGAACGGCCGACCCTACGAATATGGTGCAGTAGTAACGTCGGCGCGCCGCGAGATTGTATTACTATTAAGCGTTCTCCTCTTCTCCTTCTTCCCCCACTACTGCACCATATTCGTCCGCTCGGCCATTCGGAGCCATTTTTGCGCCCTTTTTTAACTAACTTTGCAAAATTTATTTAAAAATCCGAGATTAACGTTTTATTGCACTTTACGTCTAGTTAATTAATCTTTTTTCAAAATTGAAATCCGAGTACCTCAGTCGATAGTAGCTATTTTACAATTAGTCCTGTTAAATACATAAAATTGCAATTACGTTAACAATAATTATCGTACAGCGTTCGTTCTTTTAACTAACTTTAAGTAATTGAACATTGCAACCTTTTTGCAAAAGCAGAGACCTGTAAGTTGTAAATTAACAAAATTATTAAATTAATAAATAAATAAAAAATTCTTTGGCTATCAATTGTTATCTTCGTTACTAATCATCCGATTAAGTCGGGCGAGATCTTATACTCTTCGTAATTTAATTATCTACAAATTTGCTATTGACACTATCCAGATTACTCCATCAGTTTATTAGTTATAAATTAAAAAGTAATAAAAGTACGATTTTTTTGTTAAAATTGTTCATAAAAAAATAAATAATGGTATTTGCGTGTCCAAAACATAACACAATTAATCTATGAATTACCCTGCTCACGATGGCATAGTTGGTTTTCAGATGGAATCGATGTCAAAAAAAAATACCTATTGCTTAGACTATGTATATAACGAGAGGATAACGTATCGCCACGCTATATAATTGAATATAAACCTAATACGTAGTTACTATTTCATGTAACAAATTTGTAAAGCTTTATCTTTTCATTATGCCATATCTGATTCCTATCGTAATATGTTCTTTTATGCATATGACTTATACAAAATTATTTCGATGTTTCACACCTGACGTTTTCGAGTTGCTTGTACATGAATTCATGAGTACATATAATGCATTGGCGATTGACGTGGCGAAGTGGGATCAGAAAGAGAAGGGATGAGAGAACGGAAAGAAAGAGGGAGAAAGAGAAAGGTATACAATATTCACTTGTGTTAACTAAAAGTGAGACTTTCGTCAGTCTACTTCCGTCACACTTTTAGTCTCGCATATTTTCCAGTTTGGTCCCGCAGCGAAATCCCTATCCCCTCCAAGACTGCCGTAAGGAACTTCGTTCCAAAATTGGCAAAGGCGTATTGAGCTATATAACGATAGCAACTCCATACGAAAAACACAAATTTTCGAAATTCCTGGAATTAAAGGTAATACGACCTGAACAGGCAACGCCGCACGCACTCCGAAAGGCTACGTTCCAACATGGACGATCCAGACGCGGACGGCCCGGAGCGAGTTAGTACGGCTCCAGTCCCGTCCGTCAAACGGGCGAGAGTAAAAGGTTTTTTTGCCGTCAGAGTAGTTAAACGGGCGATCAACTTCGAGAATCCATTTCCTTGTATGGAAATTACGCACCGAGAGCGAAAACGAGATTAACACTTATCGGTGTCTGTAGCGGCGATAAAACGGCACGGTAGCTAAAAAGAGCGGGTCATTAGAGAGATATCGAATTAATACCGTTTTGCTGTTACAATTCAGTTATAAGATTTCTGTAGAATAGATAAACTGCTTATTAGAATTCTATTTCTACGTTTCTAGTATTTTAATTTTTTTCAAGGGAACCTGATGGAAGGCATATAATAGTTGAGATAATTTTGAGTTCCTGAACTAAAAAAATTCACTTCTTGGGGGCTGGGGGCATCCATTAATTATGTGTGGGGTTTGGAGGGGGGAGGTGGTCGAGGAAAATCTCACTCAATCTCACGTGGGGGAGAGGGTGGTCTCATCAAATATCACTTAATTTTTTTTTTGCAAGAAACAGTATAAAATTGCGAGTTTACTTAACTAAAAACTGTTACCCCACTAAAATATAGCTGAATTATCCATAAAAATATTCATCGCGGTTTAATTATGCACTGATGGAATAATTTATTAACTATAATAAATTCATTTAGTTGGAAACAATTTATTCATTTATGAAATATGAAAAAGTATTTTTCTAACATTATTCGTTAACTATTGATAAATATTTATCAACAGTAAATACTTTTTTTGCAGTGAATATTTTTTCTTCATATTTGTACGATGTAAATATTATCCATGAAAAAATGATGCCATAACTGTTATAATAAACATACGATGCACTAATAATTTTCACTGAAAAACACTGTGACTTATTACAACCATTGTTTTATTATTAACTTAATTTTTTTCAAATTTTTATAAAATATTACTGATTTACTTGAACTAATAGAATTAGCACAGATTAACTCATTCATATATAAAATATTCATTTTTAGAAATCTCACGTGAGATTAGGGTTGGGGGAGAGGGGGTCGAGCAAGAACTCATGACATCTCACCAAGGGGGGAGAGGGTGTCAGAAAATTGCCAAATTTATCACGTAATTGATGGATGCCCCCTAATGTGAGAAGCCCACCTCACAATCAATTTATGTAAGATATATTTGTTGGCTAGTTAATTACATATATCACATATGGCGAACAAGAAAAATTCATTCCTCTGTTATCAGTCTGATAATCAGATCCACCCACTTATCAAATTTTTGGAGGGCCTCACATTGCCCCCTCCTGCGGACGTCATTGTCTCGAACAACGACTAATAAATTCTATATATTCCGTCTTTGTGCGAGGAACATTGTATAAACGAACATAAAGTAAATATTTGCAGCATCGTTTCAACGCATCAAACACAATAAAGATGAAAAGCGACCTGTACTGTCGAAAGACGGGCAATTAGATTTAGATTGAACAAACATTCTTGACACGTCGGTCCTGTAAACTGCTATCGAGAGCCGCATGGTACTATATCGGAGTGTATTTTATAATTCAATCGATTTTGACGCCCGACGCGGGGCCAATTTCGATATAGAAATACTCAAGTCACCTTACTATACAAAATTATGAATAAAACTTCAGTTTTTTATTTTCACTTTATTTTGTTAAACATAACAATTGTTTCGCCAAACAGTGTCTTCTTCAGATGAGTACTTCATACTAACTTTTACAAATTATATTTACAATATTTTGTATTGATCCACTGTAGTCAGTTGTTACAAGACTGCTCAGCCATGTAGACTATCAGATCTAACTACTATCGAGCATATTTATCATATGTCGAAGATAGACGTATCAACTCGTTCTAATGAGAACTTCTAATCTGGATAGTCAGGTTTATATGAAACCAATCATCAATTGTATATTTGTATTGTTAGACAGCTCGTCCTGAAGCACTGATCGAACCGTACATACGTACATATATGTAATTAGACAGCTTATATCCTGCTATTCTAATTTACGAAGATGATTGTCTAACAAACCATGATATTAACGATCCTTTCTACCGTTAATCATTGATATCTTGACATTGTAGATTAGATAATTCATCGATACTCGTAATTATAAATGGTCCATCTACTCAAAATCATCGAAAAGCATCGACAAGCAATACGACCGATAGACGGGAACATATTCCCTGTCTCTTTCTCACACGTCGATGATATTTCGAGATGTTCGGACGTTTCGATGCAACAAACCACAGATTGATATCTGTGCTCTGGAATGACTTGTTTTCATGGCAACCCGTACTTGTCCGATTCTGCAAGGATGATTGTAATCAACTAATTATCATTTCTCTCTTACGGATCTATCTCTATTTCTGTGTAGTTCTTGTGTACTCAGTGTTTATCGATGGTTGGACGCACAGATAGTTCCGCAAAACCACTGAACGAAATGCAAATAAACTTATCGACCAACTCGTTCACCGAGTCAATTATCATAGAACTGGTTCTATGGATTACTCGTCTATAACCGTTTGGATCCAAGAAAGTCATAGAATTGGTACGTAACGTCGGTGATTTCAGTCATTAGACGATTCAATCGTTTTTATTATTGTAATTGAACGTGGCCGAGTAGGAACTGCGGAATTACGGGAGCACAGAAATATGAGTATCGTTCCTTGAGTAGACTCGCGATCATGAAAGTATAAGTACTAAGTAGGTTGTAATGCCGAAGCTCAACGTCAGTATAGTCAACAAGTGCTTTTTTGTTCAACTTTTTTCAGGAGTCTCGGAAAAATATGAACAAGTGTCAATCGATTCGGAATAACATGTAGATGGTTTTTGAATAAAGATTTTCTCGTTAAAATTGTATAAATTTATAAATAATTTACTTTGAATCAATTGTGGGTTTAGATTTTCGCAAAATTCTTGAACACTAATTGAGATTTTTGGGATATAAAAAAAGATACGAACAGAGGAAAAAATTTCCTGAAAGAAAGTCCCAACACAAAGAACTGTAGGACCAATATTTATAATTTTCTCAGAAAGGTGAAAAAAGTCACGAAGGGACACTTCAGCAATAAAAATTATTTAACCATATTAAATATGAAAATTAAAACATTGAATAATTCAGACGCTCATAGATGAATCTCGAAAGGAGGGGGTGGCGAAAAATTTTTTTAATATAAAAATTTTTTTGTCGATCAAAAGTTGGTTTCAGTATGTAATTTGGGTTGAAAATAACAATGCTCACGATAGTTTTCGTCTCGAATGTTTATTTAACTATATACAGAAGATTATTTTTTCAGACAATTCAGCTTTGTCATACTAAAATCTTTTCCTGATGTCTAATGGAGTTCTCAGTTCGTTCCGGCAAGAATCTATCCTTTCTGTTTAACATACTAAAATTTCAGACCGCTAGCGTTTTTCGTTTGAAAGTGAATAATTTTTCGGCGACCATTAAATCTCGATTTTTCACACCACCCACATGGTCAATTGAGCATGCTAGGTGAAAACTATTTTCGAAATCATTATTTTCAATTTCATAATTAAACCGATTTTCAATCAGAAATAAAAGGTTGAAAATTTATATGAAATCTTGACCAAAATTTTTTTGAAAACTAAGAATTTTTTTCTCGCTCGAAAGTTGCTTCTAGTATGTTATTTGGGTCGAAAATAACCATGCTGATGATATTTGCATGATTTATTTATTTATTTATTTAATCAAACGGACCTGCCATTTTACATTATTAAACTAAGTAAATTCAAAGATATAAAAAAATAATATTCCAAATTTCAGTTTAAAAATACAAAAAAAAACATGAAACAACATTCATAATCTAATTCCTTTATAAATTAAACCGACAATTTCATAAGCACTTGCAAAAACGAGCCTGCTCCTAACTATCTGCTTATCGGTTGCGACTCGAAATATTTCTTATGGGAAAAACTGCAAAAAGATCAACTTCGCATTCATTCGCAAGTCTTTGAGATCTAATTAAGGGGCTGTTCATAAAATAATTAGTTGGAGCAAAACTAAAGTTAAAAATTTCTCTAGATCTCAATAATGCGGACCTGCAATTAAGGCTTGTTTTAGCTAACAAATATTTACTGTCAGTAAAGTTGTTTATCAATTTGAAAATTAGCATCACGTCAAAGTTTTCCCTCCGTGATTCCAAAGACCTCAAACTCATTTGCTCTTGGATCAAATAATAATTTTGAAACGAGGTTGGAAATCCTTGCTTGAATGCAACCCATTTCAAGAATTTTCTCTGAACTCTCTCGATATTATGTTGATGCATTTTAAAAGCTTTATTAGTAGTGAATTGTATGTGAGCAATAAAATCCAGTTTCGGGTCGAAGTACACCCCTAAGTCCCTAATAACACTCGCGTCCCTCAAAATTCGTTGATTCAAATGGTAATGGAAAGAATATGGTGACTTTACTCTTCCGAACCTCATCACTTGGCACTTCTCTATGTTTAACTCCATTTCATTGTCTGAGCACCAGTTCATTATTGCATTGAGATCGAGTTGAAGAAGTTCACAATCGTCGACCTCAGATATTTGTCTAAATATTTTTAAATCATCTGCGAAAAGTAAGAATGAACTGAACCTTATGACATCTCCTATGTCGTTGATAAACAAGAGGAACAAAAGTGATGACAGAGGTGAACCCTGAAGGACACCAGATTTCATTATGAATTCGTCGGAGAATACACCACATATCGAAATCTTTAATCTCATACCGCTAATACGGTCTGCTAGCCAATCAATGAGTGGGGGACCAACTCCCAATGCTTTTAATTTAGCTACTAGTAACCAGTGAGCCACAGAGTCAAAAGCTTTTTTAAAATCTGTGTAAATAGTATCGACCTGCTGTCCTGCTTTCATAGATTCCAATATCACATCAGAGTATGTTAACAAGTTGGTCGTTACAGATCTCCTCGGAATAAAGCCATGTTGTTCATCTAAGAATACGTGATTGAACAACGGAGCAATTCTATTTACAATCAAAGTGTCAAATAACTTAGGAATGCATGCATTTTTGCTTATTGGTCTATAATTTCTTATGTCACTTTTGTCACCTGATTTGAAAATAGGTATTATGAAACTCAATTTCCACTGAGCAGGATATATACCTGACTTCATGGAAAGATTAAATAAACTGCACAAGGGGATCGCCAAACCTTCATTGCACCGTTTCAGAAATATAGCAGGTATACCATCAGGCCCCTCATCACTCCTTTCCGACATTACTTGGATTTCTTTCGCTACTTCTTCAACATTAACCGAACAATTAGATATATTAAAAATATGTTTGCAGTTGAGACTCACAACTCTGGTATTGGATGGTTTGAAGTTTGAATACTTGTGACATATTAGTTTTAAACAATTCTGCTATTTCGAGAACATTATTAGATGCTACGCCATCTAAATGCATTGTAGTAGGCAGACCTTTTACTTACCTTGTTTACGATCGTTAATGTATTTCCAAAAAAATGTTGGATTTTCGTGAATGGATTGTTCAACCGTTACTATATAATCGCTGTAACAGGCTTGGGATTCAATCCTGCATTTATTTCTAAGTGAAATGAATTCTAAATAATCAGTATTGCGTCGCGATTGTTTGAATTTTTTATGAGCTGCCTTTTTGTCTGAAATTGCCTTCTTCAAATCAGCAGAAAACCAACTCGGAAAAGTACTTTGTTTTTTTACTCGCTTAGGAACAAACTCGTTTATTATCTGATACAGCAAAACAAAAAAAGAATTAATACTAATTTCTAATTCATTTCCAATTATCGAGTTCCAATCTGTTTCATTAAAAATTGACAGCATGGAATCATAATCTGCCGACTTAAAATCCCTATACAAAATATTATTTTGTTTAGTTTCAATTTTATTTATTGTTTGATGAAGTTTTCAGTTCGTTCCGGCATAAATCTATCCTTTCTGTATAACATACTAAAATTTCAGACCGCTAGCGTTTTTCGTTTGGAAATAAATAATTTTTTGGCGACCCTTAAATCTCGATCACATGATCAATTAAGCATGCTAGGTGAAAATTATTTTCGAAATCATTATATTTATTTTCAATCGAAATTACCTGATTAAACCGATTTTCAATCAGAAATAAAAAGTTGCAGATTTATATTATTTGAGGTTTCAATCTCGAAGAAAATTTTTTCTCGATCGAAAGAGATCAATTTTTATTGTATGGCGTATTTGATGTTATGTCGTATAATAAACAATTCAGTGATAAATTTTACGATCAAGGTGTTAATAATAATATTATGCTTTTTCCGCCTATGACCGTGCCATTTCAAAATGACAAAAGGCCAACTATTTGAACTCGGGCATAAATCAATGGAACGTCTCGGCCTGTATGAAATATGCTCCAATTGTTCTCGAGAATGGGTCGACACCTGTAGTGCAACACAGTGGCGTACGATCGTCTAATAATTTATAAATTTAGTATTGTCTTCGGACGAAAGTTTCTACGTTCAGAGAAAAAGAACTAAATCAATACTGAGTTATAGTATTGATATCCGACTGGTATATTATTCAAAAAAATAATGAAATTATATTATAGTCGGTTAAATAATAAATATTACCCTAGGGCGTAATTTTAGAAGAATAATGATTTAGTGCCTGGGAAATTTATTTTGTTTAAACATATACAGCACATAAATATTTATTTTATTATTTACGAAAAAATTATTTTATTATAATAAAAAATCGATTTTAAATTCGGTTCATTGCTCCTATACTTTCCATTTTACTTCTCATAGTTGGCATGTCATTTGTTGATATTTTGACGTGATATTTTGACGTTTGTGAATATTTTTTTCATCATATTTAGTGAATGTCATTGCTGCTTTCTTTATGTAGTCTTATAAAAATAATGGAATTGAAAATGAATTTACCCAAGAAATCATAGAAAATGCAGCCAAAGCTGCGAATAATTCATTGCCGGAGAAATCCAGAGTCGTATACGACAAGGATTATGAAGTATTTAATCAATGGAAGGTGCTTCAGTTGTCCTCGTACAATGATCGGACCTTAGGATCCATAACGCCCGCTCATAACGCCTTGGGGCATAATGAGTGTATTTATAGCAACCGTATTTAAGGTAAAATCAACAAATAATACCGGGTGTAAATGAGTGATGGGCCACCCCTATAACTTTTTAATGGATTCTTCGATTTTATTGAAATTTGGGTGGTTTATCTCTGACATAATTTTGAGATTTTCCACATACAAAATCAATATGGCTGACTTCCGGTTTCACAGAAAACGATATAAAAATTAAAAATTAAAATGGAACACCCTGTATATTTTTACATATTTTAATTCTGAGGCTTCAAATACATACATTCCATCTGTCAAAATTTTTTTTCATAATTCGTAAACAGGGTCGCTCTCAGGAGCAAAGGGAACTAAGAAGAATAATATTTTTAATAATTACTTCGTTATTTAGAAATTGAGAAAACTGATGTGTGAATCATGTTGAAGGAATTTGAAGGAGCTTTTTGATATACAGGGTGGCCCATGTATGTTTCTATTTAAAAAACTGAGTTTTGGTTCGAAAAAGAATTTAATCGTTAACAAACTTCACGAAAATGAATTTTTTGAAAAATTATTACTTTGGGCGATATTTTAAATCAATTATCTATGATTTAGAAGACGTCGCAGCCATCTACGATAAAAAAAAACGAAATGGAAAATAAAATTGAAACGGCGCTAGAAATGACATTTGACAGATGAAATGTATGTATTTGAAGCCTCAGAATTAGAATATGTAAAAAAATATAGGGTGTTCCATTTGAATTTTTAATTTTTATATCGTTTTCTGTGAAACCGGAAGTCAGCCATGTTGATTTTGTATGTGAAAAAATTCAAAATTATGTCTGAGATAAACCACCCAAATTTCAATAAAATCGAAGAATCCATTAAAAAATTATAGGGGTGGCCCATCACTCATTTACACCCGGTATACAAGGGAAAAATAAAATAATTTTGCGATTCACGCAATTAAATGTCCGAAGTAGAAGGAAATACCAATCCCCACCAAGAAGCTGCTGAAGCTGTTGATGCGCTTGTGCCAGAAAAAACTGAAATCCTTTATGTCTAGTCCGACTTGTCTATCGGGGAACGCTATCATTAGAACCAGAATGAAGATCCTGTTTGCGTAACCGTCTCGTGTTCTCATTCGCATATTATGCACGCCTACGCTCACCTTTACACTCAAATTAATATATGCTCGATTGCAATTATTATTGAAATACCTCTCTGTCACCTTTGCCTCGTACCGTATATTATACTTAATTGTCAGGATGAATTATTACGTGCAGTAATGAGGGAACTATTGTGAGCGGTAAAGGGGACACCCTGTAGACATTCGATATGCGATAATCTATGGTGTAAAACCTTCGCATTCTACTGCCATCATTATATAATATAGGCGATGGTCTGAGTTGACCAAAATTCAAATTAAAGTGATAGAACATAGCATTCTAACTTAATTCTTGTAAATAGGCTTTTCATCAATTGAATTACGGTTGAAGTCATGCTTCTAGATTGACGTTTCCTCGAGAAATATATGAAAACTATAGGTTTTTCGAATTTAAATGTCCTGTCATTGCTAAAAACAGAAAAATTAGTAAAAATACGTCACCAGAACAATACAAATATATATATATATATATATATATATATATATATATATATATATATATATATATATATATATATATATATATATATATATATATATAGATGGGTAGTCTTGACTGTCTAGTTGAGGAAAAAATGTATTTGTATATTTTGTGGGTGCAGTCAGAAAATTGTTGGGCTAGTTTAAAGAATACTCTTTGTCATATTGGTCGAGCTTTCGGAAATTTATATTCCTTTTATCAAGACATTAACGTTGAGGTTATATAAATTTTGAAAAAACACGTATAAAACGAAAAACAGAACGAGCTGATGGGTACAACTTCGTCACATAAGTAAAACTCCATTACAAGAATTAGAATTTTTATTCTTGTAATGGAGTTTTACTTATGTGACGAAGTTGTACCCATCAGCTCGTTCTGTTTTTCGTTTTATACGTGTTTTTTCAAAATTTATATAACCTCAACGTTAATGTCTTGATAAAGGAAATAAACATTTCCGAAAGCTCGACCATATGACAAAGAGTATTCTTTAACCTAGCCCAACAATTATTCTGACTGCAACCTCAAAATATTCAAATACACTATATATATATATATATATATATATATATATATATATATATATATATATATATATAATGAAGTGAACTAGGTCATTTATTTGAAACTAATCAAACAAACCTCCTAGCGGAGCTGGTTATACGAGTTCACGAAACATCGAAATGCCTCCATATACCTTAGGATGGTGTATGTTAGAAACATTAAGTTGTCTATCACAATCAATGGAAATGATAGACAGTCTGTTTCGCCCTTATTTGGGGCTCATCAGTATCATCTATCCATCGAAAGTGATAACCAACCAAATATTTCCAACGGCGTTATATTTTCCTTCCACTGACTATATGGCATATAAATATGACACAGCGCCACCAGCGCCATTGCCACGAACGTGTATCGTTAACACGAAGAATTCTATATATACATATATATATATATATATATATATATATATATATATATATATATATATATATATATATATATATATATATATATATAATCTCTTGATAATTATTAGCAATAACAGGCTTGTTGAATCTTAAAAAACTTGATTTTATTGTATACCATCTAATAATAACAAATTTGAATGTTAATATTGGACTGAATAGCACGTAATATATAGCAAAGAACGGCCACAGCCGAAAAAAATTTTAGTGAAACAGTAGTCTGTTTCTATAGAAATTTTTCTAATCAATAAATGTCTAAAAAATTTCAATTTTTTTTCTCAAAAGTTTTGATAAAGCACGAATGTCGTGGCGAAAACGTCAACCTTTTTCAATAAAAATCAAGTTTTTTAAGATTCAACAAGCCTGTTATTGCTAATAATTATCAAGAGATTAGAAATAGTTCACAGGCAACAACAATTCGAGTATATATATATATATATATATATATATATATATACATATATATATATATATATATATACAGGGTGGACCACGACGAACTGCATCGATCGATATCTCAGAAACTGCATGTAGGAAAAAATTTGAAATTCTGGGAACTTGCTTGATGTCTTGGGGCCTATACAACTAAAATATTTTCATCTATTGGGCACTTCCGGTTGTAGCGGAAATAGACCCTAAGTCGCTTATTTTAAATGGGATACCCTATATATTATTACATTTTTGGATTCTTCCTAAGATCTTAGGCAGATTCTATGTATCATGTTCTATAAATAGTTGATGGAATCCGTCGTTACTACGTGATAATTTAACATGATTAGCAAAACTAAATTTGATTTTACTACGTTTATTATCACAAAATATTTTGAAAAATATAACACTGCGATTGCAATTTCGGTCACTAGACCATCATCGGGCAGATTGAGTTAAGAACTCAATCAATAGTTTTGTTAATCATGTTCTATACCTAAGTCTGAGCGTTTTCGACATATTTAGGTTTTATGTCAAAAACGACGATTGCAAGCCCTAATATAATTATTAATTGTTCCTATAAGGAAGCCTTTTTTAATTACTTTGGGTTAGATTCCTTGTTGTAAAGGACCTACTTCAATAGATTTTGTATAATATTTGGATAACTAATCACACAGAGTGTTCAAAAAATAAGATCTGAAATGAGATTGAGAAAACTGACAAAAATCAATTTTTTCAAATGGAAACCCCCCCATTTTTCTTATTTTGTAGTATTAAGCATTCAAAAAGAGGTAACTTTGTATAAGGTTAGTGTTAGAAATATTGCCAATTTAATATTTTCATATGGCGATTTTGCATTTAATCGTTAAACAACTAGATCTATAGGATAGCCACGATCGTATTTGACATTTCAAATCATCGTAATGGCACCCCGATTAAATTATACAAACGAAATAAAATAGATAACTATCTAGATAGATAGATAGATAGTTAGAAAGACAGAGATACATCGGCAGATAGAAATATGGATAGAAAGATAGATAGATTAAAATAATGTATATGGCAGAACAACGTTTGCTGGGTCAGCTAGTATATATATATATATATATATATATATATATATAATATATATATATATATATATATATATATATATATATATATATATATATATATATATATATATATATATATATATATATATATATATATATATATATATATATATATATATATATATATATATATATATATATATATATATATATACAATTATATACGTTTTATATATTCATATAATGATCAATAAATACTCGTTTATACCCTCATATTTAATTCAATGTATTTCTATAATTTACATAAATTCAGTTCAATTAATTTACATGGTGTACCTACATAAGATTTTCAATTGAATAACTGAATGAATAATTTGTATTGAATTAATATTTTCCATGTATATTATTTACATGTATTAAATATTCATTATTGGCCCGATTTTTTTTTGGACAGCTTATTTTATTCCAACCAATTTCATCATAATGCGAATACGTTGCATGTGTAATTTTAATTATCTGAATATTAATAGTAAATTTGAAATCGTGTATACATATATTCAATACCGTGAATTTTCCATAAAAATGATAATTTTGTATGGAATTAATTCATATTCATTTGATATGTATCGTTTTTCTTATTTTGATTTGTTCTCCTTTTTTCGATTCGTTATAATTATATAATTTATATTAATTTATATCAATAGTTTTCAATTTTCTTTATGTTTTAGTTAATTAAGTGTTACGTACTTATACTATTTTATTTAGATTAATTTCCATATATAGCTGAATTATTTTGTGTTTATTTCACAAATTACATACCAGAAAGTTCATACATAATTCGTCAGGATATCACATGTCGTATAACTTGAACACAAAATTTTTTTATATTTTCTGCAAATATCTCGTTTTCTATGGATTTCACGCTATTTGTATTTATTAACAATATTGGAGAGAACTTAATTCTCTTCAACTTTTGTAATTAACATTTTTTCATACCTTGAACTGTTTTCGGTCAGAGAATCATGTGAGGTCAACTGGTAGTCCCGATCGAAAAAACGATATATTGAGGTTATAAAATATTGCTGAATATATAATTATAATTTTTTATTAAATTTATTTTTTTTTGGTTTCTTATCTATTTTTTATAAAGTTTCAATTTATTTAATAACACTTACCTGGCCGTGTAATTAAAAAATTGTTGAGGGAAAATACTTATATTATATTTTAATTCTAGTCTTATTTATACTAATGACTTTCTATATAAATAAAGAAGAAAAGAAATAAATTTTTAATTCTGCAGCAGCGGGACGATGACGACGGTGATGAAGAAGAAGAAAAGAATTGAAATTAGAGTTTGTTTTCGAAATTTCTATTAGTTTTGACAATAATGAATCTATAAAATGAAACAGAAAATACTTAAATTGTATTTTAATTCTTATTTATACTTATGACTTTCTATATATTTTTTCTTCTTTATTTATATAGAAAGTCATTAGTATAAATTAGACTAGAATTAAAATATAATGTAAGTATTTTCCTCAACAATTTTTCAATCACACGGCCAGGAAGTGTTATTGAATAAATTGACACTTTATTAAAAATAGATAAGTAGACAAAAAATTAATTTAATGAAAAAGTTATTAAAAAATGATAATTATATATTTAGCAATAATTTATAACGTCAATATTAGGAGTTTTCTCTCTCCGCCCTCTATCACGAAAACAGTTCGAGGTATGAAAAAATGTTAAATACGAAAGCTGTAGAGAATTTAATTCTCTAAAATATTGGTAGTATATGCAAATAGCGTAAACCCTATAGAAAACGAGATATTTGCAGAAAATATTAAAAGAAAATTCGATTTTTTGTGACCTTTGACCCCTAACTTCAACACTTGCGACCATCAAATTATATGTGACTTTTGAGAACAGTTTAAGGATGCCAAAATACAAGTTTTTACATTTTAATTGCTGTTGCTTGTTTCCGTAAATGTTCCAAAATATTCCTAAATGATCCTTAAAAGGACCCCGCAAATTTTAAGTGGAAATTGGGTTTCACTCAATGTTTCTGAAATTTTGGGGTTAGAGTCTTCAGAGCACAAGGATCAAAAGTCTCAATGGGCAGAAAGCTCCAAAATGCTTTCTTTTTTCTGTACAGTATGCTGAATTTGCAATCGAGAGTGTGTGTGTGCGCGCGCGCGTGTGTGGGTGTGGGTGTACGCGCACGTGTGTGGGAGTGTGTGCGCGCGCGCGCGTGTGTGGGTGTGTGTGCGTGTTTGTGTGTGTGGGCGCGTGTGCGTGTGTGTGGGTGTACGCGCGGGCGCGCGTGTGTGGGTGTAGGCGCGTGCGTGTTTGTGTGCGTGTGAGAGAGAGAGTGTGTGTGTGTGTAGGTGCACGCGTGTGTGTGTATGTGTGCGCGCGTGTGTGTGGTGTGTGTGTGGGTTTGTGTGCGTGTTTGTGTGTGTGTGTGTGTGGGTGTACGCGCGCGCGTGCTTGCACACACACACTCTCTCTCACACGCACACAAACACGCACGCACACCCGCACACGCGCGTGCACACACACAAACACGCGTGCACACACCCACACACGCGCGTGCAAACACACACGCACACACACACTCTCATACACACGCGCGTGCGTACACCCACACACACACGCAAACACACCCACACACGCGCGCGCACACGCACGCACAACACACTCTCACACGCGCGCGTACACCCACACACGCACACACACACACGCGCGCGTACACCCACGCGCGCGTTCACCCACACACGCACACACACACCCACACACGCGCGCGCGCGCACACACACACACACACTCTCTCACACACACACATACAACACACGTGTTTATACTTATATGTATATATGTTTGCAAATTGTTTATTTTTTTTGCAAATTCAGCATACTGTACAGAAAAAATAAAGCATTTTGGCGCTTTCTGCCCATTGAGACTTTTGATCCACGTTCTCTGGAGAATCTAAGCCCAAAATTTCAGAAACATTGAGTGAAACCCAATTTCCACTTAAAATTTGCGGGGTCCTTTCTTTATGTTTCTGCAACAAAGGTTAATTGTTTCTTCTAAACAATATGCAACTATTGACAATTGTAGTTGCTCCAGTGGAAACAAGAAATTTACGTATGTTGCCATAAGTTTCTACCTATTGCAACAAAGAAAAACATTTAGCAACAAAATGTTCCTCTGGTGAAAGCTTAGCTTTTCGTTTATTCGTGGATAGATTTCCATGAAATTTTCAGTTCTTCACATCGGATATAATAATATATTCTTCTCGGCATCTTTCTGCCATAATTCATGCGTTGCGTCAATAGGACTTCGATAACTTTGCTTGGCCAACCACTTCGTTAACATCGACAGATGTACTATGTGACCCGTGCCATTATCTGTAACCTCTTCTATTCTAATATACCGAAGAACATCCACAAGTTGCTCAGATAACGGAAATGTAACAACGATCGTAGAAAACGAAGATTGTTCATGAATGGAATTACGCATTTAACTTCGGATTTATCAATGGATATTCAGAGCGAATTTATAAATAATGTCGAAAACATGTCAACATCCTATTCACGAAGGTCGATCGTGTAGAACGGATACTATTTCAATTTCTGTGATGAAGTTTTCATTAAATAACTCGAGTTTAAGACAAATCGTGGAGTAATAAACTTCAAGGTCGACTAGTCGATTTTGCGTTTATACGTAGGGGGTCATTTTGAAATTGCGTTGAGATATTTGAATTCGGATTTCGGAGATGATGAGAATTTTTCTGTTGATGTAAAAAATACTATTAACCGCCCCGAAAGGGCAGAAAATATGTTGCAGTCATTAGAATATAAAATAACAGAAAAAGAGATTTTGATATTGTGTCGAGATATTCAGATTTAATTGATTTCGGAGCTTGGAAATATGAGAATTTGTCTATTCATTTAACAAATACAATTAACCACCAAACAGGAAGAGAATGTATTTCAGCCACTAGAATATAAAATGAGGTTTTGGAATTGCGTCGAGATATTTGAATTTAGATTTCGCTCCTTTGGAGATATGAGAATTTGGCTATTGATGGTAAAAATACTATTAACCACCAAAAAGGAAGAAATAATTTTTCAGTCAAACCGGCCGAGTGCCGGTTCGAACTCGCGCACTGTTGGTTCCGTACAAAAAAATTTTTTTTCCTCAAACGTCAAAAAATGACAACTTTTTCAACGTCAGTTTTCAATGTTGAAGTTTGATTTCACAGACGTCCTTTTGTTTTTACTTTTTTGTCCGGCCGTGAGCGTACAAAAGAGTACACTTTTTTGTACTCTGACGTCAATATCAAGAACGTCGGGCGGCGTACAGTTGGGTTCCGAATCCGACATAATATAATCTGTAAGAAACATTTTATATATTTCAATACAAGTCAATTCTTAATACTCGGGTACCTACCAAAAACACACAGTCCTATAATGAGTAGATAAGTGACTTTAAATGTTTCTGACAATTGAATCGGTGATTGTTGAAATCTGCGACATGTCCTGACTATTGATCAGTTGTTGCAGCTCTACTACGCCCAAGTTGAAAGTAGGCTTCGGTATGGAATTGTCTTCTGGGGCTTATCTGTTTCAGCTGGAGATGTTTTTATTGCTCAGAAAAGAGTTCTACGCTCCATGATTGGCCTTTCAAATCGTAGATCATGCAGGCCTACATTCAAAAATCTCAAAATATTAACTCTGGCTTCCCTTGTTATATATATATAATGTGTACATGTTTTCACAGGCAATGAAGCTACGTTTGAAAAAAATAAAGAAAAGCATGGTTTGAACACCCGTCAGAAAGAAGACTATTTTGTACCAGTTGCTAAATATCAATTAACTTATAAATCACCAAATTATATGGCACCTAGAATGTTTAATGCTGTCCCAACAGATTTGAAGAATTGTGGATCCACTAATATGTTCAAAAGAAAGTTGAAGCATTTCTTGGCAGAAAATTGTTATTATGAAGTGAAAGATTATTTGTTTTAATTGTCAAGTATGTATATGGTTGTGTATTCTTTTTTGTATTTTTATGTATTTTTTTCCCTCTTGTTTTTCTGTATTGACTTTTTCTATACAGTTTTATGGCTGTCTTGAAGAAATAAAGAATTATTTATTTATTTATTTCTTTATTTATATGTTGAAAGGGTACTAAGTCCAAAAATGAAAGTTTTGAGTAAATTGAAAAAATATGTTTAAAAGTTATTTATTTCATTTCATTGATACATGCAGTCAGCGTAATAAAAGTAAATGGGTGAGGAATCATTTATCTACAGAGAAATTATTATTATTTCCATTTTTTGTATTTTTTATTATTTTTTTAAAGCAAGGACTTAGTTCCATTCAACAATCAGTAAAACGAAATTGTGTAGTTATGATTAAACTAATATACTTTATTGGAGAAATAACACATAGAAATGACTGAGATTGAATTCTCGCACATCACTTGGTGAAACATCATAAAGAATAAAGTATTGTAACGTTATGAAATACCGTCCACTGGCTAAACCAAATTCTAGCCGAGATTAGTAAGTAAAGAAGACTCTGTGATTTCTAGCGTCACTTCAAGTAGTAGAAGGGATAAGTTGTCAAATTCGGAACGCTATTCTAAACGATCTTTCTTTTCAACTAGAGAGTTCGAGAGATTAACACATCGTAAGAATTATAATACATTTCATTTTATAGTAATCTCGAAGTTGATAAATTTTTGCTAAATATCTTTGCGCTAGGAAGCGGTAAGTGTTTCTTTATATTGATTAATGACATTGATTAAATACTTTCGATCATATTTGTGAACTTGTAGTTTAATTTTCATTTTTAATTTCAATATTCGTAATGGTCTCCGAAGTTTATGTTCTGAAACAGTTGAACAATTCTTTTTCTATATATATTCACGTTAATTGACTTCAGACAAAACTTTCTCAGTTCAAATTTTCTTTTTTAACCTTGATTCTTTTGCTTGTTGCGTTGATGAAAGTTTGTGTTGTGTTTTTTTGCTCGAAAAAAAAAACACCTTCCTTATCTCTTAGTTTTTTTATTTGATTCAAAGAACGTAGTATCGTTTGTAGATAATATTAAGAAGGATAGGAATCTACGCAGCAAACAAAATTATTGAATGTTAATTGAACTGAAATTCGATGATGTGAATTTTAGCAAAACCGCAGGAGCCCTGATTCCGAAAAATGGTAGGAGTTTGAAAAATGGTAGGAGTTTGAAAAATGGTAGGAGTTTGAAAAATGGTAGGAGTTTGAAAAATGGTAGGAGTTTGAAAAACTGTAGGAGTTTCCAAAACGGCCGTAGTTTCAAAACCAAAGAAGCCCTAATTTCAAAGACTGCAGGGCCTGTGTCTCCAAAAACATCAGGAGGCTGAATACAATCAGATCAGTATACTGAAAAGAACGAAATCAAACTAACTTTATCCATCTTACATTCAATTATTTTATATTTAAATTGTAATCTTTGAAACAAATTTCAGAATAACTAATAGATATTTTAGCAAAGTTTCCTTGTTTCATTGTCTCATAGAAGTAAATCAGGTAAAGTGTAACGTAAATTGCATTAAGTATTGAACTAGTCGGAGCATTTAAATTTGTATAATATCTAAATTCATTTTTTATTGTTTCTTAAGGGGAATTCACGTTACAGTATAAACTTAAAAAAAAAAACACTTGGCTTATGTTTCACCATATAAAAAATATTTAGATACTGTATTTAGCAGTAACGAAAAGTCGACATGTTTCGAGTTATGAACTCATTATCAAGACTGACTACAGGAGAGTATTACATCCTATTTTATAGAACGGACAAAAGTAAAGGTGATACCTGAAAATCAATTTGTTCGTTTACAAGGGGTAATTGACTATTATGGGCGGAACTTATTTCGAGAATTTCAAGAAGGTCAAGGCGCTTTCCTTTGTTACCTGAATGTAACAAAACGAATAAAGTATTTGTTGCATTCAATATACCCCACGCAAACTATTAATGAAGAACAAAAATACTTCCCAATAAATTATGTGCCTAATTTGAGTAGCAAAATTTGTAACAGACCATCGAAAAATAACGTTAAAACAATTTGTACAAATAAAAGAAACTTGAAGTCATTCTTGGTCAATTATAAAGAAA
>JARQZK010001445.1:1535000-1745000 GCA_030704885.1 Cynegetis impunctata
GAAGGAAGCGTCAAAATTCTTTTAACTATAAATTATTAAAAGTAAGTTAGAAGTTTTAATTTTAACGAGGTCAGGTTCTTTTTACTAATTTAACTTAACTGGATATTTTTCAGAATTGCCAATTTTAGCCAAATGTCTTTCTTTTCCATCAGGAATTTTTAAAAGAGGGAGAAACTCAAATCTAAAATTATACTTTATTTTGGTCAGATGAGAAACCGTATGTGTATTTAGCAAGTTTCTCCCTGGATTTAGCTTGTATACGGCTTATGATTATAAATTTATTTTTAACTATGATTTGTTTTAATATATTGCTCATCTTTGATTTCCCCGGACACAAAATTTGTCCGGGTTTTACCCAGACTTATTTTGAAAGCCTCGTCCGGACGACCCCCGGACGCCCCCTAAACTAGGACAAATCCGGGAAACCCGGACGGATGGCAACCCTAAACAAGCCTGTTATTGCTAATAATTATCAAGAGATTATATATATATATATATATATATATATATATATATATATATATATATATATATATATATATATATATACAGACAAAGATTTTCGAAAAATCGTTCTCCAGAAGGTCTAAAACGAATAAAAAAACTACTCGGATACGCTACAATGGTATGTCATTTTCGGAAAAATAACGACTGAGAACTGCTTTCATTTCTAACCGAGTACTATTTATCCCAAATTAATTGATTGTGAAAAGAAGTATTCAATCTTCTTCTCTCATTCTGTACAAATAACATATTTGTCCTTTTGATATGTTTCCTCAATTATTAGGGCATCTGCTAAGCTCACATTACTATAAAATTATTAATTTCGTCAGGCACCTATGTGATTACTAGTTGAGTTGCGTTCGCGGCGACATAGGTGGCGCTTCGGTAGGCCTAGAGGGCGCTTCGGTAAATATAGACGGTAAAAATCGTAATTTACAACTTTATTCATTAAATTATCTAGAAGTCCCGTCATTAAAAATAACAGGTGGTGAAATTATTATGTTGTCTTCACTAATCGGGTTTCATTAGTCTCAACCAGTAGTTACTCATCCGTTTGGCCGATCCGGATTCATACTTTTCCATTCTGCGCTTGTTGATTGAACTTCATCAAATATCTTTCTAACGGAGGTGGCTATATGAGTTTCAACACAAAAAACAGTTGTTTCGATCCTATTACATCACTTTTGCTTGCTCTGGAAGCAGTTATTTTGTCGAATATTTGCATATTATATTACATACATTCACGGCAAAGTTATTCGATGATTTTTTGATTGTCTGGTAAATTGTACGGAACTTGATTCCGAAGTGCGAGGGCGTGAAGATAGTTCAAAAACTATTATAAAGTCGAGAGTTTTTTTGAAGTGCTTACACGCCTAATTTATCCAAACAGATTCCTCTTTCTTTAATCGTCATTAATTCATGCGCCATCACGGTTGTCCACGTATCATCGACGTTGCCGTGTCAACAGATGCGTCCACCACGTGAAGAATATACCAAGGTCAATATTTACAATTATCGATACCGACAAAGCCTCACAGGGTCGTTTTGGGATATGTTTCTTGAAACTCCGGGATGAGGATGGTTTTTATTGAAGGGGATATTTGTTCAGTCGGCCTGAAATAACAAGATTCTCACGTCGCCCTCTTGCGGTACGCACATGGTCGTTAATATAGCCCCATTTGGTTGCGATATCCTATGTATATCGATTACTGGATATTCAACACTTGTAGCTATGGGGATGTTGTTATTTATGAAGAGAAGATATATATCGTTGGTCGAGTATTATAATGTTCTATCAGCACTTTTGGCGCGAAACGAGTTAAAGGCAGATTTAAACTTCCCGGTGGCATATTGTTCTATCAAATAATACTCCTGCTGACTTTTATACACGTATAAGGATTTAAATGCAATATTATATTGTTCTAACTGTAAAATTTAAGAATTGCCTAGAGTTATGATGTTCTATCAGCGTTAACCAATAGGAGCGCGAATTTTCTGCTGTTAGAACATTATAACTTACATGTTGATAAATTTCATTACGTGTGTTTACCTCTCTTGAAATTTGGTGAAACTTTCGTTGTTATTTGTTCATTAAGTGGTTTAAACTATTGTATGAAATGGATATATTAGAGGTATGTTGTATTGCTTATATTCTCGTTTCGGGCATTAGTTTTGTAATTTGTAATTTGGAATATCGAATGAAAATCTCAGATCTCACTGAAGATGAGAAAGCACCTTTTGAAAAACACCGCATTTCTAAAGAAGAAACCATGTCAGAACGGAACCACGATCGGGAAAATAATAACAGGGAGACTGCTATTATTTGCTTTGACATGGAAAATGTGTTTGCTTTACCAAAAGCTAACATCTCATGCTTCTTCTATTCAAAAAAACTAAACACTTATAACCTAACTGCTCACTGCAACATTAATAAGCGTGCTTACTGTGCGATATGGTGTGAGGGTACTCATGGACGTAAAGGGAATGATATTGCATCTGCATTGGCATGTATTCTAGAAAAGGTACTAATAGATCTTCCTTCAATTGAAAAAATTGTATTGTGGTCTGACTCAAATGTTCCACAAAACCGGAATTCAAAATAATGTCCATGGCATTACTAGAGTTTTTCCAGGAGCATCCGAATATTGAATTTATAACTCAAAAATTTTGTGAACCCGACCATAGTTCTATTCAGGAGATAGATGATGTTCACAGCCAAATTGAACGAAAACTTGGAAATCTGGAAATATTTAGCCCTTTAGGCTTTTTAAGATTGTTACCAAGGGTGCACAGGAAAAATCCATTTAAAGTATTTTATATGAAAGTATCTGATTTTAAAAATTATCAGAAAGCAGCGGAAACTCTACATTTTAAAGGCGTGCCTTTTTCTTCAGTAAAACAGTTAAGATATGATTCTACTCTTATATATATCACCTTCAATATAAACTTCAGCACACTGGTTCTTTCAACGAAATTTCTGTCTTAAGCTACAGCTATCTGTACGAAAAGTCACAGCTTCTCGACTACATGTAAAGGCATGCAGTGATTCTAAAGAATGCTTATTGCCATTCGACAAGGTTGTGCATCTTAAAAAACTCTTTAAATTTATGCCTCTTGTTGATACGCAGTTTATTTCCACGTTACAATACAATGATGGGAAAGTTTTTGCTTCTTCACTATCTAAACAAAAGAAAAGGGACACAAAAGTCAAAGATATGAGTAGTTCTCAGCCTTCTACGTCACGTAGAACTATTTGAACAAAAAATAGTGTATCTCCGCCAGAAAATATAAGAAAATGTATGTAAAACTATAATATATTTAGCGGTTTTTGTTGAATAGTTTATAATGTTTTTAAGTTTATATTAAAATTAGTTATTCCTTTTAATAGGACATTAAAATTCGTTTCTATTAGAACATAATAGTTCATTTTTCGAAATTTATGACTTTTGATTAAAGTTTTTCTGTTCTAACAGCAAGTTTTATTTTTTTCAAAATGGCTTTTCAAGGTAAGATACACTTTAAAAATTTAAACTTACAACCTATTTGCTTTTATTTGCTCCTAACAAATATAAAAAATACAATATATTATACTTGTTTCATTTTACGGTCAAAATACAAGAACCAATTTTTTCAATCATCGTTTTCGGCGAAAAGTAAAAATTGCTCATAGAACATTATAATACTCGACCAGCGATATATATATATATATATATATAGGCTGTCCTAATTGCCATGGGCCACTATTGCTATCTCGGTAATTATAAGAACTACAAGGTTGGTCAAATTAGACAAAATATGCAGTTTTTGAAGGACATTGAGAATCTAGTTTCATATTCGAAAAGAAAAATTTATCTCGAGGTACGGGGGTTTTTCGAAAAATTGCTCAAAACTATTTAATCGAAAAATCTCAAAAAGTATAACTTTTACAAAAAATTAGTTGAGGCACAAAGTTATGCATTTTAGTCGTTCGGTATTTTTTAAGGAAATTTGGTACGTCTAGTTTTCGAGATATTACCATCAACTTACGGACCTGTATTTTTTATTCCATTTCTTAAAAAAACTTTTTTTTCTGATTTTAAGGATGTATCACATGTTCATATTTGTTTGCGTTTTGTTGATAAAAAGACAAAATTCAAATTGTATTGAGTTTAAAAGAAAATTAAAACATCAGAGGTGGCTTAAACTTCCAATAAAACAATTGTCTATTTTAATAACATAAACAGGCTGTTGCAGCTTGTAATGAAATAAATTGTTTATTAAGTTTTTAAACATCCAAACTTATTACCATTTAATTAAATTCAAGTTATGTAATAAACCTTAAAACTTCCTTACTTTTTAAAATTACCCTTGACATAATTCAAAGTGGATGATACTTACCTAATGCATTTGTTTAATCTTCCCCATTCTCTGCCGTTACAGTTGTTTCCCGTTCTGAAGGATTATTAAATGATCCGTATTGTAGCATATTTCGCTCTAGCCTTGTAAAAATTATTCGATATTGTAAGTGCCTTTCGCAGTACGAATTTTGATACATTTGAAGGGCTCTTTCAGCACTTCGAAATGCTTTTGCATAACAAAAAAATAAATCTAATTTTTCCCATTGGAAAACGCTACCATGTTGGTTTAAACTTACTCTACACGACACATGTATTACGGATCATAGGCTTGTATAAGCAATTGCTCTATGATTAAACCTATGATAAATTGAAAAAGTAACAAAAAGTTAAATACTAGTTTTTTACCATTCAAATACAAACGAATATGGGCATGTGATACATCTTTGGAATCAGCAAAAAAAGATGTTTTTAAAATTTGGCATGAAAAATGCAGGTTCGTATTTGAAAAACAAAGTTGAATGTGATGTCTCGAAAACTAGACGACCCAAATTTCCTTAAAAAATACCAACTTGAAGTACGTCTAAAATGCAGAAAAAAAATTTCTCGCTAATTTTTTGTAAAAATTATACTTTTTGAGATATTCGATCAAATAGTTTTGAGCAATTTTTCGAAATACCCCCGTAGCTCAAGAAAGAAATGTTTTTTTTTAAATCTGAAACCGGATTGTTAATTTCTTTGGAAAACTGCACATCTTATCTTATTTGACCAACTTTGTAATTATTATAGTTACCGAGATAGCAAAAGTGGCTTATGGCAATTAGGACAACCTGTATATATATTTATAATATATATATATATATATATATATATATATATATATATATATATATATATATATATATATATATATATATATATATATACTGGGCTGGTCTAAGGGGTGTGTGAAGTATGCAGCCGCACACTCAAGCCTTTTGGAGGGGCATTAAATTGACCAATGTTTGTAAAAAAAAATAATAAATTGGGTAAGTTTTTAGAAACTGATTTAAATATTGGGCAGAAATATTTAAACTATACTCGCCGGCATATCATTGGAAGCTTGGACACAAAACAGCTGTACACTCCCCTCTACACCCCTCGCCCAGCGTCGTTGCCAGTTTGTGGATTGAAAAATTAATTCACACAGCTAAAAATCTTAAGCTTCCAATTATTTGCCGCCGACTATAGAAGGAATTTTGTCTTGAAACTATTACAGTTAGAATTCAAGGTAAAACCGAAGATCTACCCGGCTACCCCAATGAGTTCTGAAATACAGTAAGTCTGATGCCCTTGACCAATTTCTAGCCAATTGGCGTCTGAAATTAAGATAGTAAATTCATTCTCCGAAATGAAAGCAAGAAAAGCCCTTGTATAAAATGTATAATAAAATAGACTATGTACCATCCTAATAGTTCATAATTTTTTTTTGTGTTTGCGCCATTAATGAGCACTGTAATTATTGGTTCACTATGTTCTGTTGCTTTATTTTCTTTCACCCATGACATATGGAAATTTATCTTAGGTCCGGTGAGTGGTGATTTCCGCATTAGCTAGGTATTTATTCTTAGAGTAATTGCACTATAAGCATAAAAACATTGCAACGTTACCTAGAGTTAAGCTTTCATTAGTTTATTTGACATAAGAGTGGTTATAGTGCAAGGAAGAGTACTGAACATATCAAGTCAATCAATAATGAATCAAATTTTCATACATGAATTTAATGTTCTACAAGGCGCAAAAGTGCACAAAAACTGTGCTTTTGGACCTTAAATTTCAAAAACTTCCATACCCCTCCAGACGACCCCCTGGCAGGGGCATAACATTTGCGTCTAGCACACTTGAAATTTTCGCCTTAGGCCGGCCCTGTATATATATATATATATATATATATATATATATATATATATATATATATATATATATATATATATATATATATATATATATATATATATATATATATATATATATATATATATATATATATATATATATATATATATATATATATATATGCAGAAGGTTATGAGGATTTCATATGAGGTAGAATTATTTGTAATGTAACTGGTCCATCAAAGAAATGTTGGTTCACCAAAGATTTTAGATCTCAATATACTAAGTTATATAATAATACCAGTTACTATAATTTTCAACATCACTCAACAAATTTCGCGAAATCATGCTGCTTAGACAATAAATTTTTTTTAAAGCATTTTCAATGAAGTTGAAAGAGCAAGTAATAATAAAATCATCTCTTCGCCATTCGAGTATAAAACTATGTCGGAAATGGTGCTAGTAGCATAAATCTCTCCATACACCTCATATTGTGATATCGTAATTAGTGCGTAATTACTGAAGCATGCGTAACTCGAAAACGTTCATGATTTACGACAATAGGAAGTACTAACAAAGCGTACAATATCGGACGACTTTCCAGCTACACAATTTCTTCAACGCTACTCTTAATCTCCGCATAGTATCCTCTGGTTTCCAATCACTTGTACACGCTACAAAGGCATCGAATCCGCTGCCCCCGGCGGCCGTAGAAACACCTGTGCCCGTCCCGGACCTGTTCCTTGAATAGATTCGAAACGAAAAAGGGTCCCCCTTTTATTATTCGAATTTTTGTGCCTCGTAGGCCCCTATTCAGCATTCAGCATTGTGTGTGCAACGGCCTCGATTCCTTTCAAATATTAATTCCATCTACGCATTCTGAATTTTTAGTTCTTTTATGATAATGGGGCCTTATGTGCGTCTTTGCTTTATTCACGCAGGTGGATGAAGGTATTTTTATAGCGAAGTGGGATTATTTGTGAAGCATTTGTCGGAGATACTTGGAATCGTTCAGATGTGAAACATTATGTTTTGTATAAAATAAGACAAAAATCGTTAGTAGGTACTTCTGACCGATGTTCATCGATGTTTTAAGTTTTAATGTAAAACTGGTATATTATTTGACCTCAGTTCTCAATGTTGAAGTTTGATTTCACAGACGTCCGTTTGTTTTCACTTTTTTGTCCGGCCGTGAGCGTACAAAAAAGTACACTTTTTTGTACTCTCACGGCAATATCAAGAACGTCGGGCGGCGTACAATTGGGCTCCGAATCCGACATATAATGTGTTCTGTAAAAAAAAATTATATATTTTAATACAACAAGTCATTTCTTAATACTCGGGTAAGTACTTACCAAAAACGCATAGTCCTATAATGAGTAGATAAGTGACTTTAAATGTTTCTTTTATTTGTTGAATTGTCAAATTTGTGTTGCCTTGACATCTACAAAACCAGTAAGCAAAGCAATCTAGTTTTACGTTTCTTCACATCTAATCCTTTTTAAAAATATCATCTTAATTCTACCGTTTGAACACCGTTTGCGGAAAAAATCGCATGGCTTATTCGGAGAAAAGCACTCTTTGTGGCTCGACTAAAATTGTCGGCCTCACTGCCTCACGGCCTCACAAACATTTAGTCTCGCCACACTTTTACTCCTAATAAAACAGTATACTATTGTTTAAACATATAGAGCACATAAAAAAAATTTTGCCATTCACGCATAAAAAAGTAGAAAGAAATACCAATCTCCTCCAAGATATTTTAGCGAAAGCTGCTGAAGCTGTTGATGGGGTTGTGCCAGAAAAACCTAAGAAGATAATTTTTCCCAATTTGCACTAGGAACTGTTGCAAATAAATCAACTTTTCATTACTTCTAACATTCTTAATGAACTATTAGTTCTTCACGTAACGTTGAGAACTTTGGCCAAAGAGAAATTATTGGAGAATATGACTGACAACTCTTGAAAATAAGTTTCGTCGACATGTTACTCGTATGCCCGATTTCACAACTAATTCCTAAAGTTAGGCAATACTTAAATCGGATTTAGGAATTCCTAAGTGCAATTTGCGTTTCACCACGCGTTAAGTAAATCCTAAAGACGATAGGAAATACCTAACGTTAGGTCTGCCTAGAGCAGGCTTTCCCAACCTTCATTTCGCCAAGCCTCCCCGAGCTAAAAATAATATTGTCATGCCCCCCTTAGGTAAGTTTCAACAAAATATAAAACGCACATTTTATTTATTAATTAAATTATTTATTTTTAGGTATTTCAAATAGGTTAAATACAGATACATTATATTAATTAAGGATAATGAACGAAATAATACATTTGAATCATTAAGTACTTTTACAAAAATCTAAATAACCGACATTTTGGGTTTTTTATTTTTCTCTCACACAAAACAAATCGGGTTTTCATGAATCTTGGTGAAAATGTTCGTTTTTATGTCACAATTGCACTGTAATTGGCACATTGGATTTTTTGCAGAATCGTGATAAACTTGTTTCAAACCTACAAAGCCCACATCCTCCCACTTCCCGACCTCAAATCACCCGTAATTTATTCTTCCTGTTATTTTTATTATATTTTCTTCTTTTTTATAGATGATGGGTTTCATCCTGTAACTTTTTTTTTAATTATCTATACTGGCCTACCATGCATCATTACTTGCTAGAATAGTTTTTTTAATCTTTCACTTTCTTTTATATTTTAAATAATTAGATGATTTTTGAACAACTTTTAATTTAAAGTAATTTTAAAACAAATAAATAAAATCTTTTAAAGTACTAGCTAATGAAATACTTGAGCTTGCATGCTCTGTACCAGTTGGTCGATTCTGGGTTCAGTCGTTGCTAAAGCTATGGTTAAATCACTATCGACGGCTTAGTTTTTGTTAAAACTAGAGCTGAAAAACCTGCCTCGCATAAATAAGTGGACGAAAATTGAATAAGTATTTTTAAAGCAAGAGAAGCAACGTTCGGATTAACAACGAATTGTTTGATCCAAAATTTTTCTAATGTCAATAGATGAAAGTCATCTTTCATGGTCGAATCAGCCTTCATTTCTCGAAATTCTTCTTGAACTTCTTCAGGTAGTTGTAAGACATCGACAACAAATGAGTTTCTGGTCATGTGCCATATTGGTGACTCGGAATTGATATCTCGATAGTATCGATTAAATTCATTTTCCAATGCTTCCAAATGAGTTTCTCTTTCAGATTTCAAATTTTTACTCAGTTTTTGATTATGAATGACTTCGGACAGCCGTGAAAAAGGAAATACACTTTCATCAGATATATCTTCTTTTTCCAAAGTTGAAGTTTTGATATGAAAACTTGTACAGCAGAGATTGAATGGCAATTAGGAACAATAGGGAATATGAATTTTTTTTAATTGTTTCTATCGATTACTTATGTTAATATAATACGGTAAAAAATATATTGTACACAGAAAAGTCAACATTTATTTTAAACTAAATAATAAAAACTGTAATGGCTATTTTTTTTTGGAAATGTAATCTTACATATTACGTACTTACGACGCCCCCCCTAACATTTCTCTACGCCTCCCTAAGGGGGCGTGCCCCCCTGGTTGGGAAGTCCTGGCCTAGAGTATTAAGGAAATGCTTAACCTCAAATTGATATAATAAAATTATTATATTTCTATCATTTTTTCTCGTTTTACTATCCTTTGTCAAATTTACAGTCTGGTATTAAACAGTGGTATCAATTATATGTACAAAACTTTCCAAATCAAGTTTTTAACAAGGTATTTCTTAACTAAGAATTTCTTAGGTTGTTGAAATCCGATTTAGGTAAGTATGGGATTTAGTTATTTCCTATCGTAGGAATTACTTAGTTAGGAATTTCCTTACATCTCGTTGGTGAAATAGGGCAGTAGTGTTTCGTCAGCCAGGGCCTCAAAATGGAGATTATCTTTTTCGTAAATCCGCCTATAGTCCAGTCAATGACGGTAAAAAAAAGTGTAAACTGTGTATTTATCCCATACAACACTGATTTGTATGAAAATTTGGATTTAGCTTCTAATTACCATCTATTTCAAAGTCTACCCTGTGCCAGAGTTGCTTTGGGGGCGTTCAAGTATTACGTAACGCAATTTGGGGGGAGGGAGGGTCTTGTAAAACGTTACGATGCGTTACAGGGGCGGGAGGGGGGTTCGAACAACGCGCTACGTAACATTGATTTTTATTGAAATAAAAAACTAGAGAATTTGAATCTCCGAAGTTGTTAACTCTTTTCGTTTATTGTTTACGGGGAATCCCTCGATTGTATTGTAAGTCAGTTTTATTTTGTTGTCCCAAGTTGGCAACTCTATCCGTTTATGTTTTATGGGGAATACCTCGACTGTATTATTCGTCATTTATATTTTTTTTCCGTTGCCAGTTTTCATTAAGTGTTTTAAACACGTAATACACAGGAGCGAAACTACGAAACTATCTACCTACATACATACGAACATATATATATATATATATATATATATATATATATATATATCTATATATATATATATATATATATTTTATTGAAGTTTTGCTTATCGCATGGTGAAACAAGATTAAATTTTTTTATTTAAAATAAAAATACTTTGCTTTATGTTTCTCAAATATATTTGTGACTATTAAAGCCAAGTGTTTTTATTTTAAATATCAGTATATATATATATATATATATATATATATATATATATATATATATATATATATATATATATATATATATATATATATATATATATATATTATATACATATGTAGAGAAAGAGAGACTTTTGAAATTGGGTTTTTGATGCCAAGCATCCTGAAATGTCATGAAACGAAAAACTATTTGTGTCCTAGGACCAACTTTGCTAATCGCACCCATTTCAATAAGCAGGTTTTCAAAGTGAAAACCTGCTAATAAGCGAAAATTGAATAATGCATGAGAAAAATAATGGTGGATGAAGTTAGCTAAAAATGTATGCAACGACAGGGCTGAGTCAGGAAAACGGCATAATTAAATGTAAGATTAGTAGTAAAAGTTTATTAGGACAAATTTGAGCCCTTTTCAACATATCACATTATGTATGATTGTTTATGAAATAAAAATCTCTTGTTTTGTTTATTATTAACGAAAACACGATTAAAACAATAAAAACGGTATTTTAACAACTTTCCGGTACTTTGCGCAACATATTTGTGACTTTTAGGTAAAAATGGTCGCTTGGGTGTTACGTAACGTTTATAGGGGGGGAGGAGGGGTTCATGAAAACGTTACGGAGCGTTACATAGGGGGGAGGGAGGGTCAAAAATCTTCAAAAATTGCGTTACGTAATACTTGAACGGCCCCTTTTTCTCTGGGGGGTGGATGCCACCCCTTCTTGGGATTGAAAAATAAGTACGGAAATCAATGAATTGACTAATTCTAAGCAACTTTCGTTCTATGAAGTTTTTTCTGAAAGTCAATACTTTTCGACTTATTCGCGAGTGAAATTGTCGTTTTTCAGGCAAAAAAAAACACGTTTTCAGATTCTTTTTCGCGAATAACTGGAAAAGTATGCATTTAATCGAAAAATCTGTAGAGAGAAAAATTATAGCTTATAAAAAAACAAAGAAAATCGTGTATTCATAATGTATTCTGACCCAAAACAAATGGAATTATTGCTTGTTGAAAGTTGATTGGTATTTACCACTATGTGTATTCATCAATATAGTAATATACATATTCTAATTTCTACAAAAATGAGCTCTTGGTTTTTTCCCCATAACTCGCTTAGTTTTTAAGCAATCAAGTCTTTCAAAAAAGTATTTTGTAGGTTTTTTAAGAGCTATGAGCTTATTTAAATGAAACTTTTTTTCAGATCTTATTTTTAAAAAAGTTCATGCTCAAAGGGTTCAAAAAAGGTACTTTGCGCGAACACACGCAAGCTTTGAATGGCCATATCTTACTCAATTCTTATCCTACAAAAAAAATGAAACGCCAAAATTTTTTAATAAGAAAAACCTACAATTTCGTACTTCACAAAATTATGCGTATCATTAACAATTTTTGAGTTATTTCGAAGAAAATGTGATTTTTCGCTAAATAACGAAAATTTTTTTCTGTCTTCAAACTCAATTTTTTTCAAAAAGAAGTACTAAACTGGCCAAACACTCAGAACGTATTATAAAAACATGAATGAAGTGAATTGTAAAGTGGCAACAATTTTTTTCTAATGGGATGGAAGAGAGGGTGAGATTTTCACATTTTTTTTCCAACGAATAAATAGGAATCGACATTTTTCTCTTCATAACTCGCTTAGTTTTGATGCTAGGAACTTTCATAAGAAATAAAAATAAAGGTTTTTTAAAGGACTTTAAAAGAAGGTTAATGAGTTTTCCCCAAAAAATGCATTGGTTTTTGGTTATTGTACGTAGAAACTTTCCATTTTGGCGATTGAAAATACCAATCAACTTTCAAAAAGCAAACATTCCGTTTTTATTGGGCCTGCATACATCATAAATACACGATTTTCTTTGTTTTTTTATAAACTATAAATTTGATTTACATTATTTTCAATTAAATGCATATTTTTCCAGTTATTCGCAAGAAAGACTCTGCAAACGTATTTTTTTGCCTGAAATCCGACAATTTCACTCGCGAATAAGTGGAAAATAATTGACTTTCAGAAAAAACTTCATGAAACAAAAGTTGCTTTGAATTAGTCAGTGTATCGATTTCCGTACCTATTTTCAATGAAAAAATTTTTACCCCCAAGAAGGGGTGGCATTCACGCCCTGGGAAAAAGCAACCCCCGGCACAGGGTAGACTTTGAAATAGATGGTAAGTAGAACCTAAATCTTTTATGAAATTTTTTATGAAAATCGGTGCTGTATGGGATAAATACACGGGAAAATGGTCATTGACTGGACTACTAGTTTTTACTTAGGATCTAAAGCTTGAACAAACACTCATAGAAATCGTAACTAAATCGTTTGCACAGTACGGGGAAGTGCTGAAGCCTCTTTCCTTTATTCAAATCAACAATCGTGAAAATATCCTACCATCATCGACCTACGCTAAATACTTTCCCGATCGTTCCCAAGACGTCACCTCGACAGAGACTAGACTTTGCGTAACTTTGTCAAACGGATCGAAATCAAATATTGGTTCGATGCCTACTTACGAGTTACGATTGTTGTTATTCCGTGTTTGACTCTTAATTAGACAGCAGGAAATGCATGAGCGTATACAAATAGACGCGACAATTCAGTTCGAACGGCCAGCGTGGTCGTCTTTGACGAAAAAATCGAATGGGAATTCTCTCAAGCGCACCTGGTTCTGCGGAAAGAATGTGTGACCGTCTTGCAGTCTGCAAGAAATAGTATCACTTGAACACGTGTACATATAATATATACAAGGTGAAAATTTAAAGAAGAGCAGCATTCGATATTTCTTTTTCGTAATCCCATACTCTTATTTTGATTTAACGGTATTCAGATGACAATTGAAAAGTCTGTGTTAACGGCCGCCGGCCGTTATAATTTCTTAACGGCCAGCGGCCGTTAAGAAATCACTTGTTCAAATATTTATTTCAAAACACCATTCTGCTTACAATAACAACATTGAAATCTTGGTCCACAGCGAGTTGAGAGAATAAACCTCTGATTTTCATTTCGCATAGGCTAATAATACATCTTCATTAACCACCTTTACATTCTTGCTTCTACGCTACATTTCAAAATTTTCATATTCTTTTTGATATCGCTCTTGAGTTATTTTCGGCAGTTAATCAACACTCGCTGCACTGCACATGATTCTCGCAATATTTCTAAAGGAATTTGATTTTATTCCTCAATTTCATCAATTTCATCCATGGTCGTCGTTAAAGCGAACTTGAGAACACAAAAAACTGACGTTGTTTATAAAACTGTCAAACTGTTCCATGACAACAGAGTGCACGACGTTGGGATTTTTCTTTAGAATTGCGAGGTACGGGGTTTTTTCTTTGTTCGGAATCAAAATGTAATCTTTCAACGGGATTACGAAAAATTTTTAACGACACACGGCCGATACGCAAATAACGGATTCGGTTAGTTATAATCCTCGGCTGCGCCTCGGATTACAATATCCAACCTCATCCGTTATTTGCTACATGTCGGCCTTATTACGTTAATAACTATAACTGATGACACTATGAACATTTGAAGAAACCCGTCAATGTAATTATCAAGTGGGACAACTTTTGAGGTATTTGTTGTTATATTATATTCAACCCCTTCTCCCACATGGCAACTACTTCCAAAATTTTAAATAGCAATCTCGTTCCAGGCTCTTTTTGAAATCCTTATGTAATTCCAGATAAGTTATACATACTACTATTTATTTTTAATTAATTTTCCTCAAAATTCCAGTACATAGTGAAGTTTATCTTCACGAATTTTTGGATTGTAATTTATTATGATAAAAAAGAAGTACTGACGTACTGACCTAACTAATTATTTTATGAATTGTTCAAAATGGTCTCAATTGTTTTGTAAGCACAAGTACAGCCGATATTCAAACTGTTCGCGGATCTATTGGAGGATCTCTGGTGAAATACTCCTACATTCTTGCACGATCCTTTGTTGAAGTTCTTCTATTAAGTCTGGTTGGGTTTTGAATATAACGGATTTTAAGTGGCCCCATAGAAAGAAATCGAGAAGTGTCAGATCTGGTGACCTAGGTGGCCATTCAGTTGGCCCTCGTTGAACACCCTTGGCTGATTTCTCAGATACAGTTTAAGGTTAGGTTAGTACTGCCATTTTTAGGAAAAAAAAATTGAAAATAGATGCAACTCATCTAGAATCACATACTTAAAAATTTCAAAAATAGCAAAATAAGTGGGTGTTGCTCTTTAAAATTTTAGGCGTATGTGCACTGGGGCTGAGGAGGCTTTCTGTTTGACGGTTACACACGTTTACAAACTTGAGAATGCAATTTTTCAGCGGCACGCTGCAGTAGCCTATAAAACGGAGACACGAAAGTCGTTAATCGTGATCGGAAGATACAATGTTTCTCGCCTATTCACTCCTCTTCGTTTTCAATTAACTGCAGGGGTCAAATTACACATATTTTCGAAGCGACTACACCCGTTCGAAAAACGACGCATATATTTCAAGCTTAACTATTCGCTTATAGTTGAATAATAGTCGTAAATTTTTATACGTGCAATTTTTACAGACAGGACTTCTACTGCTTCGCGCTCCTCGTAAAACTTGGGTGTAAATCGAAGAGCGTGGGCGTTCCCGCGTCCGTCTGGATTAGTAACACATCGATTTTGAATCGATCCCAAGTTTTGAGCGAGATGGACATCTTCAGGGTATCGGTTACGATAGTCGGCTATAGTTGTGCCGAAGAGAAATCGTTCGTTACCGGTTTTTTTTAAATACACGAAGATAAAGCAAGCAGGTTTCCAGAGATTCTGACGAAAAATTGTCTTATGATTTTCCGACGAACATGCGTACAGTACTTAACATCCAATATAAAAAATGTAAAGTTGTCTTATTCTCGTTCACTTCACAAAGTCTGCAAATCCGTTTTTTTTTTCAAAATTTGAAGATATTTCTTATCCATAGACGATATATTCCTACTTTTCACATATTCGAAAATATCTTTCATTCTTGCAGAAAATACACAAGCAATACCATGATTTCCTCGAAGAGCCTCTACCGCGAAACTGACTATTAAATGAAAAATTAACTATAGCTCAAAAAACAAAATTATAGTTTAAAAAACTAAAGAAAACACGCTAATAACAAACCGAACTAAATAATTTATTATATTGTAAAAAATGGTGGTGTGATTTTTACTATTTTTTTATAATACCTCTACTTTTATGAATAGCAACCAATGAAATATATTTAATACCAAGCACCCGAACTAAATTTTAATATACAATGTATAACATTTACTATTAATTCTCTATACTTGTACCAAAGATAAGGTTTAAATTTATGATAGTCAACCCACTTCATCTGGACAAAAGGTAGTAAAATGATCCATAAAATGAAATGTCCCATTGAACATAAATTTCGTCATAAAATTAATGACATCTTCTAGATAATTAAACTGAAATCTCGAGAACTTTTTGACTTGTTAACAAAAGCCATGTAACAAAAGAAAAAATGTGCCGTGGGACACCCGATTTAAAACTAACATAATCAGCCCCTTGAATTGGCCTATAAATTTCTATATGTGTTAATTTGAGCAACGCTTATTATTTATTAATATTTCATATGAAGAAAAACTAAAAACAATATTTTAAGAGAAATAACAAACACTGAACCATTTTGTATTCTGATTTTTGACGTTTTCGCACGGTCAGACTCGCCAACAAAAATCTACGCTGTTTTAATAAGCCCAAAGTTCGCCCCTGAAATACATCAACCAAACTTCCTACGTAGACAAATGGAACATTAGAAACAGAGTAGGCGTAAAATCTCATTCAGAGAAACTCCTGAATCGTATTGCGCCGAAATCGGCAAAAAAAAATCGCCAGACGATCCGTTTGCCAATACGCCTAATGGACAACCGACGACTGGCCCATTTCCAAAACAGCACAGCTGCATCGCACCTCGTGACTCGAAATTTTAATTACCTTTCCCTACGTCATTCAACCAAGACGCGCAATGATTCAAAATCAATATTTGTACGGATATGAACCGCCCACGTCGTGAAGCATTCCATGGACAGAAAAACGCTCACGGAGTGACAATTCGTGACGAAGATTGCATCGAAGTATTTATTGTTGCATCCTGCGCTTTAATTCAAAACGCACCCCCTTTGTTTCCTCTATGGTTTCGATTAATTCATTCGATCCGATAAAACACCTCCTTCTATGCACACGAACGCATAGAAGACAGTGTTTGGAATTCTGATTATAATTTTGACGTTTGTCACTTCTGTTTATCGATAACCGATCGGCTGTTCTGTGGTTTCGAGAGATTAAATGTCAGTCTAATTTGACGAATTCGTAAATATATTGTATTCTTTTGAAATAATTTTGTGTAGTGCTTATTTTTGTTCAACAATGTATTTTGTTCAATCAAGAATTAAGACGATGTTACCGTTGATTAGTGAAATCTGTTAATCTCTTTATAGAATTTTTTTTCAGTATTATTTCTTTCATATGTATTTATTTACGCTTTCTGTATAAATTTGTATAACAAGACTTATATTTCTATGGTTTTCTTGATCTTATAATATGGAGGAACTTCTATCCTATCTGAAGCATAGCAGATCGAGTTTGAAATGTCAATTGAGAAAAATGAAAATAAAAATAGTTGAATTTCGGATTAATTAAAACGTTTTCTTTCAAAATTTTCCAATAAAATCAAGATTGTTTGTGCTTTTCATTCCAGTTAGTTGTGATTGAGATTTGTTATCTTTTTATAAATTAGATAAGAAAATCTCAATTTTCCCATATTAACAATAAGTAACTTAAATAAGTGTTTTGGATTAAGCTTTCATATTTGAACATACATATGGCAAAGTCCGATTTGAATTAAATAAGAAATAAATAGATTAGATTTCCTGATAAACGTAATATTCAACTCCAAAATAGATTCAATGGAACTATTTTTGTAATCGTTAAGTATCCGAAACAAGTTTATCTGACCTACATACCCTTAACAATGAAAGATAAGACACTCTACAGTTTATTTTACTTTGACGTAATCTCTCGTAAAACAATCATGTTTTTCCGTTTTTCCATGTTGTTCAGTTACGTAATACACTCTTAATAACTTGTGAAGCCTCGACTTCGTTATATGGAGTTAATTCGGAGAAGCATAGAATTATGAAAGACGACTATTTTTTTCAGCAAAGTCGAACTACTCTATGAACAAACCGCATCTCCATTCTGTGTTCGCGCATAGTCATAATTTTTCAAAATTTATTTGTATAATAGTAATCGGAGGTCGAAATGCATCACTGAAGAAAACAATTTTTTTATTTTTCTTCATACAAAAAAACAGCGACGTCAACATCATCTCATCTGATATAAACTGTTGCTGATAAGAGCCGTTGTTATAATTTCTTCAGGATGAATTTGGCTTAAGAATTAACAATGATTCAGCGAAACCTACAACAAGATATAATACTATTTTATCAGTATCCATGCACTTTCATAAAATCGCAAACATACGTATCATTTTCACAATTACCACAAACATATCTTCACTAAGATTGAATTTACTGATTACATACATAATTAGATCATATTTTCATAATAATAATAAAGTGTTATTTTCATAACTAATTTTTTTTTTTTTTAATATCAAATGATAATTTATTTCATTATATATCATATATAGCGAAATGAACTTTGTTCCAACCAGATGTTTAGCAACACCTCTCGTCTTTTCATGAATCTACACTAAAATATTGTGATTGGCTGATTTTCCATATATACAGAGTGTACTTGAAGCTAGATAAATAATAATAAACAGACAAAGATAGTTTGCAATCAGTTTCTCGAAATAGTTTTCTATGTTCTGACGGGGGTGCGTTCGGAAACATGGATCGCCGTTTCTTCCGGCATGAACGATAATGATTGATAATTGGATAAGTTATCGGAGCTATCATCAAGTGTCTCACGACACTTCTCGTGTTTTTTAGTTAAGATTGTCCTTGCCGAATTACTCTGTGAACGATCCTCATCTCTATTCTGTGCTCGCGCATAGACGTTAATTTTCGCAGAATCCTGCAACCCACGAGAAAGCCGCAGAATGTTCTTTATTTTCTCAGAATATTCAGTTACGGATAATCACTTTTCGTAATCTAACGAGAAAAATCCTTTCGCAGAATTTCATGACGGTTACTCCCGTCGTTATAATCGGTGTAGTCCGTCCGCTTTCGCTTATTATATCTGCACATGAATATACATAGTTCACTTAGTGAAAGAGCAAGCGCGACATACGTTTTATTTATGAATGAACTCTATATTTGAATGGATTAACGTGCAAACAGGTTTCGTACGCCGTTTTCCATCAATCGCCCAATGGAATCCGTTCGTTATGCTAATTTTTATGAGTCCCTGACGACGAATATTCAAATGATATTTGCTTTGGAATAATCGGAAAGATTTCTTAATGAACCAAGGTAATACGACACCGAATTCATCGACGTTCATTTTACTTTTCGCCGTGGATTTTCGTGATCGCGACTAAGTCTTATCGATTTTATTCGGTTATATTTCCCAGGCTTCCACCTTTTACGATCGGTAAACGATACATTTCTGTGGTCTGTCGTCATGACAACGCCTACGTTTCGCGGTCAGATTTGAATTTCATCGTCCAGGTGTTTGTTGGATGACGTTTAATTATGCTCTGTGGTTTTATGTGGCACAACTGCATTTAAGTGAACGAAATATCCAACAATGCGATCTACACTATAACGTATTATTCCTTTTTCCGAGATACTTTACCGTTCTTGGAAATTAATTTACCTTGAAGTCTCGATGATTCTTCAAGGAAAAATAGCTAACACTCATCAAAATAACAAGTGGTTTAATTTAAGTCAGGTGAACTGAGTGGTTATCTTTGTTAGAGCTTTGTGGTTGAAATTCATTGTTTTGAAATCTCAGGCAGGTTTTTTCAAGTGAATTAAATATTTTCTCATCACTCAACTCTTATATAAAATAGATGCATGAAGAAGACTCTGGTGTGGGAATTTCTAGCTATGCTTGTATCATAATGTTAAATTGAAGTAATATTTCAATCGGACGATATTTGAAGTACGAAATGAAGGTTTCCCATTCAAAATTTGTTGTTTCTTCTTAGCTGATTTCTTTTTGTAATACTTGAAGTTCTCTGGTTAAAAATTAACAAAAAATCGTAGTTTTCATCGTTCCTGGCATTCGATCACGAGTTCATAGACACTCATGAGGGTATAGTTCAAGTTACATACCACTTAAAAAAGTTGCCCACCATTTTCCTAAAAGTTATATATAATAGTAGGTTTTTGGACGCTAGGGTTGACACAAGAGGTCACCGACCAATCGCACTAATTTTCGTCCATCCAGAGGCTATTGAACGATACCAAAAACACCAGCCGCATTGCGTTCAAGACAGGGAAAAACTTGTGCGTGAAAATAAATAGACCAATTGGAGAATTTTTATGCCTCAGGGAAGTGTAGTAGATCATTCAAAAAAGTCGTACGAAGACCTATTCAATGGTGTGTATACCATCTGGATTGGGTGACTCTTTGACCAATAAACCTTAAGGTCTATTGTGGCCCCCATCAGAGCTGTTCTCACTACACTCTACACCTCGCCTCTAGTTCCAGAGTACTAATTAACTCCAATATCTGGCAAGGCTTCAAGGAGGTTACATCCCCACTCCTACATGTTTCTGGTCAAAAGCATCATTTCCGTTGGCTTGCAATGTCGAGGCCTTCTGTAACCAGGTGAACAGAAGTTTCCTCCTGGCTGGGTTTTCTACAGTCTTCTCTTGACCAGTTTTCTCTTAAGGCTTTGGATTAGCCCCGAAAAAAAAGAATTTCCTTCCAGTGAATGAATGCTGTTTTCTATTTGAATTTATTAATTTTTTAATTTAATATAGGGTTAAGCTGCACCGAGACCTTAAGGTCTTCTGTGGCCCCCATCAGAGCTGTTTTCACTACTGCGCTATGTACAGCTCGGCTTCTAGTTCCAGAGTACTAACAAACTCCAATATCTGTGAAGGATTCAAGGAGGTTATGTCCTCACTCCCACATGTTTCTTGTACAAACCATTGTTTCCGTTGGCTTGCAATGGTGAGGCATTGTGTGACCAGGTGAAAAGGAGTTTCCTCCTCCCCACAGAATCTACACTCGTCAATTTCTGATCAACTTTTTCTCATTAGATGCTTCCACAGAGGCAACAGTGTTCTTTAAGGAAGCCAGTGAGGAGGTGTAATTTGTTCTTACTGAGATCCAGGTATCCTTTGGATCTTGCAGTTTTGAAGGAACTTTTGGATTGATCTCTGGAAGATTCTGCCAGTGTTTCTAGTAGTAGAATTATCAGGCCCGTAATGAGATAAAGAAAAATTTAGTTCAGGGGTGATAACCATGTGATCTTCAAAATGTCTATGGTTTATACAGACCGGACGATAATCGCTGGAAATACACCGATATTCCATATTATTGTTACATATGTGACAAGTGACATTTCAACATCAATCAATTTTTTTGCGGCTACAAAAACAAGGATGTTGGTTGTTGAGTGTTTCTCACCTTGAATGAGAAACATCGGTCAGTACCATAATTTTGTAGAAACGGGATAAAATTTATTGTTTCTTTTAGCGAAGGATAGTGCTGGCATTGTTTCTATATTTTGTTCTAGAATATGCAGACAATAAGTAAATGATGTCATACTATATCAGGTTACCTGAAATGTGAAGCAAAAATAAATTATTATGGCTTATTGAATGGTTTCACATAGCCCTTTCTTTGTGGAATATACAAAAAAGAGGACAATGAAGTATGATAAATTGAAATGAATATCCAAATATATCAATGTTGTGAAATAAAAAAAAATCGCATGGACACGAAACATATGCCAACATATTTCCAGATGTTATTCGGTCTTGCAGTCGTCTTCATGTTAAACAATTAGATTCCATACTAATTTTTCATAAAAATGCAAATCTTAGTGTAATAGATCAATGAGGAAGGATTTAAAAAAGACGGGTTGTATCTTATATATATATATATATATATGCAACGTAAATCGACACATCAAGAAGCGAACATTCAAACGGGGGAATTCTTAGGCAAATAACAGAGAAATATTACCGTCATAAACAGTTCTCTACATCCCATTACGTCTTCTATGGACATGTATTATCATTACAATGAAAAGCGAGTCCGGTTTTTTCATTTCAATACCCGAGCCCCGGTTTGGTGCGTTCTCGGATTGACATCTAGTTTTTCCATAACCGGTCGACTGAATTATATAAAAAACGTCATGCGACGAGAGTCTATGGGAAAACTTAAAACGCGAAAAAAAATTTTTCGATCACCGCAAAAGGAAGTAACGACGGTAGCGAATTCGATTTTGCGTCGAATTTCCATTTAAGGAATCGCTATCATTGTGCGAATCCATCTGATAATTCAATGAGCATTGCGATGTCGAAATTTCAGGTATTTTTCCACGCGCGACGTTTCGGAAAAGTAGGACGGTATTTTTATTAGTAGGTCGGAATTCGTTGGCGTATTGAAAGTCGAAACGTTTTTGGATGGTTAAATTTTGCAACAGCAATGTCTTGTGTCTTGTATATGAATAAATATTTTCAAATCCTTCTGGAAAAAATTTGCTATGGTTCGTATGGCCAAAAAATGGAATATACAAGAGAAGTGGAAATTATAAGCAGCAATTCTTCAGGTTCTAGACAAGGATGACAAGCTTCTCGTAGCCAGAAAATTATAGGTTCTATTTTAAAAGCTGAAGAAGAAAGAATCATAACTAAATTACTCTAGAAACAATATATGAAACTATAATAAAAGCAATGAAGTACTAACAAGTATTTGAGCCGATTTTGAACGAGAAATTAAGCACAGAAGATTTAAATCATCTTTGAAAGTTTTTGGTCAATTTCTGTCTTTAATTCGTATTATTGGAATCCATACATGAATGTATCATCTTCTTTTTTGGTAAAAGCTCATAATACAGGATCCCTTTTCATTACCACCAAACACATTGCATGATCCTCTCTGGATGAAGACCTTCTTTTTACGTCCCGGCATTTCATACAGCTACTACACCTTCAACTTTTCATACTCGTAACGATCGTACCTACTGCAAAATGAGAGTCTGTTTGTGTCGCTGTAATCGAATTGGCTTGGATCACCAAATAAATGAACGCTGCCAACAATGAAGCATATATTGGGCCTCGTCTAATGCCAGCGCGCGGCTCAGAATGTCAATGAAATTGACATCCTGGCAATATACAAATATACCAATCGTGACATACCTCGACGGCATGCTAAAAGGTTCATTTCCATCGCGTTGGCAAAGAATGAGTAATAAATCTTGTTGCGTAACCAACTGCGATAATGCTTCTGTCGCTTCCGTCTATTATTATTATTATTATTACTGGATGGACTGTACGTGGAGCTTCTTCTTTTATTGTCGGTGAAATTTGTAGAAGATGAATTACGGGATGAGTACCTCGTTCTAAAATCGTTCTTTTCAGCCCACGAGATTCTCCTGTGAGAAGGCTCCAAACTTTTATTTGATCCTTTTCTTAACGGCAACTGGTGAAAGTCGAATTATGGAATGAGCTGTTCTTTCTGAAATTGATCTTTTCAATCCAAGAGATTCTCCTGTGAAAAGAGTCCAAACTTTCATTGGATCCTGTAGGTGAAGCTTCTTCTCTTAGCAGCGAAAAAACTGGTTATAGTCGAATTACGTAAAGGGCGCCTCTTTCCAAAATTCATCTTTTCAGTCCAAGAGATTTTCTTGTGAAAAGGGTCCAAACGTTCAATGGATCCTGCACTTGGAAGTTCTTCTCTTAGCAGCGCAAAAACCGGTAATAGTTCAATTACGTAAAGAGCGCGTCTTTCCAAAATTGATCTTTTCAATTCAACTGATTCTCTTGTGACAAGGGTCCACACTTTCATTGGATCCTGCACGTGGAGCTTCTTCTCTTAACAGAAAAAAACTGGTAATAGTCGAATTACGTAAAGGGTGCCTCTTTCCAAAATTGATCCTTTCAATCCAAGAGATTTTCTTGTGAAAAGAGTCCACACTTTCATTGGATCCTGCACGTGGAGCTTCTTCTCTCTGCAGCGGAAAACCTAGTGATAGTCGAATTATGTAAAGGGCACAACTTTCTATAATTGATCTTTTAATCCAAGAGATTCTCTTGTCAAAAGGGCCCAAACTTTCATTGGATCCTGCACGTGGAGCTTCTTCTCTCAGCAGCGGAAAACCTAGTGATAGTCGAATTATGTAAAGGGCACAACTTTCTATAATTGATCTTTTAATCCAAGAGATTCTCTTGTCAAAAGGGCCCAAACTTTCATTGGATCCTGCACGCGGAGCTTCTTCTCTTAGCAGCGGAAAAACTGGTGATAGTCGAATGTCGTAAAGGGTCCCTCTTGCTAAGATTGAACTTTTCAATCCAACAGATTCTCTTGTAAAAAGGGACCAAAGGTTCGATGGATCCTGCACGTGAGCTTCTTCTCTTAGCAGCGGAAAAACTGGTAATAGTCGAATTACGTAAAGCGCGCCTCTTTCTAAAATTGATCTTTTGAATCCAAGAGTTTCTTTTGTGAAAAGGGTCCAAACTTCATTGGATCCTGCACGTGTAGCTTCTTCTCTTGGAGCGGAAAAACTGGTGATCGAAACACTCGAATTACGTAAAAGGTCGAATTACGGATTGAGTTACTCCACCAAAAATTGCTCTTTTCCATCCCTGAATTCCCCCTTTAGAGGAGTGCCGAATATGGTAAAGCTCCTATTTAGGATTTACTTTAAAATGTGCGTATTGTAACGAAGAAGTTCGCATCTTGAACGTCCTCGTCATTACGTGAGGTGAAATCCGCGTCTTCGTTCATTCACAAAAATTTTCCAGTATAATGAATGAATATTCAAGTTCCCACGAGTAGCTTCCTGATCATTTATGTCGCGTAATAAACCAAACACGTATTACGAGCTCATCAGATAGAAGAATCTTCAGGTGACAGTGTTGCCAATTTCGAAGATTTCTCCCTAGATTTCAGTTATTGTTATGTTGAGAAGAACGACGTTTACTTTATATTCGACATTTTAAAATGATTATTATTATAATTATTGTAGCCGGAGTTCTAATTACATTCCAGAAAAGTTTAGACGTAATCTTTTTTTATATTAAATCTTTATGTTTATATTACCAAAAGTTATGTATTGATAATAAGTGTCATAGAATTTCATCGATTTATAATAATTGTTTTATGAATGTTTTTTTATTTAGGAGATTAGTGCAAAAAGTAATGATGAATCTTTTATCTCAGAAAAACACAAAATAGAGTACTTCAAATAAAATATATGTTCATACAAGAAAGTTATTTCATTTGAACCATGAAAATACTTGGAATCATTTTTGAATATTCCTGTTCTAAAAGTTTCAACGGACAAATGAAAACTGAAAAATTTCGAGTAACATCGAATTTTTACACTTCCGAAATATTGAAAATGTTATTTTTTCTTGAACGATGATTTCTCGAAAATTCCGAGATATATTTCACAGGATATTGGCAACACTGTATCTCGATGCGACCGCGGCAGTCACCGCGTACTCACTGGGTGGAGCAGGAACAAATTGTGATTAATTAATTAAGTAGATATACAACGGATGTGTTCGACATCGATAAACTGATAAATTGATGAGTGCAAACAGTTTTCGCTCTCATCGAAAACCTGTTACGTAATCTCGACCGAAAAAAGTCCTGGAGATTCCCAAAAGAATCTATACAGTAGTAAATAATCCATCGTGTTGAACGGACACATCCGGCCTTTGAGAAATGTCGCGATAATGATCGCCCTGATAACTAATTTAGCTCGTAATTCAGAGCATGGTAGCGTAGCCGTATGTGAGAAGACCGGGAATACAGCATAATATGCCAACTTGCTTTCTCAGGGATCCAATCATCAATAACTAACATCACTGTCGGAAGGACCGTCGATCCTTGTTTCCGAACACACCCCTGTCAGAACATAGAAAATTATTTCGAGAAATTGATTGAAAACTATTTCTGTCTTTTTGTTTTTATTTATCGAGATTGTATCAAGATTAGATGATGCATTTTTATTACGTCATTCTGGTATAGTCATTATTGTATTTGCAAAAATAGTCAAATACAATAGTTTAATGTAGATTCATAAAAAATACGGTTAGAACGAGATTAATTTTGCTATAAATATGTATTAAATAGCAGGCGCAATGAAGTAAATCAACAACGTTTGAGGGAATTTTTTCATCAAAAAATAAATAAATGAAGTAATGGTAAAAAAATTGTTTTTAGTAGTTTTTCTCAAAAGTTAACGAAATCAATATTTTATTATTATAAAAACATGAACTTATTACGAATTTAATCAGTCTTAGTGATGATTGGTTTGCGATAACCAGGGTAACACCTTCACATATGCGACCTATAATATTTCAGAAAAGTTTTTAAAATCGCAACCTACTTCTTTGTATGAACAAAAGTAAAATGTTAAAGCATGAGTTCCGTTCAATTATTTATTCCGATCGCTATGATAAATATATGAATAGATAGATTCTTCGTGAAAATATATAATCAATTACCTAGTTCAAAAAAAAATTACAAATACTGGATCTTACTTGACCTCATCATCGCTATCTTCAACTTCTACTCAATCGCTTCCACAATTTATTCTTAATTAATAAAATATCAACTATGCACATGTACGCATACAGCTTACGCGCACGCCATGATCTTAAAATGATCGTGATTTGAGATAATGCTTGAATCCAACGAATAACACTCTATTATAATTCCGGCCCAAATTGTAAGTATGAAAACATTTTGAGAGATAGTTTCATTTTAATTGAATCATAACTACCAAAAATATGTTTTCAATGATGTTTCTTCGTACCGCTATGTATTTGTCTATTTGCAATTACAGAGAAATATCATCAATTATCCAAAGTATCTACAGACGATTGATTTTTATCATCTATACAGTTCACTTCTAATGACAGGCGCACACCAATTCTAACATAACTGCATATCGACATCCGACAATCGAAGGAGGCTTTCTACCTCCATTTTTCTCGTACGATTTGCATATAAGACCTTTATGAGACCTTATACGCAACGTTTAGTTAAACTAGGCAAATCGAGTCTGTTTAGTATTCTTTCCCATGCCTATAAATCGAGTAGCATTTACCGCTTTTATGGAAGCGAAGTTTGTTGGCTTTACCTTTTACGTTTGGTGCCACTGGCTACGAGATTCTGTGGCCGCTTTTTGTTCGATCATTACCGGCGCGAGAACGGAGTTCGATGTTCCCGCGCTTCTGTGACTTCACGGAAAAACATCGATGCAGTAAGCATCAGTAGAACATAGATCTGAATAATTCAAAATCTTTGGACCGTGCCACGGTTGAAAGTGGCTAATAATCGACGAAACTATACTATAAGATCATCGATAGAAATTGATAGTTTATGGTTTTTTGGCTGAAAGGAGAATAACTCGGCGGAAAGACTAACTTGTAGAATATATTTTATATTTTCATCTGAATCATTCTTTCGGTTTGATCCTATTTTATTAGTAGTGATTCATTCGAAATTGTTTATGTATTGGTTTTTTAATTGAAACTTCCTCTCATTTATCACGAACTCTACCCGTTGATAATACCGTGTCCTTCAGTATCTTGTCATAGAAACTTATCAAACACGTCAAATGTCATTCATAGATATCACCTCGTTTTCATTGACTAATCATAGAATCTTATCAAAGTCGACAAGTATCATTTATAGATAATACCTCGTCTTTCATTGAGTAATCATAGAAACTTATCAAAAACGTCAAATGTACACACAGATAATACCGTATTTTTCATTCAGTAACCATAGAAACTTATCATTCGACTCGAATAATCCATTGATACCATGTCTTTCGATCATTTAATCATAGAAACAGTTTTATTAGTCACGTCGAACGTCCGGAAACGTTATTATTGTTTCCTGTAGTGAAGGAACCATTCACGGAATTGTTTGTTAATTGATAAAGCAACTTGTTTTCAGTTCTAGTAGAGATCGATTTAGACACTTCTCGTGAATATGAGGCAAAAAATGGTTGTTACTAAGATAACAACCGTTTGCCTCATATTCACGACGTAAAACTGTAAAAATTAGCCCAGACGTCGATTTTTCAAATTAGTAGAAAATCGAATCATCCAGTTTAATAACCATTATCGAACTGTATACATCTAATAAGGCGCCCCTGTTTTAATGAAATGGCAATTAACCGGCCCGTCTCCCGAATAAACGTCTGCTGACGCTTAGACTTCAATAGTCGACCTATAAGTTAACTAGCGAGTAGTTCTAATGGAAATAATTTTGGTTGACGCCTTCGTACACCTGTACGGTATAATAACGTTTTTAAAGACGAGGTCGGTATCATTTATCAATTGATGACCTGAGGCTAAAGGTAATCACTGATTCCTGGAAGTGAATATGTTAAGTATTCATTTTTCTAGATGAAGGACAAAATTTGATAGTTCAATATTTTAAAATGGTAAAAGTTAAGAGACAATAGCGAATATATATATTAGTTGTACAAGAATAATTAAACGAAAAAACAATATTAATTGAGTATTATTCATATTTTCGTTTTGGCCCCAGATCGGGCGCCACAAAAATGCACACGTTTTTTCGTATGCGTACCTTTACGTCAATGACGTCATAGACGGTAGCGAAATGGGCACCTACTTTTTGAACCAGTTCATCGTGTCCGACATCGATTCATTAAAATGTCAGACTAATTATGTTTATTTAAACGCTCGAATCTCAATCGGACAAACACTTATTTCGAAGCCGGAAGATCGATGGAGACTCTTACTATTTTATTTATTTTTTAATGGCATCGTCTTCCGCTTACCGATCGATGAGTTCGAAAAATCAGGTTAGTCAACGCGAAATTAGTGAACCATAACGAGACGGCGAATCGACACATCTTAATTTGTTAAAGTCTGATTATATATAACAAAATAATAATGCGCATAATTGGGCCAGCTTAGATGTACGAGGACGATGAAATTGTTGTGTTAATATTTACACTTAAGATTCAAAAATTCACGGAATCTCATTTTCTGTCAGGAAAGCCATGTGTAAAGGTATAACTATTTTATAATTTGTCCAATTGAGAAACTCCTTATATTCTCATAATTTCGTGTAATTAGCGTCTCTATTTGCTGTCGTTTTGTAAACAGTCATTTGCTACTTAACGCAAACGGTAGTTTATAATGTCTTCGTCGCTTCCTCCATCTGCGGTTATTTAGAGATCCACTATGTTTCTTTTCTAGTGCAAGATCAAGTTCAAACTATTAAACGGAAACCTGTCTCGAGTACCTCAGGTACCGTGGGAAATGGCATAAATTATTAACGACGTGAAAGTGTTTCAATTCTGGCTGTACAGTAGTTATAATCCTGTTCCTATCTTGAAGAGGGAGAGCGAATCTGGAGGTGAAGACCCTAGAAGAAAAGAAAAAAATTCAGAAAATGAATAGATATATAAATATTTTATAATATTATATAATTTATAAAAGAATTATTAATGTCTGCAGAAAAATCTATGAAAATGAATATTTTTGAAATATCGAAGCATATTGATGTAGAGCTGACTATGTGCGTTACGATACAATGAGAGAAAATTCATTCTTGATACAATTAATGTTATGAATATTAAGTCGATCACCAAAAAACGATTAAAACAACAATCAACAGTTTCGGCATTTTTTTGGCAGAATCAGTGCTGTCTATCAATAAACTGTGTAATATCTGACCAATTTTCTGAACGGCAGATAACGTATGGAAAGGTCATCTGCCATATTTATTCGATCCGTACTCCAGTCAAATAAAAATATACATGTATGGCTAACTTTAATAGTTAATTCAGAAGGAGCGTATTTGTACCTTTAGTGCGAAACGAACACAATGTTTCGAGTAATTACAAAAATACTAGATAAGCACAAGCTATTATATTACCAGTAAGGTAAGAACAATGGAACCGTAAAATACTATTAATCTATTATATAACTAAGTTTCTACATTAAATATAATAAAACACTTAAACATTTATGTATATTGATTGGAGCTTTTCTTCAGGAAATCTTTGCACGTGTTCGAGATCTCGAATTCCGAACGCAGCCCACATTCGAACGTTCGATCCGTCGAGGCGTGAAAGACACCTCCGACCACGGATTCAATTCCTGGAGTAATTTACGAGTCGCGACCGATAAACCTTTAGAACGCGCACAGGTGCAGGCAGTTTCTGGTTGGTATTACCGATATGGGAATAATAGTAAATTCTATCATGCGACGAAATTGTGGGAGCTCGACTTAATCCCGAGTTGACAAGAAAGCACCTCGGGCAGTGTTGCCAAGTTTTAATATGAATTTTACAGTGTATGAGGTTTTTATTCTGGTACTGGGCTCGGTTTGTTGCTTCTCATGTCGTGGGCGGTGTCGATACCTGACGGTAATTGATAGTTCAAAATAGGTTACTCGCGTTGGACCCTATAGAAAACTTTTTTTTGATTCGAAAACATTTTTTCACACCATTACGGTGAATAATATCAACATGGTAAACACTTCTACTCAAGAACAACATAGAACAGTTTCGATCCCGTTATATCTCATCAGTGATATACATTTGAGGAACAGTAAATCGTCAAAATCTCTTATTGTTCCCTACTCTCATCCTTAATGGCTGAACTGCGGTTTGTAAAGGACGCAGTATCATCGCTCCCGGTGAAATCTATGCTACAGTGTTGCTAAGTTTATGCTAGATTACACCAACCTGGTTTTAATAAATTTGAGTCATTCCACGAAAAAAAAAACGATAAAAAATTATTGCTATTATAATTTGCTAGATTCTACAAAAGTCTCTAAAGTAGGTGTAACTTCTCTGATAAGTTGACAAATATTCCAATCGGGATACTGCCATCGGTAGGACTTTAAATCTTTTTTTTTCGATTTAATAGATCAAGTCATCGGTAAAACTGAAAATTTTATTTTTGAAAAAAATTATGATTTACAATTTCATTACCATTCCTTCATAATTTTTTTTTTTCGTTTTATTTCTCTTAAAATGTGTTCCTTTATTTCATTGCACCTGCAATTAATTAACTTAGTTCCAAATGGGTGTTTAACGACACCTCTCTTGTATTTTTTCAACATATATTCAAGAACAATGAATCAGTTGTTCCTTCACTTTTGTAGTTGGAATATATTACCAACCTAAAACTGCGACGTATTTAAGGATACCTACTCCCTATGCTCGACCTTTAGGAATCTATCACCAGAACGCTAACGAATATTCTCGAAAATCAAACAACAATGGATTCTATAGTTCGCGTTCTCACACTCCGCATTTAAATAATTCAACAAGGCGACGCAAGAACAAACACCACAAAAACGTCGTCAACATCTCGATATGGAAAAAACGTCGGAGCAGCGAAATAACCATTGTAAATACTCCCGCTTTTGTGCGCTTACGTGCACGTCGTACGCTTTTATCGACATAAAAATGTCATTTCAATTAAGGTCACTCGCATGGGAAACAAACGACAAGTCGAAGACAAGATGGCTTCCCTTTAAGGAGAATCGAGTCGACGTGAATTACGGCCCCGCGTTTACGGACGAAGAGACAATGGGAAAGAGAAGACCGCGCGAGAGGTTAGGTTCGACTTTTCCTATCCGAGTTTGGCGCGTTCCTTATAGGACGGTAATAGAAAACGGACAATTGCGCGAAATATACGGGCATGGGATGCAAAAAACTATTCACGCGATCAATTATCGACAAAGTTATAGGAGAAAAATGTTGCAAAACAGCGGAGTGCATTAAGGAACGCGGCCTTGTTCGTTATTCTATGCTCTATGCTATGATATCGAAAATATATCGTATCTATGGTGTGATCTTATTCGGGCTTAATGAAGATAATATGAGTGGCTGTTGATTTGATATCGATGTCATGTGGGTGAACTAACGAACAATTTTGGCTATAGTATGTGTCTTAATTAAAAGAGGTGCTATGTAATTTGGAGGGTTGGAAAATTTTTCTGGTTTCGAATTTTGAGTGTTATTCAAAAACTCAAATGTATTGACTCATCAAAAGACATGCGTTATTACAGCTATGCTCAACTTGTGGGGCTCGCCGTCTTAGGGTTGATCAAGCACATCGAAGAGAAAATGTTTGAAAAAATTGATTAACTGACTGAAGAAAAAGCACACTCTCACAACTTGAAAGTAAAACACATTTCGATATAATATTAAATAATTAAATTATTGAATTGAAACAACTTACTAAATCAAACACTTCTTAATCAAAAGTTACTAAATTATAAACAAATTTAATAATTATCAGTGACTTCCTTGAGCCTGTTTTGCAGAGCGAAGTTTTTCGAAGGAAGCTAAATATTAGAAATAGACACTCTCAGGTCTTTTTCTATATTGTTGTAAGTGGCAATAGAATGCGGAATATTCTTGTTTTTAGTGCAGAAAACTCATCATCTACTCCTGGCCAAACTTCAAAGAGTGATTAACAATAAAAAGGCACCGGATTCTTGGTTTTCAATGCTGAGGATCGATGTTGCCAAATGTCAATTAATTTCAGTATTCTAGGTAATTTGTAAGGTTTAAAATTAAGGTCGTAATGTAGGTTTAGAGGATAAAAACCCAAAATACACTATTATTGTATACGGGGGGCGCAATGAAAATTGTGTTTGAAAATTGTTCCGCGAATCCTGGAAGGTCAAGGAACGCTGCATTATTAGGTACATCGTTTTGTGTTGCTGTGAATAGAAATTAAATTATATTTCTACACATCGTGAGGCATAAATAAAGAGTCAAAATCTCAGAATTACTTTCATATTTCATCTAAGTATATTACTTCTTGATTTGAAACTCAAGGTTTTCTCCAAGTCTGAGTAATCGAGTGTAAAATTAAAAATAGTTGAAAACTGTTATCGAATCATATGGTATATAGAGGACAAATGTCTACTCTTCCAAGAAAGCATGTCTTCAAAATCTCAAATGAAAAGATTCGATACGCAAAGTGTGAATTGAAAAGTGACCTCATTAGTTCCATGAAGAATTGTTCATTGTGTTATGATTCAATCTTTCTTCCGGATATTCATGATTAGGTACCATTAGTTTGCCGATTCATTGTTCGATGAGTAAATAATAATAGTTGGTTGAAATGTGTTTAAATTACGAATTTATCGAAACCTTTGATCGGGCGCGTATTCAAAAGCATTCTGGAACACGTTCATTTTTCATTATTCTATGGTTCGGAAACGTTCGGTGTTTCATATACATCAAAATCTTAAATGGAAATTGCAAAAGCGATTATTATGAATTTACGTATGTAGATATTCAATTTAATTCGTTCAATTCTATTGTAATAATGAGAATAACATTTGAACTTTTTTTTTACAAATTTACGCTTTATAGATCAGCTGATTCAGAAATAATTACGTTTTTGTTGCTTTGATTTCTTAGTCGTATTATTTTATTTTTGATATAATTTTTGTTGAAGATTACTTAATACTCATAATGTTAAGTTAAAAAAGACAAGAAAGAGGAAATACTCAAGTTCAAATAAATCTATATTAATTTCTTCCTTGTTAAATTGATATAGTCTTCACTTGAAAGGTAATTTTCATTATTAAAAAAAAAAGAATTGTTGTTGAATTGATTTTTCATTCATTTAAGGAAAGTTCTTATTGATTACTCCAGAAAAACCAAAAAATTCATAACTTCAGGAAAAATTTTTAAAATACAACTCGTCTCACGATCTTCAAAAAAAATTATTAATTTTTTAAATCTTCCTTGTAGAATATATTTTGTATTCACCTTATTAGTGAAAGTAGATGAATATATATTCATCTATAACTTTATAAAAAGGGAAAAAGTCCAACTTCATTGGTTCAGAAAAATCTTTAACAAATCTTCATTGTCGAATAGACCACAAGCCCAGTCAAATTTTCAGGGGGTGATTTTATACACCACCAGTCATATATATTCTTGAAGTACTCTTCGAAAAACAAACTTTAGGCACTATGCCGTCAATTTTTCGCGGTACAGGTGAGTGGACAGGTGAGGTGAAATGTCGTAAAAAAGGGGGTACTTTTTGATTACATTATACATGACGGCACTATTCTCGTTGAAGAGACAAAGAAAAAAGAATGCTTTAAAACCGAGTGCCGTCAAAAAATAACGGTACCGGAAGTCAGAAATTTTTTTTTTAAATCGGCGATTTTACCCCCCCTCCCCAGTTAATCGAATGCTTGACGGCTTTGATTCAGTTAACTTCACCTTTCCTTAAAAAACTATAATAAATCTATGCCGTCAGAAATAGGGGGTTCATAGGGTCATAAATCGCGAATCAAAACCCGATTTTTACCCCTTGTGGGGTAATTTTTCGCGGTACAGGTGGTCATTTTATACAACCTAAAATTTAGCTGTTTCAATGCTATATCCTTCAAAGATAACATAGTTTACTATGCCGTCAATTTCATATGGTACAATACGCTGAAAATGCGTTTTTCATGTCGAAAAAATACCGTTTCGGCTATCCTATGGTTCTATGTTAATAGAGGTGATTTTATTTTGCACGGAATTCATTTGATTTGAACTAGGAATGTTTAAAGTGACATTATTCAATAATACCGTAGATATTTTGTAGAACTAAGCGTAAAAAAAGCTTTGTGCAACGACCCTGTTTGCCGCCAGTTTTTGAGACCATTGCTCCGAAAACGAAGCATAGACGAAGCATAGACCATGAAAACGAATATTCCTAAGATTATCGTTAAAATTTTGAAATTCTCATTTTACGTAAAGTTTCCTTTTAATGTTGACGGCACCACAATTTTTAATTACTATTTAATATGGTCAATATTATATTGATAATGCCGTCTTGTAATTTTTGACCAAAATCATAACTAAAATGGTAGGTAAAGTAAGCCAAAAGTAGCAAGAGATTTAACGTCAAATGCATAAAATATGACAAGGGAAAATTGACGGCACCGATTTTTCTATGTTTTTTAATGTTTAAAGAGGATCTATAAACAATTATATTTCAAAAATAAACTCTTATAAATGTGCAGGCAATTTTCAAAGTTTTCAAAATTCTTAAATTTTTTCATTTTTATTTTTGTTCTGTATTTTAATTGGGTACCATGAATTATTGACGGCATAATTATAAGACCATAATAATTAGTTTCAACTTAAAAAAAAAAACCATATGCCGTCCTGAAATAAATGACCTTATAAGAAAAAATTGATTTTTAGCTCTAACATTTTAGTAATTTTTTTATTTATTTTTGCATGAACCATAATTTTTTGACGGCACAATGTTTAGAACACTTAATAAATGTTAACTGAAATTTAGGAGTTGGTGCCGTCAAATTCTGAATGACCACCCCACAAGGGGTAAAAATCGGTTTTTGATTCGCGATTTATGACCCTATGTACCCCCCTTTCTGACGGCATAGATGTATTATAGTTTTTTAAGGAAAGGTGAAGTTAACTGAATCAACGCCGTCAAGTATTCGATTAACTGGAGAGGGGGGGGGGTTAAAATCGCCGATTTCAAAAAAATTCTGACTTCCGGTACCGTTATTTTTTGACGGCACTTGGTTTTAAAGCATTCTTTTTTCATTGTCTCTTCAACGAGAATAGTGCCGTCATGTATAATGTAATCAAAAAGTACCCCCTTTTTTACGACATTTCAACTCACCTGTGGACTCACCTGTACCGCGAAAAATTGACGGCATAGTGCCTAAAGTTTGTTTCTCGAAAAGTACTTCAAGAATATATATGACTGGTGGTGTATAAAATCACCCCCTGAAAATTTGACTGGGCTTGTGGTCTAGAAATGTTGTTGGTTAATCTCTATGAATTCACTCAAAATACACTCAAGTGGGCAGTTAACTATTTATGGATCATCATATTATAATAAAACATTAGGTCGTTAAGATAAATTAAAACAAATAATGATACAGAAACTAAAATGTATCGTCGATTTTTGTCTTTATATTTTCTATTATTATTAAGCAGTAAAAAATCACTTTAAAACCATTCAAGTGTGTCTATATTATAAATCAACCATTTCGTAAAAACATCTATTATACATACCTTCAATTATCATTATCCTATAAAGCAAAGAGGTATTCAGAATTTTCATTCAATATAGGGATAATTTAATCATGCAATAATAATCTACAAGCAGGGAATTACATGCAGTAATAAACTTCACTTATCCAATCATTACTCCCATAAAAGCGAATAAATACATGAAATTTCAAATTGCTTCTATAAACTGACGTATCGCAATCGACACTGAGCAAGCGTCGATGGTCTCCATACGGAGCACAGAAAAAATACGACGGCTGCGTTCCAAACCACCCTGATCGTTCCCTAATGAGATTCGCCATGTAATATAAGAAGGAAGCTTGCTAAACGTACTCTTTACTTCATAATTCATAGCGTCGAAGCTCGCTTACTTGTATTCCTAATGATACATCGTCTACGATGCGCGGGGAATTTCTCGTACAAACTATCAACTTTAAGTCGCATGTTTTTCCGGTGCGCCATTAACGCTAAAAAGTTCGCACCGGTTTTATGGGATCGCTTCTGATACGCCAGCATTTTTATAGACTTTTGCGAAGAAGTGGCAGGTCTACTTCCTTGTGCATGCAACAGAAATCCCAATGGGAATGTTTTCGATTTCTGTTGGAATTTATTGCATAATAAATGAGGGGATATCGTTTAATTGAATGCACCAACTGGCCGATTAGTAGATACGACATATACAGGGTGGTTTCCGAGGCGTGTGAACTTTTTGAAAATTCAGATGGTTCGAACAAATTTTCTTCGAACTGACGTAAGTGACCAATTCACCAATTCATACAGAAATTTGTGTACAACAAAAACATGGGACAATCAGAAAAATTTCCATTGGTTGTCCGAAAAAATAGTATCTCATTTCGAAAACATCAAAATTAATAAAAGAAACAAATTTCAAACACCGAAATTCTTGCTAATAACAGTATTTTTCATACAATTTTGCAGATTCAATTACTTCGATAGCAGCGCTATGAGGCATTGCTTAGAACTATCATTTCGATTATTTAAAATAGTTAGTATGTATGTATTAATGAAGAACATGCAAAGTTTGTTTCGTTTCTGCTGTCGTAGAATACTTCAAGATTATTCAATTATTCACTAGTTATTGCATTATATTATTGTCTAAACTTTTTTTCTTTTCTAGGTAAGTGGCTTATTGGAACCTTGCTCGATGCACAGAAGCCCTTGGTAATGTAATTACTAATATTCACTAATATACTTTATCTGATTTCAGGATTAGAGATCGACTAACATAATTACTAATATTTACTAATACTTTATCTGATTGCAGGATTTGAGAGCGACTAACACCTTTAATAAAAATCCTCTTGAAATCAGGTTAATCTTGAATAGTTGAATATTTTTTTTGTTTTTGCAATAAAAAAGAATAAGAAAAATTAGAAACTATTTCAAACATTAGTATAAGAACATTACAAATTGAAACCATGAATAGTGACAATTGATAGTAATCTCGTAATATGTAATTAATGAAAAGGTATATAAATGAATAAGTAAAAAAAACACTGATTTTGATGATAATTTTCGATGAAGTCGAATGAAAATGAATGTGCAGGTTATAGCGACTGTTTCATACACATTTTTGAACACGAAAAAGTTATCAAAATTTCTGAAATACTTTCTTTTTCGTGCGTAGTTTTATTAGATTGATAGTAAACAATAATAATGTTGATATTATTTTTCGAAACCTTGATTTCGTAAGTAAAAGTTTTTGCAATATATTTAGAAGATTTTCTTTGCTTGATGATCGTTCTTCAATTTATTAGTCCAAAATTTGGTCAGAATTCAATTTCTAGTCAAGTACTCAACATATTTTATGTAGTCAGTAATTTCAATAATATTTGTTGGTGTATCTCCGATGGACCAAATGACATTTACAAGATTTCATATCTCATCAAATATTAGTATCACCAGTAATAACAAATAAAATTCGTCCGAGTAACTATTCAATGTATAAATTTCATACGAAATTATGAATTTATCGTTCCAATTAAAACAACTCACTTCTCTCCTAAATTACTTAACATACCGTGATTTGATGAAAACCATAGACTTGACACTGATTCAATTCAAAGAATTATACCGTGACAATCAAGTTGGTATTATTGAAATACCTGCTGTGCAGCGAATCACACATTGAGGGCGTATAAAAATTAAATAAGCCCTCAATTAAGGATCCTGCGAAATGTTGTTATCTCAATCGACTATCAAAAGAACTTCTACGCCAAAAAACAAACCGGAACACTGTAATAAGTAGTATCAATGTTATACATGTAATATCAAATACAAGTTTACACCGTGGTACTGCAGTTGGCATCTCTCTATTAGCAGTTTAAAATCAATAGGCGTGTTCTATGTTCCGAAATCATTATGTACTTATCTGTCAAACACAAGATACACATAAGAAACCAGTCCTTGTGTTTGTTCCACTAGATATTATTTTGTTTTAGTAATTAACATAATAGAAACTGAGAGGTAACGAAGTGAAAATTTCCAAGAGATATCAAATAAAAATTAATTATTTATAATTACTCTTTGGATCATCATAATAGCTATTATTAAATTGGAATTATTTGATTTAATATTCATATGTTAATCCTTTCTCATTCAAAATCGTATAACCATTAAAAATAAGCACAATTTTACGAACCACGGCTCTTCGAAGAACTTCATTGTCCGTAATAACTCCCAAAAGATTTAGTTATTCCTATTTTTCACGCTCAACTTTTTATATATGCGCGCCCACCGCGGTCGGAATTCGAAATTTCTATGCTCCATTGTCGTAAATCAGTGATTTATGGTACAAATATGGCGGACGCGAACGACTAGAGTTTGACATTTATCGGAACGGGCGTTAATGAAAAGTTTAATCTTGTTGGGGACGACCCACGACGTTTCTTTTTTTATTGTGTGGTAAATTTGGATAATTTGTGGTTGACGATCGGCGGAATTGACAATACGGGGGCGAATTCCGTACATTTGTTTAAAGTCTGTGGTTACCGCGAGAATGGTCTATTTCTGTGACTATCGCAGGAATAGTTTCTATTCTTATTTTCCCCGAAAATAATATTGCAGAGTATCGAAAATGAAAAGTCATGTGCCAGAGTATTTTTTTAAATCCGTTTTAGACCTTCCAGACAACTCTTCAAAAATTCAACCATCAAATTGTATTAGTCGTATACGAAGTGCGTCAAAAAAATGATATTTTATCAATAGTAAAGTACCTTTATTACATATCGAAAATTTTCATAAATGAAAGATGTTAAGGATTGAAAATACTTTTCAAATATTTAATTTAGCTCTTTGGAATAAAAAAAAATTTCTCTGCGACAACACTGAATCTTCAAGTTTGAACCTTAATGTATAATTAATCAAGCAGCATTAATGTTCAAACTTAAACTTTCTGTTGTTGCAGAGAAATTTTTTTTTATTGTAAATAAACAATATTGAATATTTGAAAATTATTTTTAAACTTTAACATCTTTTCGCTATACAAATTTTACATATGGACAAAAACGAAGGTAGGTACTTTACTCTAGAGCAAAAATCATTTTTTTGACAAAACTCCTTAACATTTAATATATTATAGTTGAATTGTGGGTTTTAGAACATGCAGTACTTTTTATAATTTAATATATATATAATATATATATATATATATATATATATATATATATTATATAGATAGATAGATATATATATATATATATATATAGATATAGAGATATATATATATATATATATATATATATATATATATATATATATATATATATATATATATATATATACATATACATATATATAGATATATATATATATATATATATATATAGATATATATATATAGATATATATATATATATATATATACATATATATATATATATATATATATATACATATATATATATTTATATATATTTATATATTTATATATATATATTTATATATTATTTTTACTTTCTTTGGGTTCTCGGCAATTAGTTTATTTTTTTTTATTAATTGCCCTTTTAACTAATTGCCGAGAACCCAAAGAAAGTACAATTGATGTTTTGATATTTTGATTGATATATATATATATATATATATATAAAACATGCCAATAGAGTATAAGATGAGATTCCCTAAAATACTAGAGTAATATCTTGTTTATTCAAACATCAAGCTTTCGTCTACCAATTGCAGACTTCATCAGGAAGCTAAAAAAAGTTATTTTTATGAGAACATTTCCTTATATACAAGTCAGAAAACTTTGAAACTAATAATTACTATTATTTATGTATTTTTTTTTAAATACTTACAAGAGAATTCAAGATTGCTCTAGCGAGCAAGCAGCCAGTTTTTTAATAAAATCAGCAGTACAGCATAATGCAAATTCAAAAACCATATAAGACATAACTGATTTATAAAAACTTTTACTTTTACTCTAGTATTTTGGGGAATCTCATCTATTACTCTATTGCCTTGTTTTTTACCAGTACCCCGTTACTGCCACCCCATCCCTTTTTATTATATATATATATATATATATATATATATATATATATATATATATATATATATATATATATATATATATATATATATATATATATATATATATATATATATATATATATATATATATATATATATATATATATATATATATATATATATATTCCCGGTACATATTGGCATCTCTAGCGGAAAATTCTTTGTCTTGAATTTTAATCTTTTTATAAAGTCAAACTGAAGGTTTTATCAGATTTTCAATTTTGTAAGTTATAACTCAAAATTCAATTAGTTTTCAAGATTCACTTCAATGGATTTCTATTTCCCTGATAACATTCAAAATATCCATAACTCAATTTTTGCAACGAATATGAAATAAGAAATAAAATTCATTTATAAATGAAATACCGCCTGTACAATTGAGAAAATTTCAAATATTCTCATGTATAGGGTCACGTTATGTGTGAAATGTACGAAATAAAAATTAACAAAAGCCTTTATATGTTCCATAAACATCTTTATGTCCCATAAACATCTTTTTATAATCAAGATTATAATGTTTTTTTTTTAAAAGAAATATAAAGAACTATCCATAAAAATTATGTAAATGGATCTATAACTTCTTTTTACACCATAAAAAATATTCGTCCAAAGACATTCTTGTATAGGTAACTCTTTCAAAACGTAGGTATGATAAATAAACTCAGGTTCTTTATAGGTTATCGGGTGTTTTTCATACGACTACAATAGCTTGGGTCGGACAAAACACTATAATATAGGATCACAAACGTCATAGTCATTCTGATAAAACCCCATCGAGGCCATATTGAATCTCACAACAGATTCAACTAAATCGAAATATTTACAGGGATTTATCAAACTCATCTCTAGACCTTCGTCGGGAGAAACCTGTGGATTGAACGCAAAATCCGATTAAAACTCGCACGTTCTCTCTCTCTCTCTCTCCAAGAAGATGCACAAAGACCCACCTCGCACCATAGTAAAATGTGGCATTATGTTTTTCTATGAATTATTGCTTCTCTCTGTGGGCCATTCGACCGTGAAAGGAGCAAGTGACTGACGACAGAGACCCCTAAGGAACGAGACGATAAGGGTCAAAATCGGGAAGCGTTGCTAGGTGTTACCGCTGGTCGCTAAGCCACCAGATGTTCTTTTATTCACCCTGTCCGAATTCATGGTTATTTATGCGCCTGGGTCAGTGTCGTTAAGAAGAAATGTGATTTCGTCGTAAGGGTTTTTCGAGTTGTTTCCAAATGTGGCTCTAAACGTAATAGAAATTCTTGTTGATCTATACTTCTTAAAGTAAAAGAAATTCTGGAAATGGGAATTGGTGTATTTCACGAAATATTCGTCTTTGTATTGTATTTACTATCAAAAGGGCTATGTTCCACAACCCGTAAACATTTATGTTATTTCTTCGTTTCGAATTAGGGAAAAAACAATTAGTAATTGTTTTGTTTTCACTCGTATTATACATTATTCTATCAATAAATTAGTAAAATGGCAATTTTAAATATAAATCAAGTTGATATTAATTGAAATTTTTTAACTTATATCTACTGTACTTCTGATTTATTTTCTTATTGCATTAGTACAATATTCGTTGAGTATTTTTTAAGTAGATTATGAATTATGATTATTTCAGAAAACTAACAATTTTTACTAATTGTTTATTTTGATTAGAAGTACATTTTTTATAAATTTTTATATGTCTACTAGCGACGAAACCCGTTGCCCGGGTTTCGTCGCTAGAATAGAAATTTATTCACTATCAATAACTACATAGCAAGTCAATACAACCAAATCTCAACTTAATACAAATAATTGAGTGTAAAATTTCATAAACATCACAAACAAGCATATTTAAATGCACATAAAAATAAAAATAAAAATCACAAGCATATTCAAATATACATAGAAATCACATGTAACATGTATGCTATAGAAACAGCTTTCCAGTAAGATTTTCTTCAGTGTTCTCTTGAACTTTACGTTGTTCAGATTCTTGTAGTTGAAAGGTAGCTTATTATATAATTTAATTGCGATAAAATTAAAATAATTTTGTGCTTTTTCCAAGCGATGTTTGGGAAGGATATAGTTATCACGTTTCCTTGTATGGTGTTCATGGAAAAATGTGTGTTGGAGAAATTTTTCCTTGTGTGCATGAAAATAAGTCAGACACTGCAGAATGTAACAACACGGCAAGGTCAATATCCCTAGCGCCCTGAAAAGATCTCTACAGCTCATTAACTGGGACACTCCAAACAACGCTCGTACTGCTTCCTTCTGCTTCAGGAATATCCTAACACTCCCGTGCGAGGCTCCCCAAAGTATTATACCATACGTAGCCAAGCTGTGGAAATTGGCATAATAGGTAGTCAACGCTTGTCTCATTCCCATCATGTGTCTGATCCTGCGGATGCTGAAAATAACTGCACTGAGCTTCCTGCAAAGGATTCCAACATGTGCGGGCCATATCAACGAACTGTCCAACGTAAAACCCAATAATTTAAGCTGGTCTGGTTCTTTCATTATTCTTGTTGAAAATGTTAGTATTTGGGTCTTTCTGATGTTAAGGGATAGATTGTCCGCGGTTAACCAAGTTTCAGCATCTTGGATGGCCTTTTCTGTATGTACTCTCAACTCCCTCCTAGACTTTACTTTACTAACTAAAGTTGTATCGTCAGCAAATAGTACTGCTGTGTGGGTCTCTACATTGTACACTAGGTCATCCATATATAATACAAATATAATTGGTCCCAAGATGATATTCGAAAAAATAAAATAGGTTATATTGGCGAGAGACATCAACTGCCGGTCAAGAAAGAATCTAACCAATAATATCAACGACAACTAATTTTAAAAGATTTCGAAATCGCAGAAATTTGTCCGAATAATAAAATGCCAAACTAAAGATATTCCACGGTCGTTCATAAAACACGATAGACCAGATCAATAGATAGATAATTCCGATAAGAAAAAAAACGATCAATGGTCGAGAATCAGTTTATTTTCGGACGTTTCATTAATGGAATCGGGAGGTTATTTTAATGGCCGTCCCTATCTCGCCGACTACGATTTCCCCAAATTAAACGACTGCTTGTCGAACACGAAGAAAACCTGTCTTCCTGCTTTTTTATGTTCCCCTCTGTGTTCGGGCGCGCATTAACCATCTCGCGCGACTCTATGGACTGCAATGGAGATAACGTATTGTCGTATTTCTGTGCGCTAATTGTCATAGACGGCTTCTATTCTATGCTATTAATGCTTGTCACTTTTCTATTGTGGATCTCATTTGTCGTTCGATCAAATTGAAAATGAACGCACAAGCCAATCGGTGATTAATAATAATTAATCTTTTAGAGTTATAAGTTATTGATGTAAGATATCAATAGATCTATGGACGGAACACTAATTGAGACGTCTGTTAGATATCTATGATACCTATTGGCGAACGTAGATAAGCAGTACTCCCCCTACCGTTTCCGAATATTACAAAACGTATGGGCCATATAATGCTTTGTTTACATCAGTTTGAGTGTGTTTTTAATGAGATGAAGTTGTGTTTAATTTTGTTTGGGATCTTTAATAATCGTTTAGAAGATATGAGTCACTATAGTTCTGTATCCTGTTATTCATCTTGGGCAAAAAAAATCTCGAATATAGCTTACATACCTTTCCGAAAGCTGGACAATTCAAAGTTGTATTGCAAACAAAGTTGGGAAACAAGGAAATGATGGATGTTATGAATGGATTCATAACTTGAAAATTGAAAAAAAGTGTCTGAACATAAGAGAGTTGTTCTTCACAGTTTACTGAGAATAATTATTTTCCCGCAGTAAGTTTGTGGATTTTTCCATATAGAATTATACCAACTAATGATGTGCAATTTTCAGCTAACCGAAAACGTAGGGATTTTGAAAAATCTTCTTTTATTAGAATCTGAACCTAGGCCATCATTCAGAGATTCTAGATAATTGTATTTTCTTTCATGTAACAACCAGAGATACTATCAACATTATAATAATAAATAATGTTTATTTGCACAACCAAAATAACAGTTTATCATAACATCAAGAATATGAAATAAAACTTGACTCTATAGCTAGGTAAAAACTAAAATATTCAATCATATAACCAGGAAACAGAGATTCTATCAAAAAAACCAGACTCTCAGAAGTCCACCGTACTTTTAGGAGAGCTGTTATACGTCAGGAAAATTCAAAAAATATAATAACTCATTACGTTCAAACCATTCAAGCAGAGTATTCATGTTAATTCTTCTTTTATTCCATGTTGTTTTTTTCAGTTTTGCTGGTAAGTACTTAGTTTTGTCCATTATACTCAAAAATTCTTCAGTAGGTAATGAAAGTAGACATGTCGGAGATGTTTACTTGAAACTTTCGAAAGTCTTTTTATGTTTTAAATAAATAGGTGTTCTATCATATATCCTTTTCATGATGTATACATAGTTCCTCTAACCAATTAATTTATTCGTCCTCTCCTTTATTTTATTATTGATTTTCATGTTCAATGATAAAAACTCAGTGTAAATTTCAACTTGATGTAGGTAGGTTATCTACTGTTGAACAGATATAATATTGTCCTCAATCGAAACACAATAAACCACTGGAAAATACGAAGTCCAAAAAAACACAAACTCAAAATGAAATGAACGTAAATGCCATTACCAAACAATGTAAACAAACCGTTAATGGCCCATAGAGTAGTACTACGATCTTAATTTCAGACGCCAATAAATAACATCGATGGTTGTTCAAATATAAACTCTGTAGTTAGACTACTGGATATCGCACCACCGAATATTATAGGCATTAACATAATCCCTATCGATGTTCAAATGGTATTTCAGATCCCTGTCTGATAGTTCTGTCGTTTGGTTGGTGGAAACTCATAGACGGCTTTTTTTTTCGTCGCCGATCAGTAGCGACGCATCGGATACGTTATTATATTCTCCGCTTCCTCATTAGTGCGTTTGATAATACTGCCAGAAGGTCTGACGTGCTGTGGATGCGTTCGCGAACGTATAGACAGATGCAGACTGATAGTACGGCTTCGTAAACTTGACCAGGCGGCTAGTTACTCAACTTTTATCGACTGATAATTTCACTCGTTACGGGTGGGAAATATCTAGACGTCCGGAAAACGCGAAACGACAAAGTCCAATGGACCTGCGATGATTAGTTACGATAATAACTATATACAGGGTATTATCGCTTCGCAAGGCGTCTCCACTGATTTTAGAACCTTTCTTATATCGATCCTGCGAACGCGTTTTCTGCGTAATAAAGTTCGAATAAATAACGATATTATCAGCATCTCGGGTCTAATCGATGGGACATTTCCACTTTATCTATAAGAAATATATCTAAGAGAGTTGGGCGAATTAAATGTGGAATTACGTCTTATTGATTTTTTTTATTTGTGCAGTAGTATGATATACGTGTGATTGAACCTTTTTTTTTCATTTCAAATGTTTTTTTTTTGCTTTTTCGGAAGAATACACTCTTTTTTTTGTATTACAAGTGCTAGAGGTATCTCTACTTTATCTTGAAATACTGCAAAAGCTGTTTCAAAAAGTTTTTCAACGTCGTTACGAATTATTTTTGAAATTATATGGTTTAGTTGTTTTTATTGAAAAATGGATTTTCCATTTCAGAAAAATTTAACACACACACACACACACACACATATATATGGGTCATTCTTAGCTATTTGTTTTGCATACGGAACATGAAATACCTAAAATACCACAAGGATTAAAACACTTATATTGATTCACCCATACGGAGGAAGATATTTGTCAGATATTACACAATAATTTGATCTGAAATATGTTGACAGTTTCCAGAAAAAAAAATACAAAGTCACCAAATGTCACTTTTCTGGCTTGTCCTTTCCACGGTTTTTTGGAAAAGAGTTGTGATTTATCTTCCATTTTCACTTTCTTGTATCTGTTCATCACTGTTCAGAATGCTCGGAATATAGTTTTATTGATTACTGAAAAAATTAGGAACAAATAAAAATTTTTTTTTCAGTTTTAAATATTTTTCGATATGTCCTCTCTTTTTGAGTCCCTTTCTCTGGCATTCTTCAGAATTCAAAAACTCGCGGGATAATGCATGGAATAGCTCCTTCCGGTAGTCTATGTAACCGTCTTGAGGCGAATTCATCTTATTGGCGACAAAATTCAAATTATTTGATAGGGAATATAACAGTTCAGTGAATGGTGGTGAGAAAGGAGGTTGTGTCTCTGTGAATATTGTCTTTTTTATGGTAAGTATAAATTGAATATTTTGAATCTTCTGCTCGTTTATTGATCATATTCCAAGATATATATTTGCAATAATTACATGGACACTTCTGTACTAAAATTCTTGTTTTGGATTAGTTTCCATTTTATACTATGTATAGATATGTCTATTCTCTGGCGTCTTTCCCCTGGCTATATTTGTGCCAGAGGAGAGACCGAAGCGACAGAGGAGTGATTACTTCTTAATGTCATTCGTGTTATAAGTTAGTAGGTAGTGAAATCATTACATATTTGAGAGAATTAAATTTCTGTTATTCCAATTTTCTCCTTTATCAACATCCCTAAAAGAGACTTCATTGTAAATAAATAATTTTTCTTTCGTTGAAGGTGTGGATCAGTTGTTGCAGAAAATGGTCGAGAAAAAGCAAACTCGTGAAAAAGGGCTAGAAAAGAAAAGGATAGCAGCACGTTTACGTTATTAACAAATCAAAAACGACCCTATTAAATTAGCTCAATTGGAAGAAAAAGAAAAAAAACTATTTAAATAAGAAAGGGAAAGTGAAGAAAATTAGGCCCATGAAATACATGACCCCTAGAGAGCAAAGAGCGTTAAGAAAGACTTGTGCTGAAAAACTAGATAACGAAGGGCACGCCTGGCTCTTCAAATTAATTCAACTGCTTCTATTACACCACCTTGCTCTGGTGATGAAATGGTGCCACAGTTACAACCAATAGACAACAGAGCCGAGGCGGCCAGGAAACGATTCCAAAAGCTTCGGAAGCGCAGAAATCGTCTGATCATAGAACAACAACAAGAAATAGCAGGATTGACGAAATAAGTGAAGTGTCTTAAAAACAAATATACAGATTAAATAGAAGCAGAGAGAACGTAACACCGAATACAAAAATAAAGGAAATTGTGGATAAAATCAAAAACGTAAATACAGAAGATGTGAAAAAAACATTTCTTTTTGGAGAAGTCATACAAAAACAATTGAAGAAAATGCATTATTGGTAATACTTTTTCCTGATACTTTAAAAGTTCACCAGGTCCAATGATTTGCACTATTACCAAATAAGATCACCATGAAAAGTTTGAGCTGTTTATGTAGTAATAAGTGTTCTCATTTTATTAATGGACAGAAAGATTATTCAAAACCTAATGATGTTTGTCTAAATGTGAACGATGTATGTTCAGAATCTGATGAAGATATTCCGGCTCTTTCTGAAGCTATTAATAAAAATGGAGACTACGTCTTAATCAAATTCATATCGCGGGTATGTGATCTTGAAGTGCGGACAATGCAGAAATTCTAGTGTAGTTTCTAAAAGCATGTAACAGTACCTCAACTATGTATAAAGTTGCAGAGGAAGATAAGGGATTTATACAGGTAGAAGATATCATTGAAAAACTACCTCAACCTACTCTTGTGATTAGTGGTTATAGTTTATTCCACAAGTTTGATGAAGCAATAAATACTTATGAGAAATAATTTTTATTATATGTATTGTTAATATTTTTCATTTGTCCGTTTTTATTTTCTTCATTTACAATATCGTTTGTTCTCAGATTTTTTTTTCACACACTAAGAAATGACTCTATATTCAGTTATTCAATATTTTCATTGAATCTATGAACTATTTGAAGAATATGTTTATTTTTGTGACATTAGTACTATTTTTGTTGAAGGAATTAAAACAGAAAAGTCACTTCTGTGGTCAAAATGTCTCTATTATGTGTCATGTGTCACTCCTCTGGAATATTTTTTCCTCTGACTTCTAGAAAAAGTGTAAAATACACTAAAGTATCTGGCCCTTTTGTTTATGAGAGGTGTAAGTGGTGAATAACTTAATAAATAAGTATCAGTGTTCTTCTATGGAAAAAAATTTCATGAAAATATGTCTCTCTAAAATTCAAATACCGAAGAATGACCCATATATATATATATATATATATATATATATATATATATATATATATATATAAATATATATATATAATATATATATATATATATATATATATATATATATATATATATATATATATATATATATATATATATATATATATATATATATATATATATATATATATATATATATATATATATATATATATATATATATATATATATATATATATATATATATATATATATATATATATACAGGTTGATTCATTAATATGTGTAAATATTTTAACGGGAAAATTTTGAGCTCAATATATGAAGATCTAACCCAATTTGCTTATACAAAATATTTCTCCTTACTGATTTACAGGGTGTTTCATTTAGATAATTAAAAATTAATTTTGTTCATTAATTCAATGCTGCTTGACATCATTTTTTTATGATATTTGACAGTAAGTTAAGGTAGTATGGGACACATCAAAGATAGTAAAGAAGACTTTCTCGCTATCACCAGTGGCGTACGGCAGGGGCACGCGAAAAGTTTTCGCGTTCTAAATTCTACGCCAATGGCAGAATTGTCATTTAAGTATAATTTTTCGATTCTCCAATATTTTCTCTGTAAATAAGGCACTCTTTTTTCGTAACGCTAGAGCCACTATTTTTTGAGATATTTAACGTTGAACATATGGCTGCACAATTCTTTTGATTTTTATGTACTTTTATGTCTTCTTTACTATTATTTGATGTGTCCCAAACTACTTTAACTTACTGCCAAATATCATAAATAAATATCAATATCAAGCAGCATTAAAGTAATGAACAAAATTAATTTTTAATAATCTTAATAAAACACCCTGTATATCAGTAAGAAGAAATATTTTGTATAAGCAAATTGGGTTAGATCTTCATATTTTGAGCTCAAAATATGAAGATCTAACCCAATTTGCTTATACAAAATATTATATATATATATATATATATATATATATATATATATATATATATATATATATATATATATATATATATATATATATATATATATATAGGGTATTCGGCAAGGAGTTATGATCTAAACAAGGAAATTTGTTTCAGTCGATGTTTCGACTCTATATTGAGTATTCCTCAGGACATAAACAGTTACGTTGTAGGGGCCATAACGTGAAACAACTCCACAAAACAACAGCTCATTATTTTAGATATTATATTAGATTATATTTAAAATCAAATGTTTTGCGGCCGATTAGAAATTATAATTTGATATACCTACTGATCAATTAAAGAATATTCATCATGATTTAAAAATTTCAAAAAGGCATGTAGATACTTCGATTTTTCGGTTGGGGATGCCACAGAATCTTAGCCAACAACTTAATCAGTGGAAATGGTACAAAATAAATTATCTTATCTTTCGAATCGTGTCATTTTTCTCTTGTCCCTCCTAATCCCGCGTGGGTCGCTTCTTCCAGGCATACATTTCGGCGTGTTTTTTTTCACACCGTGACAAACAGTTAATTTGTAAAGTGATATCGTGAAATTATGAAGATTAAATACGAGGGCCGTAATAAATAAGGATTCCGTCTGACAGATTTAATTCTCAACAAATAACGTGAGGCACCTAGGGGGCTTATGGGATTTGTTCGCCAACCGTTTAGTGAATGAGGTGTTTTTGTGTTTTTTTTTTGGTGAGATCTCATAATTGTTCTTGATTTTATGAACTAACTACGAAACCCTACATTTCCCAGGTCGAAAAAGTACGCTGCATAGGATCTAATTTTAATCTATTTTTTAATCTATTTTTAATCCCCCTAAATGTTGAGGCCTAATTTTTTCATTTTATTTTTCAGACAAAATTTTCTGTTCAATTTTTTTTATGATACACCATTCAAAAATACATACAACCCTAAATTTCCACCCCTCTACGATCCACCCCTATTTCTATTTGTTAAATTACTGCGAAATGCCTAGACCGATTCTCATGAAATTGGTGTGCATATCGGTTAGGTCTGAGAATCGGCCAACATCTATTTTTCATTCCCCTGTAAGATGGCAATCGAAAATAACAAAAGTCGGTCTGAGAAAAGGTCGTACTATATTTTTCATACCCCTAAGTGATTAGGGTGGTCCACCCCAAACAATTTCATGAATTTTTTGGACCAAATTTTTTATTTTTATTTTTGTATGATGTTGCATCAAAAAATACATACAACTCTAAATTTCCATCCTTCTATCAACAACCCATATTTTTTAGTAGCTATTTTAATAATTTAAACAACGTTTGCCGGGGATATTGATAGATAGATATAATGATAGATATATTTTTAGATAGATAGAGATACATCGGCAGATAGATGAATAGATAGAAAGATAGATAGATAAAAATAATTTATATGGCAGAACAACGTTTGCTGGGTCAGCTTGTATATATATATATATATATATATATATATATATATATATATATATATATATATATATATATATATATATATATATATATATATATATATATATATATATATATATATATATATATATATATATATATATATATATATATATATATATATATATTTATATATATATAATATAATTTATATTTATATATTTATATAATATATATATATAGATATATTTATATATATATATATATATATATATATATATTGGCTCGCCATATGTTTGGTGAGTGAAACCGGGACACATTAATATGGGATGGTCTTACTGGGGGGTTTGGGAGTATGTATTCCATATCCCCAATTCTTTTTGAAATCAGAAGCAAAATGATGACTTTTAAACCTTTTTTGAAGCCTCGCAAGAGACGGGAGGGGGGAATCTGGAACCCTTAATTGGTAGTTCTACACACCTTTTAAAAATAAGAATAAATTTTTGCTATTTAAAAATATACCTATGTTTTTTCCTTTTTTTCGATAATTTTTCTGGTCTACCATCTAGAAAAAAGTGATAATAAAATAAAATTTAAAATACTTCATAAAACTGTTGAATTGAACAATAACTAAGACTTATTATTTTTTGTAAAATTTTTGTCACCCTCGTCCCCCTACCAAGACCAAACACCTTACTTACAAATGCAGACGAAGGGCTCTCTACCACAACAACCATTAGTGGGTGACATTACTTGATTAAATAGAAAAGGCTGGACAAACCTACAAACACTTAACATATATATATATATATATATATATATATATATATATATATATATATATATATATATATATATATATATATATATATATATATATATATATATATTATATATATATAAGTATATAGAAAAAAGTAATAACCATAAAAAAATTTCAATATTTATGAATTTTTCTTCATTGAAAAAAATTGTAATTTCAACATCCACTTTTCTGATAGATTCAGAAAAATTTTAATTTTATTTCAGTAGAAACAATGATCCAGCAAAATTCACATGATACAATACCTTTAGCGATGCAGTTTTTTGGACACATAAAATTGAATCGCAAGCATATGTCCTAATTTAGTTATACCAGAATCAAATTATCTCTAATATTGAATGTACTGATCAAATTTATAATTAGTTACATATTTTTATAATTCTCAATTATAAATTTTTGTTTCGTAACTTTTCAACACGAAATTATTTGTTATAATTTTATTATCATTCATTTATTAACTCTTTTTTTCATTGCATTACTCCCAAACTTTGTTAATTGTTGCCTGTTATTAAGTTCATATTATATATCGAGAAAAACTTCGTTCTAACTGCGTATCCCACGACACCTCCCGTTTCTTTGTCTATTAAAGTGTCATCATGCTGTCATGTTGCGCTGTGCATATTGACCGTACGTATAGGCGTCTTGTAGACACTTCCTCGACCAAGAAGCCGCGGACTTTCGGCTCTAAGGAAGTGCCAATAATAATTACGCCACTTAACCATCATCTATTAGATAATCCAACTTTTCTCCGCCCAGCCGCCTAGGTTGCACGGCAGCAGAAGGACTCGGAACAATGGTCCAACATCCCCACTAATCCGTCCGCCGAGTTCGACTGTTTTTTCACGTCGCCTCCGAATCTCTAACCTATAACAACCTGTAATCCGTCCGTTCGGAACTCAGTCGTTCGACATACGCGAGGGGAATAGTGTCGCACGTTTCTATGCTCATGCGCACAGATCGAGCTCGCGGTTCGAAACTTCTTGACTCGCGAAATGTGTCACTCACGCCCACAACCAGTACGTTACGTATACGTTGATGTCGGATAAACAAATGCACGGCTGTAGACTACGTGCCACATGTTCGATTTTCGACCGGATTTCTCTATGATCCCCTTATGATCGATCGTTGGTCGATTTGAGAATCTATGATCCTCGTTGAATTAGTTATCTGTGATATGATTTAGTGATAAGTTTTAAGTTATTATGTTGGTTGTTTGAGAACATTACAGTATTCAAAATGAGTCCGAGACGAAGGAATAGGACGATGAGGGCTAGAAAGCACAATGGTAGGTCATGTTAGTTTTATATTTTCCAAGTAAAATACCTTGGAATCTCATATGACAGTTATTTTACTTTATGGTTTGATAGTCACATAGAATATCTTTATTCACATCAGATTGTTACTTTCGAATGTATAAATTAGAACTATTTTTGATAGTTTTCGAAGATTTGACCTCCTGGAAATGTCACTCGTCTTTTCAGTTCATTTTTTCTGTTTTCCAAGCCTATTTTTATTGATTTGAACTAATTTCTTCGAAGTGTTTGATAAACTCAAAAATGTAGGTACACATGGTTGTAAACTAAGTGATTCATTTGACATTTGACATAATATTCAAATAGTGTCTTGTTTTACTATTTTCACATCCAAATGGATTAATAAGAGCTGCATAATACCATACCACTATCATAAAACAATGCTTTCTCTTCATGTATATTATGTATCACATAGCAGGTATGATAAAATAAATAAAGAATGTGTGAGAGTAAATAAATGAAGAAAAATGAGATTTACTCTCGGATTTACTTATAAAAGGTTTTATATATTACTTCGACAGCAGCAAATATTTAACTATTTAAAACATTGATCTCTTTACGAGAGCAATGTTTAATCAGTATTTAGTAGAACAATACTGTTATTAGAGTCATGTCAATCAGCGTATTATATTTTCTGTTAACAATATTAACATTAAACATATAATGAGAACAATGCTAACTATGCTAACCCAACTTCTCGTAATATATTAAATTTATTATTATATATATATATATATATATATATATATATATATTATATATATATATATATATATATATATATATATATATAATATATATATATATATATATATATATATATATATATATATATATATATATATATATATATATATATATATATATATATATATATATATATATATATATATATATATATATATATATATATATATATATATAGTGAGTTCCAAAAAGTTTGCACCATATAGGTTACTTTTTTATAATCCATTTGTCAAAAAATTTCAGTCTTGATAAAAACTGGTGGATTGCAGAAAACTTGGATTTGAGATATCAAAATTGTAAGTTTCTGAAAGGTGTACAGGGAAGAAACAAGAAAGAATTTTGATCAAAGGTAAACTACCCTTATTTTCGACATTATTAAAATAGTTCATTTAGAAAAGTTGTTTAAATTTGTAAAAAATATTCAGATTTGAGATGAAAGCCACCTACGTAACAAAAAAAAAATATTTTTTCAGAGAATGTCTTTGAGATTTTTACGCTAACGTTACGTTTTATCATATTACGACCTAGCTTCCATTCGCCTAGTGTCTGTAGTGTAACGTTCAATGAGGAAATCCGTTCCAAAAATCTAATATCATCAATAATATCTGAATAGAAAGAAGACATTTTTCGAAATAATATTTACTCAATGAAACGAAAATATCGATGTTAAGAAAGACTTCGACTTCGACTTGCTTCAAATAGTCACTTTCCAGATTTAGATTATCAACTAGAGTAAACCTTATCTTATTTCCTCACCAATTAACGATACACCAATTTCTACGAACTTCTAGATAAGGTTACTAATATCGTTGAATAGATGAAAAAAAAGTTAAAATTCGTTCCAAGTAGATATCAGTCACTCCCTAAGGTATCGATGAAAAATATCCATAGATAAAGCATAGAACTCGATGAAAATTGGTTCAGTAGAAGATTGCGTCTCTAGTCGCTTTAAAGTAACTAAAAAAACGTTAGTGATCCATCGATAGCTCGAAGTTACTATGTAAAACGTAGTAAGCTGTTGTCGTAAGTAATAATTTCAAATGGCCTCAGGGATCTACCAAAGTTAACCAGTACGTTGCAGGCTATTGTTAACAATTACGAGATGCGTTATCTTCGCTCTTCTGTGCCTTTTATCTATTCATCGTACTTTGTTATTTATCCGTTTGTCAGCCATAAATCTTATTTTAGTTTACTCGTGTGTGAAACTTTAATCTTTTTTTTTCGATTTGTTTGTTTTCGTTTTTTCTGGGTGAAATAGATGTCTTAGATGTTTCAAGTGTTAACATTGCCATAACTAGTATATTACTTGAATATTTTTATATAAGTATAAATTTCATTCGAAAGCTTTGTGATATGAATTTTGATGTATGTTCTTCTTTGAACGTGAATGTTTCGATTTGGAAGTCATTATTATGAAGATAACTATATAGTTTTCAACTTTAAATATTTTACATCAAACACCTTGTAATGGTCTTCTTTATTTAAAAATTGAAACCTGTTATTTATGCCATGAAAACTTCTCATAGAGTTTTGACAATCGCACAATTATTCAATGCACTATTTTATGAATCCCCTGCACTAGTGTACACTTGCATTGTAACCTATTATTCTATTCTGTGACTCAACATCCAACCTTCGCTCACCCGATCACAGAAGTTAATTCCGTCGAGAGACTGACATATAACCTCATTTAATATGACAGGCAATTGCTTAAAACTCGATTCGGTTCCTATTAAATTTCGTCTGGATACCCCGAAACCCTTGTGAACGTTCGCGTAGGGTTCCTAGCCGCTTAATGAGGTGTCAGAAGTACAAATGATTTAGGTATCAGCTCCCCGCGGTTCCGTTCCAACTGCTGGCCCCCGAATCGCCTTTTGTTTTTTATTTTTTTTATTTCGGTTCGTGGTTGTCGAACTATCAGGTATTCTTTGCTCGAGGAGTCTCCGCGTTTGTTCGTCGGGCATCCCAGTACGAACCCGGCCGATCCACGACGGCCATGCTAGCCCGCTGCGAAGCATGTGTTCTTAACACCATCCGTTTCTGTGTTCCTCGAACGCGGGTTCGAAATACCATAGAGATATTCGAACCGTGACAAATCGGAAGAACTAAAGCAGCGATTTGTTACTTCGATATATGCAGCTATTTGAGACATTTTTAGTATTTTCTCAAGTGTTCGGTTTCATAAAGGACTATTTAGATTAGTCTACTGATAGCCTGTGAAATACGACAATAATTAATGCCAATGTTTCGTGAATCTCATAGAAGATATTAATATCTGTGTTCTTCAGAATCAAAAATTGCTTAAACAGATAAAGGCGAATGTTTTTTCTATGTGATTTTTAGAGTTTCGTACCTCGAATGGTAAAAACGGAACCTTTACAGGATCATTTTGTTGTCCGTCTGGCAAGAACCTTTTTCTCAGGAACGCGTGGAGGTATCAAGCTGGAATTTATATCAAATACTCAGGTCTACTGTCCCTTGGAGCTGTGAAATTTCTAAGCCAACGCAATCAAAAGATACAGTCGTTTATGCCGCAAATTTCCGCAAATTTTCTTCCGTGAACTCAGAATCTTGAAATTTAGTACGAAGCAAAGTCTTATAGCACAGACAGAAGAAAAATTGTAAAAACCGAATTTTTATTATCACTAATTTTCATTAAACTTAAGTGTGTTTTTAAGGCACTGTGGCTTCATTATATTTTCTTCATATATTTGTGATATCTGCGTGTCAGATGATATTCCTTTACAATACATAGGTAGCGCCACTTTAGTTATTTATGCACCAAGTGCGTTATATAGATCCTAACGCCCGATGGGCCTTAGGATCTAGTAACGCACGTGGTGCATACAAGATTTTATTTTTCATGAAATAATTATTTTATTATAATGAAAAATCGATTTTAAAATCGGTTCATTGCTCCTATACTTTCCATTTTCATTCTCATAGTAGGCATGTCATTTGTTGATATTTTGACGCTTGTGAATATTTTTGTCATCATATTTAGTGAATGTTATTGCTGCTTTATTCGTGTAGTCTTATAGAAATAATGGAAATGAAAATGAATTTACCCAAGAATATCATAGAAAATGCAGCCAAAGCTGCGAATAATTCATTGCCGGAGAAATCCAGAGTCGTATACGACAAGGATTATGAAGTATTTAATCAATGAAAGTTGCTTCATTTCTCCTCGTACAATTAGCGGGCGTTATGATCCATTATGCCCGCTCATTACGCCCTAGGGCATAATGAGTGTATTTATAGCAACCGTATCTAAGGTAAAATCAACAAATAATATACAAGTGAAAAATAAAAAATTAGATTCAGCATCCAAATATTCTTTTTATTTACTAATTTGTGAGTTTGCTCTCGAAATTTTCATTATCACTAATTTCCATTAAAGCTTAAGTATGTTTTTTAAGGCACTGAGACTTCATTACATTTTCTTCATATATTTGTGATGTCTGCTTGTCAAATGATATTCTCTTACAATACATTAATTATGCCACTTATTAATTGTTCAGAGGGTCTGTAGCTTTCGAGTTGAATCAACTTTTATTATAATTGAAAGCAGAATCATCTGTTACCTACTTTATCTGCAACTTATCTTCAAATCCTTCACCGTTTGCATCAGCAGTTCTCACATTTCTATATCTTGCTGACAAAAATATATAATGAGAAGATAAACATTTATCATCATACAATTCTTTTGTTATTTCAAGACCAAGTGTAATATTTCATTCATCTTCATATTGTTGTTCGTCTCTACACCTTGGAATTGTGCATTTTATTTGCGTGTATGAAATATACGATAAGGTAAATTTATCAATTTTTCATTGAATTGGAAGTTATTCCTATATTTCGAATTTTATCAATACTCGTAAAATTTTCATCTTAAATTTTAACGATGATAGGTATAATAAAATGTTTATAGAAGAAATAACTTTCCGCCCTTTCGAATGATATAGAAGTGCAACAGACTTATTGTTTTAGTGAACACACAAGTGAGTAGATGTTTAGTCTAGTTCTTTTTTCCAATTTGTTATTATTTTTCATTTATATTCACGAAATATGTTCACATGTTTCATTTCGTGATTTCCTTACATTCAAAATAATCGGGGTCATTGAAAATAATCACTTTTTTATTCATACTCTGGGATGTGGTTTCGATTTCACAGGGTTATTCGTAAACATAACAACTTGACTTTGTACTTGAATGAAAAGAGTATGAATGCACAGAGAAGTGGAAAAAAGCGATGATTAAATATGAAAAAAGTGGATAATGAACCAATTTATTCGTACGCTATCTTGATCTTTGAAATTCAAAATTAAACATCAGACGTTTCGGACTAACATCCATTGTCATCAGGTTATGAAACCGAAAAACTGCTTAACCAAGTACAGATACTACAGATCTTATACGTCTCTATTCAAGTAGAATCAAAGGAGCCTTTACCGCTTCAGTTTAATCTCCATTTAAAATAAAAACAACTTGAAATAAGGTTTTCGTCATATAAGTATCGATAGCTGGCATATTTTGACTTGATTTCACGACCAAATGTCCTAAGATTCCGTCCATATTCCTCAAAGAACTCGACCCTTATGTTTTTATACCCTTTTCGTCGTTTCATTTATTGCATACTTGTCTGTCTATTATTGTTATTGATCCGAGATATGTCTGAAATTCCATACGAGCAAAAAGTTCACGACTGGCTGAATGGCAATAATTTGTCGGATTCACTGACGAATAAAAATATGCGATAGCAAAATATCGACACGAGTATCTTTCTTTCAGGGCGTAGTTTTTCCTGATTCTTGAAGAATTAATGTAGATAATAAGAAAATGCTCTCAATTTAGGTGTTTAATTCTTAAATGCTACCGGTATCATTCAATTGTCAAGTTTTCGTAAGAGTCCTGTAAATATTTTGAAAACACTATCGATTTTGGTATTTCATAGTTAAATGCCTCGATTTAATATGAAAAACAGGTTTAGAGAGAAAAATTAAAGGAAATTCCGCTATTCCATACCTCCTTACGTATGTGTGAAAGAGGCAGACTGCTGGAGTTGTGAGGAGGAACTCAATTCAGGTCGTATGATGCACTCGTAGTATGTACAAGTGCATTAGGGCTGGACAAACTCCATTTACTGTCCTAAAACTTTAATATGGTATAGGAAAATGCACCTATAAGGAAGATTTTCGGGAGAAGGAGGAAACCGAAAGAGAAACACTCTGCATAGATCACTCAAAAAAGTTCATTCGGAACTTTAATACTGCAAGATCCAAAGGGTATCTGAATATCAGTAAAAACAAATGGAACCTCCTCTCTGGCTTCCTTACAGGAAGCATCTGATGAGAATTGGTTTATCAGAAACTGTCGAGATTAGATTATGTGGGGAACAGGAGAAAACTCTACCTGGTTACAGAATCAAGCAGACAGAAAGAATATTTTGGACCAGAAACTTGTAGGACTGAGCCTTCCCAAATATTGAAGTTCATTAGATCTGTGTGAATGTGTCCACTGCTTCCAGCCACCAGTTAGCATAAAAAACAGTTAACTACACTTTATGTCAATTACGAAATCTGTAATTTCGGAGATTTTTCTCAATTTTGTCCCACTCCTGATTGAGATATTAGCTCATATGTAGATATTTATACCTAGCGTGAACATTTACCAATTCCGAAGAAAAATAATCAAACCAGAAAAGTGCTACATCCCTATTTCCCGACAGAATAAAAACGGAATACGAAACTGAATTTTCCAATGTCCAACGTAGACTCCATCTCTTCGTTTCTTCATGAACGCGTATCAGATTCCACATACGCCGCGCGGCGCTGCTATCTCTGCCCGATCTCTTTTTCCACGGCCGTTTATGCGAAGGACTTGAATATCTGGCGCCTTAATCTCGAAACTCGACCGGACCAGCAGCCTTTTCTTTATGGAGAAGAAGAGCGGTCGCCCGTTCGCCATTACTGTCATTTTAAATTCTATTGTCGACTCGTTTTTCGAGACGAAATACCATGCTCGCGGGAAACGGACGCTCCGAGTGTCGTCTTCTTGCAGTTGAATTATTCCACCGGTCGGAGCGTGCCAGAATTGAAATTCTTTCAGTGAATTCTGATTCTCTACACAATATTTTCACTATTTCTGCAAGATGATAATTTGGAGTCAACATTTTATGGCGCCCGAGATGGGGCCAAATGGACATCGTATACATTACAATCTCTCATTGTTCTCGGAATATGATATAAAAGGGGGCGTAATATAAACGAAATACTTGCAGTTTATTAAAGCGGAATTCAGGACAATTCATTATTCGAATTACGCCAATCCATCACCATCCCGATAATTAGTTTCAACATCTTATGTTGCTCGAAAAGGAGTTAAATAAAATTATTAACTGTAGCTTCTTTGTACTCAATATATGTTTTTGAAGGGATGACGTACCATTTAACAATAGGAACTCAGAATTCCATAATCTCATATTTTGGTGAAGAAATACCGTAAAATGTTTCAAAAAATAAATAGTCTTATTAGATAGGTTTCACCTATGAAGATATCTATTCAATTTTATTGTAAAGTTTCGATAATCCAATATGAATTTCAGAGTTTCAGAACAGACCCCTTAAGAATCCCCAGATTTCATCTAAATTTCACACTACAATAAATATCGAGAAAATTCCCATAGTTCGCGATCTCGTACTATCCTGCCGAAAATCGAGTCGAAACCGGAGCTTTCTAGACCGATAAAAATCGATAAAAAAAACGAACGGATCGATTTGCATGAAACAGTTCAAAATCTGATTACAATAATCGCGCGGGGCGAGGCCGCTAAGAACACGTTTCGGAACCGACTACCAGTGTTGTAAAATTACGATACGGAATTTATAATTCGGACCGATTTTTTTTCAGCCGCGAGGAATCGGAGTAGGCCGCGGTATTTTTCCGCGTAAAACGATTATCGAGGCGATATTATCGTCGATTTTTTGCGCTCTGTCCGATATATCGTCTTTTAAATTGTCCCGATAAACGTCTCCCACGTAATTGGTGCGGTAATCGAATGAATATGTAAACGACGGTTTCTGGATTCATTTCTCGAAGAACGAGGCGTTAATTTCTTTAACGTCCGACTGGTTTATTATTTGACGAATAATGAAATTATGTCAAAGTATGTTTTATACGAAATATTACCCGTAGGGCGTTATTTTATGAAATTAACGTCCTAGGACCTTTAGGAAATTTATTTTGTTCAAACATACAGCACATAAAAATAACTTTGCGATTCACTCATAAAAGGTTTCGAAGTAGAAGGAAATACCAATCTCCCCCAAGATATTTTAGTGAAAACTGCTAATGTTAAAGATGCGCTTGTACCAGAAAAAAACTAGGCGGATAATTTTTCCCAATTTATTTTAGGAACTGTTGCAGATGAATCAACTTTTCATTGCTTCTTATCTTCTTATGAACTATTAGTTCTTTACGTAACATTGAGAACTTTGTCCAAAGGGAATTAGTAGAATATGACTCTGACAAATCTTGAAAATAAGCCATCAAAACGGTTTCGTCGACATGGTTCACGTAGTGTTTCATCAGTCAGGACTCAAAATGGAGATATTCTTTATCGTAAATCCGCCTAGTTTTGTCTGGCATAAGCGCATCAACAGCTTTGGCAGCTTTCACTAAAATATCTTTGGGGAGATTGCTACTTCCTTCTACTTTGGACATTTTATTGCGTATATACCTTAATAACTCTAACGTAGAAATCCAAATCGGAAAAAGAAAGGCGGTCATTCTCTATTTCATCGTCCAATTACCTATTATGAATTTTATACAAATAAGGCCTGAAATATTTAGTTTCAATAGGACTTTTTCATAGCTGCAATGTTGGGAAATCAGAATAATATAAAGATCAACGATGTGAAACTTTTCTAGTTATACAAATTTATAGCAAAGATCAGGAGTGGGATCAATATCTGAGTAGTTCGAACAACCGTTAAAAACAACTACGCTCTGGCAACTTCATAGGTAAAGTTTCGAAAAAGCAGCGTAGCAATTGAAATGATAAAAGAAATCTATTTTAATGGAGGAATATATGATCCAGAAGTGAATGAATAAGACCAAATCAATTCCTGTTTTCGATTACAAATTGAACGAGTACTGGTTCATGAATTTTTTGCTGGCGGTGGAACGGAGTGACTTCAATTACAATTTTATATATTTTCTTGATAATTGAACCTTATAACTAATATTTAGAATGATGAAGGTTGTTTGCGTTGTTAAAATGAAAACACAATTATTGAAATCGACCCCTTTAAGTAAGAAATTTATAGATCCGTAACGCTTGTTCGACCAGTATTGACGATACTTGGACGACTAGTCCATGTCCTTGGATTCCCGACGAAGTCGGCCAGCTGATTTGCTCGTTCAGGTCGTAAAACATTCAGAAAATCACTATTTTCCGAACGTCAATAATGGACTCCCGCAGTGTTGTCACTTTCGCCGTCCTCGCAAATTAATTTTATTATATACCTATATCGCGAAATGTCCATCATTGTTACGATGATTGTCGCAGTTTAAGTCTCTATCGGCCATATAATTAAATTATACGGTTCGACGTTCGATGGTTTTGTTACGTAGTCGCCGCAAAAATGACCATTTCGAAGGGAGCTAATAGCTCGTATTAAGGGGGCGTGTCGTACACGTGCGGATAATTCCGCGGTTAATTCTATTATGATAGATTACGTTGAATTCGCGAAGGTTGTAGATGTAAAAGTACGCGAAATAAGTTCCAGATGCATTATCTAAGAATAATACTTGTGGCATTTCGAGAACAGGCTGCCCTGTTGTCGAAAAACGACAACTTTCGAATTACCCGGCTCTGATGGTTACCATGTCTTTCGTTTGGTGGCGCTGAGGTCGTCATAACCTCATATATATATATATATATATATATATATATATATATATATATATATATATATATATATATATATATATATAATCTTTTTATAAATATTAGCAATAACACGCTTGTTGAATCTCAAAAAACTCGATTTTATTAAAAAGTTGACGTTTCGCCACGACATTCGTGGCTTTATCAAAACTTTATTATATATATATATATATATATATATATATATATATATATATATATATATATATATATATATATATATATATATATATAGATATATATATATATATATATATATATATGTATATATATATATATATATATATATATATATATATCTATTACGCATTTTTGAAATCATAGCCCACATACAGAAGCAGCTGTTTACACGTGTTTCGAACTTTTTGTTCCTCATCAGAACAGTTTAGCTAACTTATGGTTGGATAAACTTAGAGACGGAGGAACCAAACAAATAAATCGAATTCCTTCATTGTAAGAGACAATCGCACATTTGCAGCAATTGCTTCATTCTGTTTATCAAACCATAACGTGGCTACGCTCTTTCTATGAGGACCAAAATATCCGAAACATGTGCGACCTTGAAAATGAGTAAAATCTTGATATTTCCCCGCTTAAGACTTATTGTATTATAAATATATATAAAATTACTATTTTCTTCAATTGATCATTCCGATCCCTGATTATCATTCTACGACAGTAGATTATATGTCAAAATCATATTCATTTCTCCACTTCAAAATCATACGTAATCTATAATGAAGAAATTTTCACGAATGTTTCTACGTTCGAAAAAAAAGATCGCGTAGATTTCAATTGATATATTAAATTTATCCGTAACTGAAATTAAACATGCCGCCCGCGTTAAAGAGATCGCCTATGTTACGCTTACATTAAACTTTCTCATTCACAGGCCTAGCTTCCCATTCGTCAAGAGTAACGTACGATAAGGGTTAAAAAAAAATCCTCTAAAGAATAAAATATAATTTTTGCAGTGTTCATTTCGACGTGACAGAGCGAACCTGCTACGCGTTTCCCGTAATTCAAAGGCTATAGTTCGTGGGGGCGTCCTTCAACCTCGTTTTTATTAAGTCCGCCGCTGTTTGCGCGACTTCAATTCTGGCACTGGGATAACCGCGACCGTCGCGTTGTCTGCGGACGTAGTAAAAAAAATATGACATAACTCGCTCATCTGCACTTTCCGCTCCCTAAATCCAGAAATAATCGAGGCACCTGCGTTATTCCCGTCCCGGTCTATTTTCGGACGGATGGCGAGAGCAGGAATCATCGCGACTCGCGACGGTCCGTTTCGACCAGACGACGGCCGTGTAGCCACCGCGAAAAAAAGAGGACCGATGTCGCCACCTGAACGGTCCAACAGAAATAGAAGTTCGACGGGATAGCCGACGACGTTTTTCGTCTAGGAAATCACATACGAAATAATATTTTTCGTAATCCCATACTGTTATTTTGATTTAACGGTATTCAGATGACAATTGAAAAGTCAGTGTTAACGGCCGCCGGCCGTTATAATTTCATAACGGACGGCGGCCGTTAAAAAATCACTTGTTCAAATATTTATTTCAAAACATCATTCTGCTTACAATAACAACATTGAAATCTTGGTCCACAGCGAGTTGGTAGAATAAATCTCTGATTTTCATTTCGCATAGGCTAATAATACATCTTCATTAACCACCTTAACATTCTTGCTTTTACGCTACATTTCAAAATTTTCATATTCTTTTTAATATCGCTCTTGAGTTATTTTCGGCAGTTAATCAACACTCGCTGCACTGCACATGATTCTCCCAATATTTCTAAAGGAATTTGATTTTGTTCCTCAATTTCATCAATTTCATCCATGGTCGTCGTTAAAGCGAACTTGAGAACACAAAAAACTGACGTTGTTTATAAAACTGTCAAACTGTTCCATGACAACAGAGTGAACGACGTTGGGATTTTTCTTTAGAATTGCGAGGTACGGGGTTTTTTCTTTCTTCGGAATCAAAATTTAATCTTTCAACGGGATTACGAAAAATTTTTAACGACACACGGCCGATACGCAAATAACGGATTCGGATTGTTATAATCCGAGGCGCAGCCGAGGATTATAATAAATATCCAACCTCATCCGTTATTTGCTACATATCGGCCTTGTTACGTTAATAACTGTAACAATCTATTCATGTTAAATTTTATTCCAAAGCACGCTAACATAGCATTTTTAAAAACTCTAGACATACTCACGAGAGTGCGCTTCTTGAATACTTGTTGCGATTTTCGCAATATTCAAAATCAAATCGTGAGAGATATACAAGTTGATCATTGTCAATTTCATAAATTACATAAAGTGAACAAGGAAAATTTTTCAATAATTTAAAGTTATCAAACAATCTTGCAAGGGAGCTGGGTATATGTAATCCGAGAAGCGAAATTTACATTCAGAGCGCAACAGTGCATTATAGAAAATGTCAAATCACCCCAACTGCAGATCTGCATACAGCTGTTTCGATCTTATTAGATCTCTTCAGTGAAGCATGCTCGAGCCGGAGTGAATTGACATATTTCTTATTGTTCCCCAATATAAATCGCGGCCTACTATATTAGGGTGTCTACGCAAGTCAGAATCTAAAATTCCCTGAGAATCCCGGGATATTCCAGGTGATTTTATTATTTTTCTAGGTGTATCGCGATACTATGGTTTTGTACGTGCATGTGTACGCAATCGACTGCACGTTATTGGTTGCTCGTCGATGTATCAAGACATCGACGTCCGTGTCTAGGGGCCTTTTTAAATTCAGCGATACTCAATATCCTTTTGCACGTACGCCGATGACTGCACAGTGGCTTCCCCCTAGTATGCCATCGCGTTAAATCATCCTCGGGATGCACTGCTAGGTGCGATGTTAATTAAAAGACGACCGCGGCGTTAAACACCGGGTCGCTACCCCCCCGAAACGAGTTTTTCGATGGCGAGATGGAATTATGGTGAACACTTCACAAACGATCGTAAATTAGGAACCTATAATCTTCGTATAAGCCAGCCGTGAGTTATACCCGTAATAACTCCAGCACATGACTCGTATATTTCATATTCCGTCGTCCTTTATTCACAGAATTCGAAGCTTGGTGACGCATGTTCCACATAATTATGGAGAGAAATGAAATTTTGAAAAAAAAAAACGCGTAAGCAACAGCGCTTCGTCACTAAGGTCGTATTTTTAGCGCGAGCTGAGATGCGATTCGAAAGGAATTAATTGTGTTTTGAAAAAAAAACTTTAATAGCAATTGAAAATTAGAAAACAATTTATTTAAAAAAAAAATAGCAAACTGTATCGCGTACCGCAGAACCACACTTTAATAGCAAACAGTAATAGAAATTTGAAAATAATTAATTTTATTCAAAAAAAAAAATATTTGCGAAGTGCATCGCGTACTTAGCGAAGCAGGCCGAAATGCAATTCGGACGAAAGTCTCCGCGAAATGCTGCGCGCTTAAAGAAAAGAGTGAAAACCTACAAAGGAACGTATTCCAACATGAATCAATCTGCATACAAAATTTCTACCCTCTAACTCAATCTTCAGATGCTGTGGAGCTGCGAAAGTTTTCAAAAACGAAGAAATATCTACGTAAAAATGGACCCGCTCGTGATCCCAATGTCTGGAAAAAAAATTCAAATTCATATATATATATATATATATATATATATATATATATATATATATATATATATATATATAATATATATATATATATATATATATATATATATATATATATATATATATATATATATATTTATATATATATATATATATATATATATATATATATATATATATATATATATATAAGGTGGAGTGGGGTAAGTGGGGATCTGGGGCAAGTGGGTATTTTTTTTATAATTTGGAAAAAACACTGAATTTGGGAACTCAACTCGGAGAAAAATATTCTTCAGATCTTAATTCAGTTACGACATATTGTTTTTTATTTCCAAAGCCATTATGAAACAAGTACATGGTCATTCTAGGAGCTGAATTTTATCGAAAAATTGAAGTTACCCAATGGAAATTGAAAATATTGTCTTTACCATAATAGATCACCTGGGAACAAATTGTCAAGTTTGTTCTTCTTTGTATTACTCATGCTACTTCTAGTAATTTTTTAATTTTTTTCCCATTCTTTTTGTCATTTTTATTGCCATAGTTCCCACTTGCTTCGCAACTTTTGTTTGAGGGGGCAAGTGGGAACTATTTCTTCGGGGGAAGTGGGTATTAGTCCCCACTTGCCCCAATACCACTCTCCTGTTGAGAGAACAAATCTTGTTCCGATGCACGAAAATCTAAATCTACATTCCGTATCATTTGAAGATTTGTTGCTTCAATCTATAAAACAAAAAAATCGCGAGGAGAAAAAACCGAAAAAAAGATTGGCTCCAGGGGCTGAAGTAATCACCACAAAAGATGCTTTGGAAAGAATATCTGTTAAAAACAACAAACCTTCGGAAAAATCAAAGAGACCGAAAAAGAAAACCAAAGGGAGCATCGCAATTTATATCCGATAGTGACGAAGAAACCTTAGAAGATCTGCGAAGGAGATATGAAAATGAAGAAATAGGGAGACAACAAGAAGAAAATCTCTTGAACATTCATCACAACATCAGAGTTGGAATTTGGGTTTTGGTTGAATTTTCAACTAAAAAATCCAAGAAACACTTTGTTGGACAAGTTCTAGAAGTGAAAGCAGAAGAATTGAAAATGAAATTCACAAAGAAGAAAGAAGATACTTCGAAACCAATATTTTATTGGCCAAAAATAGAAGATGAATCTTTGACCCTAGAAGATGCCATTTTGAGAGTACTGCCTAAGTCAGATCTTGGGAGAAGAGGAGAATTAATATTTCCTGTTCAATTCAATTCGTTCAATATGAAATAATTTTCCTTTTTCAACATGAAAAATCTGTTGTAGAAGACACTCATATTATTTTAGTTCGTTTAAGCCCTAAATTTTCACAGTTTGTCTATTAATGAAATAAATTTTCCAAACTATCATTTCTGATCAAAATAACCTCTCCCCAAAAAAGTTCATAACTTTGGTAATTTTGCTGATATTTCGAATCTAAAAAAAGCAAATTGAAGCTTGAAATATGTAGATTGACTCACTTGCCCCACTCAATAACATCACTATCCATATGTAAAGTACAAGCAACGAACCCACTTGCCCCAGATACTGGGACAAGCGGGTTCTACAGACAGGTTTCTATATAACAATAAAATTTTCGAAAACTTTTCTTCTTTCAGACGAAATAAATCAATGGGATGTTGTGTTCATAACACAGCATTTCCAGTTTAAAGCGCACTTCTGTACATCAAGTTTTCTTAAAGTTATGTGGTTCCAAAGTCAACCTATTGAAATTTTAGTCCCCACTTACCCCACTTCACCTTATATATATATATATATATATATATATATATATATATATATATATATATATATATATATATATATATATATATATATACAGTATAATCCATTTATAATGAACTCGCTTATAATGGAAACTCGCATGTAATGAACTAATTTTCAAGTCCCGGATTAAACACGTGTAAAATACTCGGACAAGATGGACTCGTTTATAAAGGAACCTCGCCTGTAGTGGACCGAATTCATCGAATTAGTCTATCATAAGCGAGTTTTTTCTGTGATTCCCCCGGTGATTTCCCCAGCACGATGTGTTCTGATGCAATATTATGCAGTATTCTTTCGACTTGGCGTTTGGGGCTTGCAGCTCTGTGAATGTTATTCGGACGTTGCGTCGTATTTGTCTCTGAACTTTTCAAAAATATGCTATTTCCTCCAGCAAGAAAACAGAAGGGAAATGTTTTCAAAATTAAATAAAGTTAAACTTATTTTGCAGAACAATTATATGGAAAAACACTCTGTTCAAAGTAAAATAACTGATTTTTTTAAGAAATAATATTTTGTAAACCATATTTAGCAATTAAATGTAGTTCTCTTATCATGTGTTGTTTGATTCTCATAAGATGAACACTCGGATATAATGAACTACATCTCTTTGTCCGCTCGAGTCCATTATATGCGGATTGCACTGTATATATATATTTATATATATATATATATATATATATATATATATATATATATATATATATATATATATATATACACATATATAGAATAAATTTACCTACAGAATTACAGCAATCGTAATTAATTAATTTTCCAATGAATAAAATTTTTCATTTTATTCCATACACAAAAGGTCGAACGTCTCTTTTCACTCGGTTCAATTATTGTTCCAAGTAGAAGGTGACCGCCATCACGATTAGAATTTCAAATCAAAAATCGCCACAATTATCTGATCGTGAGCAACTCTCGTCTCGATTCAACGCCTCAACCACGAGCTTCTTCCAGGTAAACAGTCCCGGAACCGTTCTATTTTAAAGTTTCATATAGTTACGATGTAAATGGAGTGGGATGCTGATGCAAATCCGCACGTGCGTGTCCCACTTTACGTGCGGCCCGAGACTTTGTCGTCTGCGAATCTAGGAGGCGAGAGATTCCATGTTCCGAACATTTCGAAATGTGTATAAATTTAGCGTCAGACGGTGGAAAATAAAAGGAGGAAGGATAGAGAAAAAGTGAGAGAGAGCGGCGTTTCGTTTTGCACTTGGACCGGAAATAGCATTACGAACCCTTGAATGATTGCGGATGTCTCGCCGAGTTGATTATTTGGCCCGTTGGCGATGCATAAAAAAGTTTTCATATATTTCATCTGTTGCGTTATGTGTTGGGAAGTTCAACGATATCACAGTTGGCGCTCCAGTTTGTCAACTGTCATATTACCAGGGGTGTGGCAACCCTGAAAAAAAAAAGGCCGATGTGTAAATTTTCATGCCATGAAAATTTGAATATTTCACTGCAATGTTTTAATTTTACATTTTTCAATTTCGAAGCGGTTGAAAATGATTGAAAATAGAATAATTTTCACAGCAGATGAAACATTTCACAATAATAACCGATAATCAAAGTATTCAAATTTTTCATGACATACATTTTCAATAGATATATTTAATCCTGAACTCGCTCAGGAAAAACCTGAAGACATCTGGGAAAATCAAATGAAAAATACAGAGGCGTGCTGTTTGACCTTTCCGCGAAGTGCATCGCTTATTAGAGTGAGGTTCAGTTGCGATTCGAAAGGAAAATAGTCGTCGTGAAGTGCAGCGCGTGTACAAAAATACATGAAAACTACATTTAAATGGCACTTTTTGGGAAAAATTCTCATCGCAAAGCTCGGAAATGCCAAAATGTTTAATGAATTTACTCAAATTTCTGCCTCGAAAAAACACCAGGGACCAAAGTTGAGCTCATTTAGTCTGATGGAAGTCACACATATATATATATATATATATATATATATATATATATATATATATATATTATATATATATATATATATATATATATATATATATATATATATATATATATATATATATATATATATATGTATATATATGTATATATATATATATATATGTATATATATATATATATATATATATGTATATATATATATATATATATATATATATATATATATATATATATATATATATATATATATTCCCGATACATTTGGCATCTTCAGTGACTTCCATCAGACTAAATGAGCTCAACTTTGGTCCCTTTTTTTATGTATATGTATATATATATATACATATATATATATATATATATATATATATATATATATATATATATATATATATATATATATATATATATATATATATATATATATATATATATATATATATATATATATATATATATATATATATCGTAAATAGAGGTCCAGTAGGACTAAAACGGAATTTGAATCCACAAAAAAATTCGCAATATCGTGGTCAGTCTGCTATTTATATAATTAGATTTCTCTTTGAAAAAACGTACGAAATACATCACTGTATCCAAGTAGCTGAAATTTTCAATTCCATAACAGCAACACTTAACTCTCAGTTACGTTTTCCAGCACGGAATAAAGACAATATAAATTTTATCGAATTTTCTATAATATTTTCTACAAAATGATTTATAAAAAATATTTCTTATACCTAACTGTAAAAGATTCAACTATTCAAGATGCCTGATTTTGTGGTTCTTAAATGATATAATCTTACGATAAGGTTTGTGCATCTTCTACCTGCCGACACTTCTTGGGTTGCCTTCGAGTTGACCTGATCTGAACCTCGCATGTGGGATCCGAAAGCCGCTTTGTATGATTGTTATTTATAGTAATTTCTTTCTTCTAGTTTTTCAGCTTAATTCTCTTCTGAATTAACGTTAATATGAAGAAACATTAGAGTTAATTTGTACCTCATCTTAAAATTTGTAGTAATAATTGTTTGGAATTTTTTCCATTTGAAAATTATATCTCGTCTAAGTCAAAAGTTTTTTCAGCTTTTTGACAATTTTAGATTTTAGTTATTCCACTTAGATTTTAGAGTTCAACTCTCTTTTATCAATTAATAATATAAATTTCAGTTGAATGAATATATATATATATATATATATATATATATATATATATATATATATATATATATATATATATATATATATATATATACATATAAATATGCATATACATACTGAAAAAGAAAAAAAAAAGAAAATTTCTCTAGTTATTAGTAAATATTTGAAATAGATTTAAATTTTCAATTAATAATGGCGAATTCGCCAGGTCAGTTTTCCTACAAAATTAATTTTCACAGGAAAAATAGAGCAGATTTTCATAATTCTATAACATAAAAACCCTCTCCATAAAAACGCAGTAAGGTGTGCGAAGTTTGGCGATGATTGGTCCAAAGGTTTTTCAGTTAAACGATCTCATATAATATATACTTATATATATATATATATATATATATATATATATATATATATATATATATATATATATATATATATATATATATATATATATATATATATATATATATATATATATATTATGTATATAATATTAATATTTATGATAATCTCACAAAGACAAGAGCAAAATTTTATGTTTAACTGCAAAAAGGGTCATTGAAATTTATTATTTATTGAAGTAGATATCTTGATAGTAAACATCTGGTTCAACTCTGTTTCTCGAATTCATAATTTTATCATTATGTATTAAATTATTAATATTTTCGAATAATTACAGGACAGTATACAGTTATTTTTCTTTGTTTTATGCTGTGAAAAAAAGGGAAAAATTGTTTGAAATCTGTTGTTTCTAAATTTGAATTATTCAGATTTATATATGAATAAATAATGATTAAATAATTATTATGTTGACTGATGAATTGTATAATGATGAAAGTTGCTGAAATTAAGTGTGAAAATTGTCCTAATAAGACCTAGTCAGGGAGCAATGTTTCAATCGAATGACTGATGCACCATATTTGTCCTTGTTAAGTGTAGAATCAACCGACATCTATCCTCATGTGATATCTAAATACACTAGTAGCCAATTATCGTTTTATTACCTCCAAATGACAGATAATAAGATAATTAACAGCCATCAGCGACGTGTTTTTCCGCACGTTAAATCCGTAAGTAATTTGTATTCCTACAATAATTACGAACTCGCACAACTGTTGGACGTCCACTTTGGATAATCTCAACGGACAAAAAAAATCCATCTCAATTTATCACTTCTCGAAAAACTCCTCCAACTATTTTTAACCTTATTTATTTCAGGGATCAAACTTACACAATCCTGGATTATTTTCACCGAAATAAATAAGAAAGTTCGAAAATAAGTCGACGTTTTCTCTTCCCGTATTTTATTGGTTTTATTTATCTCTCAGTTTGTTTTGACGTTTTTATTTTAAAGTTTTTGTTTTATTTTTAACTGTGTGACTCATATTTTGTTGTTTTCGATGCTAATTTGTTTATTTTTGCAGGTGAGTAGAGCAGCGTCCAAGTTCTCTGGGATTTTTATGGAAAATGACCCTTCATAGAAGGAATTTTTTGCCACGTAAACGAAAAACTAAATTTGGTAAGGATTCGATTGAAAGGGAATGTACTAACCCAATAGAAAATAACATGTAAATCAACACTGATTTGTTGTGAATCTATTCAACCCATAAGAATTTATAGATTAGTTTAATTCATTATTGAAACTCGATAATTTGGTTTTGAGGTTAGAACCTCGCGCGAGTATAAGACGAAAAATTCGGAGTTGCCTAATTGAGTCCCAAAATTTAAAATCCGTCTTAATGATAGCCGAACTGAGTCCCGGAGTTAGGTAAATTGAGTCCCGGGCCTACCTGAGCTTGCACAGTAGGGGTTCGTAATCTGTTCGTAGAATATTAAAACTAAAATTCATATTATATCATATAATTTTATACAATTTACAAATATTTACAATAATATACCTATACCTAATAACATGCTAAATATTCGTTTATTTAATTATTCTAAATTTTTCTCCTACAATTTTAAGAAATTCAAATTTTGATATTGAGTTACAATTTAATTTTAAAATTTGTTCATTTAGAAAATTTTTATTTTTGAGAGTGTGTGAAGAATAAACTTTTTTTATATTTTTTTGAATGCTTCTAATTTTTATATAAGTGTCACTTTGAAAATCTATCAACACTATTAAATATTGGAATATATGTGGATGGGCGAAATAAAATGAAGAATTAAACCTTGCATGAAAGCTCTCGCATGCAATCGACGTCCGTTGTAAACTGCTCGTCTTCTCCGCCCATATTTCTGGTGGAAACCTAGCCGATTCTGAAATATAATTATCGACAAGATAGTCCGCAAATTCCACAACTTTAGAATTCTGTGGTTGTATTGAAGATAAATCTTCAACAAAACAATCTCCTACATCTTCTGGGTTGAGAAATGGCATTGCAAAGCAGTACGTTAAATATTCACCCACGTCGCTGTCTTTGTATAAGGATGATAAAGCCGCGGTCACACTAGGCTGTTTAGCAGCCGCTACTAACCAGCCGCTGGTAATATTTCCAGCAAGCAGCCTAGTCTGACCCAGCACTAGCGGCTGGTAAATGCCAGCGAGCTGGTGTTTACTAGCCACAATCAGAAGTTGAACATGTTTAACTTTTGAGCGCTGCTTACCCTCAGCTCAGTGATCTCCTCGCTGGCGCCAGACAGCCAATGTGAACCCCTAGTAGCTAACAAGCGGCTGGTGAATTAACACGTGTCTAGTTTGTTTTGCAGTGTTGGGTTCGTTTACTGTATTTTCTATTTATTTTTGCGATTAACAGTGAATATGGTTGACAGCAACAAGTGGTCAGGTAAAGACATAATTACATTCCTAGATATATTTCGAAATTATCCATGCCTGTGGGACGCTTCGACTGCAGACTACATCAACAGAAATGCCAAAGATTCGGCTTACAAGGAGTTACTGGAAAAACTTGAAGAACAAGGACTTAAAGCAGAATTGGCCCCATTGAAGCATTGCAGCTTTCAAGTTACCAGCAACAACTGTACTAGCGGCTAGTAGGTTTATAATGTGAACCCTTCAGATCCAGCTGGCTGCTGGCGATATTGCCAGCGGCTGGTTAGTAGCGGCTGCTAAACAGCCTAGTGTGACCGCGGCTTAAGCCTAGTGCTTGAATTTGCGCCACCTTGAAAAATTTTTTAAATTTATTTCATCTAAGATTTGCAAAATATTTAATGTCAAATAAAAGTACTTACCAAGACTGTCCTAAATGAAAACGGCAGCCCTTCAATGAAACATCACTCCAAACCTCAGTAACACTTTGATGAATTGCTTCTTCAAAATCAGCAAATACTTTTCGTAAAGTAAGTATTTTATTGCATTTGCCAATTTCTTCAACCAGATGTTTCAGTGCCAGTGTGTATGTATTTTTTCGTTTATTTGGCTATAAAAAGAAAACCAATGGTATGTAATGGTCGTCTTTTAAACCATGAATGGAGAACATTTGCAGAAAGAACTTCGGACAATATTCAAAAGTTCCATCTATATAAATAGTTTCTAAATCTGCTAAAAATTCTAAGTTGGTCTTGCAGGATAACATAATTATCTGATTTTCTACATCGTTTACTATTAGGAACTCTTCGCCTGTATTGGTTTTCACTGATGTTTTTAATATTGCATGAGTTTCTTCCATATTTTTTATATTTTTTGGCAATTTAGGCAAAACAGATCGTCGAGCATTATACATATTTTTTCTGACCAATCTCACATCCTCGGTTGTCAAGGTATCAATATCGCCATTTCGTAACTCCTTATGTATAATTTTCATCATCATCAATTAACATCTTCTATGGCCTTTCGCTTTAAAGAGTTACTTAAAATTTTGCGATTAAGTAACTCTTCGTACAGTACAGCTTTAGAATTCTGTGGTTGTATTGAAGATAACTCATTTTGACAAACTAACTAACACCGAATAGGTAGGTACAAATTAAACAAACTATATTAAACATTTTGTAGAAAACCCTTTTTATATATGATATCCATAGATGTCTAACCAATGAAATCCTTCGTTCATAGGTAATAAAAATATTATTTGGTATAGAGATTTAAAAAGTTATTAGGAATTCCCGAAATATGCATATCAGGAGGATTAGAAAGATTTAAGTGACCCGGGACTCAATTGGACCATCTAGATTTCTTGACCCTTCTTAATTCAGGTAGACGGGACTCAATTTACCTTTGCCCGAAAAATTTCATCAATATAATCATGTTTTTTATGGCGTTAGAAAATTCTGACTTGTTTAAGATATTAGCGTAGTTACATTTTTTTCAAAAACTTTTCGTTCTTATTTTATAATTTATTCATTCTTCAACTTCATATAAATTAAGCAAATGATTGACAGCAGATTTTTAATAAGTACCTTGGAATGCCAAAACCAATATTAACTTGAGTTCTACGTATAATTAATGCGAGTTCCCGGTTGTTATGAGGTTACTCTTTAACCTGAATGTTCATAATCAATTACTTTGTAAGCAAAACACTTCGCTTCGGGATTTTCGACATAATTTGCTGCTAATATGACGAATATTTTCAATTTCGTCGGCCGCATAGCCACTTCCTTAAACTTTATAATTTTACTCTGTGGTCTGGTATAACCTTAAAATATTTGACAATTCATTAGTATGAATCATCGAAATATATCAAAAGAGTTTACCTCAAATTATTAACACAAGTGCGTCAAGAAAATAATAGATCTTTTTGTTAAAAATTCTCCAATCAAGGAATTCCATGACACATTTTCAGTATACAGATTGCCGCTAAGGGAGCATCCATTAATTACGTGAGATAATTTTGGCGATTTTTTGACTCCCCCTCCCCCCTTGGTGAGATGTGAGTTCTTGCTCGACCCCCTCTCCCCCTCCAGAATCTCACGTGAGATTATTTTAAATGCATATTTGTTATATGAATGAGTTAATCTGTGCTAATTCTATTAGTTCAAGGAAATCAGTAATATTTTATAAAAATGTGAAAAAAATTAAGTTAATAATAAAACAATAGTTGTAATAAGTCACAATTTTTTTCAGTGAAAATTATTAGTGCATCGTATGTTTATTATACAAGGTTATGGCATTATTTTTTTTATGAATAATATTCACATCGTACAGAATATGAAGAAGAAATATTTACTCCAAAAAAGTATTTACTGTTAACAAATATTTATCAATAGTTAACGAATAATGTTAGAAAAATACTTTTTCATATTTAATAAATGAATAAATTGTTTCCAACCAAATGAATTTATTTATAGTTAATAAATTCTTCCATCAGTGCGTTATTGAAACTCGATGAATATTTTTATGAATAATTTAGCTATATTTTAGTGGGAAACATTTTTTACTTAAGTTAACCCAGTTTTCTCGCAATTTTATACTGTTTCTCGCGAAAAAAAAATTACGTTATATTTGAGGAGGCCACCCTTCCCCAGTGGTGGATTTATACTAGGGGCAGTCGGGGCTAGTGCCCAGGGCGGCAAATTTTTTAGGGCGGCAAAATTTGGAAAGTGAGAAAAAATTTTCTATACAATATATAATTAACTAATTCTTTTAAATAAACATTTTATCTTTCAAGAAATATAATTCAAGTATTATGTATCACATAAAAAATAAGATATCAAAACTATTAAAATAAAATTTAAGTCATAGGGCGACATTTTCTTCAGTGCCCCAGGGCGGCACAAATTTAAATCCGGCCCTGCCTTTCCCCCACGTGAAATTGAGTGAGATTTTCCTCGACCCCCTCCCCCCTGAACACCTCACGTAATTCATGGATGCCCCCTAAGATTATTTTTAATTCACTCGTATTATTTACCTTCCTCAAAACCACGCAAAGAAAGTAACCGAGTTGAATGAAAATAGCGATAAATATAATTCTCATTGCAATTAAAACCGAGCATTTCTGCGCATTGAAAATCGGAGCAGCAACTGGACGGTTCATTAAATATCTACTATAAATCGTGGGAATTGATTGAATTAGCTTTTTCGAATTATCCAGCGGTCATTTTTTCCCCTTCGCTTTCTACGTAATGCATATTAATTTCTATGGAAATGAGGAAATTAATCTATTTCTTAGTCAAGTAATAAATGTAACCAGTTTTATCCTTTACTATTAACCGATTTCGTTAAAGCGTACACACATATCGCAAATATATATTGAGGATGGTCCGTAACATCATGTACAGAGTGGTCCAAATTGGACACTTTTGATAGGAATCACCTATTTCTAAAGGAGTTAGAGAAAAACTAGCCTACATGCTACGAGGTCGATTTTCGTGAGAAAATGAATGCCGAAAACCGCATATTGATATCTTGACTTGTTCGAAAGATACAAGGTGTTTTTCAATTTTTTGCATTTCTGACCCAACCCCGTAAATTGTTTATTTTTGAATATTTCTTGTTTCTGTGAAAACATTCTTCAGACACTTTTTTGAAAGGGATCCAATGGTGTTCCTAGTTTTTTATTTAAAAATATGGTTTTGAAGCTATAACATAAACTTGTATTTTTTCTTATGGACCACCCTATATTTTTTTACATATTCGTGTTTGAAATGAAATTCTATTCTCAAATATATATATATATATATATATATATATATATATATATATATATATATATATATATATATATATCTATATATATATATATATATACATATATATATATAATAGTTGCTACTTCTCTTTGAAAACTTTCATTTTGTGGCTCTTTTCGAATTATTTTAGATGAATTTTCAAAATCTGGGTTGCCATGCCTGAATATGAAACAAATTAACTTAGCAACTACAGTCTATGCGTACTGTCAAACAATTATTATTAAATGCAGTTTACTCCACACTTTTCAAAGAGAAGTAGCAACTTTTATATATATTTGAGAATAGAATTTCATTTCAAACACGAATATGTAAAAAAATATAGGGTGGTCCATAAGAAAAAATACAAGTTTGTGTATAGCTTCAAAACCATATTTTTTAATAAAAAACTAGGAACACCATTGGATTCCTTTCAAAAAAGTGCCTGAAGAATGTTTTCACAGAAACAAGAAATATTCAAAAATAAACAAGTTACGGGGTTGGGTCAGAAATGCAAAAAATTGAAAAACACCTTGTATCTTTCGAACAAGTCAAGATATCAATGTGCGGTTTTCGGCATTCATTTTCTCACAAAAATCGATCTCGTAGCATGTAGGCTAGTTTTTCTCTAACTCCTCTAGAAATTGGTGTTTCCTATCAAAAGTGTCCAATTTGGACCACTCTGTACATACAGAAGGGATAATTATTTGGTTTGTTTTATTATTAAAATTTCATATACACAAGTTGAAATTTCAAGAAATTTTTAGTTCTTTTTTTATCCTCCTGTAAGGTTTGTACTAATCTTATACCGTAGTTTCCTTCCGTAGATTACTACTGCGTTTTTTTCATTGTAAGGCGGCAGTCATTAATTACGTGAGATAATATTGGTGATTTTTTGACTCCCCCTCCCCCTTGGTGGGATATCATGAGTTCTTGCTCGACTCCCTCTCCCCCTCCCCGAATCTCACGTGAGATTTTTTTTTAAATGCATATTTGTTATATGAATGAGTTAATCTGTGCTAATTCTATTAGTTTAAGTAAATCAGTAATATTGTTTAAAAATGTGAAAAGAATTAAGTTAATAATAAAATAATGGTTGTAATAAGTCACAGTTTGTTTCAGTGGAAATTATTAGTGCATTGTATGTTTATTATAAAAGGTTATAGCATTATTTTTTTATGAATAATATTCACATCGTACCGTATATGAAGTAGAAAAATTGACTCCAAGTGTTTAGTGTTAATAAATATTTATGAATAGTTAACGAATAATGTTAGAAAAATACTTTTTTCATATTCAATAAATGAATAAATTGTTTCCAACCAAATTAATTTATTTATAGTTGCAAAATTTTTCCATCAGTGCATAACTAAACCGCGATTAATATTTTTATGAATGATTCAGCTATATTTTAGTGGAGAAACATTTTTTACTCAAGTTAACCTAGTTTTCTCGCAATTTTATACTGTTTCTTGCGAAAAAAAAAATTATGATATTTGATGAGACCACCCCTTCCCCCACGTGGGATTGAGTGAGATTTTCCTCGACGCCCCCCCCCCTTAACACATCACGTAATTAATGGATGTCCCCTATAAAATATTTCAAGCCAATTTCATGTTTCTGAAGAATGCAGAAATTCAATTTATATAATAGTATTCATCGGTGGCATATTGTGAAAAAGGTCAGTGGGTGGAAAGGGAGCATGACCCCCTGAAAAAATATATCTGAATTTTCCCACATCTATCGGCAAATTTGAGACAAATTATCCATAAGTGCAAGGGCTATAAAGGGAAAAACATAATTGTCTGGAAATTTCAATCATAAGATAATCAATATATATATATATATATATATATATATATATATATATATATATATATATATATATATATATATATATATATATATATATATATATATATATATATATATATATATATATATATATATATAATTATTTATTTGAATTGTTGTTGCCTGTGATCTATTTTTAATCTCTTGATAATTATTAGCAATAACAGGCTGGTTGAATCTTAAAAAACTCGATTTTATTGAAAAGTTGATGTTTCACTACGACATTCGAAAAAATTGAAATTTCTTTGACATTTATTGATTTGAAAAAACCTGAATAGACAAAGACGGCTTTATTTATTATGTGCTAATCAGTCCAATATAAACATTCAAAATTGTTAGAGTTCAAACAATAAACCACAAATATGTGATTGTCTTCCATAACAGAGGATTTTATTTGTTATACTATTTTCATCTCCAAATTTTCAATCCAATACTTAGCTACGCCGTTCTGATGAGGACCAAAGAGTCCAAAACACGTGTCAACGGCTGCTTCCATATAAGCGTTCTATACCGATAATTCTGCTCTACTTTTTCAATATTTTCCCGCGACTAATTTCTTTGTTGTTAGATAAATAGTAACCTATTATTATTTTTTTCGAACATTACGTGGGTAAAGGTTTCTGTAGTTTCCCTTACCTTCTGATGATAACAATTTTGAATGTTTATATTGGACTGATTAGCACATAATAAATAAAGCCGTCTTTGTCTATTCAGGTTTTTTCAAATCAATAAATGTCAAAGAAATTTCAATTTTTTCGAATGTCGTAGTGAAACATCAACTTTTTAATAAAATCGAGTTTTTTAAGATTCAACCAGCCTGTTATTGCTAATAATTATCAAGAGATTATATATATATATATATATATATATATATATATATATATATATATATATATATATATATATATATATATATATATACTAGCTGACCCGGCAAACGTTGTTCTGCCATATAAATTATTTTTATCTATCTATCTTTCTATCTATTCATCTATCTGCCGATGTATATCTACCTATCTAGATAGTTATCTGTCTTTCTATCTATCTATCTACATATCTATCTAACCCGGCAAACGTTGTTCTGCCATAAAAATTATTTTTATCTATCTGTCTTTCTATATATTCATCTATCTGCTAATGTATCTCTATCTATCTATCTAGATAGTTATCTATCTTTCTATCTATCTATTTATCTATCTATCTATCTATCTATCTATCTATCTATCTATCTACATATCTATCTATCTATCTATCTGACCCGGCAAACGTTGTTCTGCCAAATAAATTATTTTTATCTATCTAAATAGGGGTTGATCCTAGAGGGGTGAAAATTTAGGGTTGTAGAAGGGTGTATTTAGGATTGTATGTATTTTTGTATGCTGTATCATAAAAAAATAAAAACATAAAATTTTGTCTGAAAAATAAAATAAAAAAATTAGGCGTGGACTACCCTTAACATTTAGGGGGATGGAAAATAGATGTTGGCCGATTCGCAGACCTACTCATTATGCTCACAAAATTTCATGAGAATCGGTCGAGCCGTTTCGGAGGAGTATGGGAACGAACATTGTGACACGAGAATTTTATATATAAGATATATATATATATATATATATATATATATATATATATATATATATATATATATATATATATATATATATATATATATATATATATATATATATATATATATATATATATATATATATATATATATATATATATATATATATATATATATATATATATATATATATATATATATATATATATATATATATATATATATATATATATCTATATATATACATATATATACATATACATACATACATATATAATCGTAGCCAGCACTGCTTTCTAGAGGGGGCTGAACAAATTCTTGAGGGGGCTTGTTTTTTACATAGTACTAAAATAAATATTCGTGAAAAAAAGAAAGGAATATACTGTCATTTTACCTAGAAAAGTATACTGGAAAACGAATATTATTTGAAAAACATTTTGGAAAAATAAAAAAACTCATTCTAATAAAAAATAATAAATAAAAAATCTCTCATAGAAAACTCTAAATAAATAAAACAAATAGAAATATAAAATATTAAAAAAAATAAAAATGTACTTTTATCAATTAATATAAACAAATATCTGGTATATTTTCTAGAGGGGGCTTAAATAATTCCAGAGGGGGTACGGCCCCATCTGGCGCCCTTTTGGCTACGGCCCTGCATATAATATAAATGTATTCAGTGCGTTCCTCAATATCATGTAGGTACATACAAATGGGGGTAATTCCATTGATTATTTTATAACTTATTTCAAGAAAAAACCTCTATAACCCCTGCATATTATATATATATATATAGGAGAGAAAATGCTTAATCAGGTATGCAGTCTTAGGGCTGAATAAAAGAAAACTCTTGTTTCTGTTTAAGCTTTCTAGTCTTTATTGGCTCTTCATCAGGAACTCTACAATAATCATCATAAAGATATAAACAACATTATAAAATGCCTCCAAACAGATATTACTTACGAAAATGAGGTTGAATTCAACAGGTGGAAACAGCAAAAATTTTACGCCGAACATCAAAACGATATGGTTACAACCAAACGTGTCACAAAATAAAATACGAACATGAGATGGTGTAAAATAATAAATTATAAAAGAAAATGTGATAGAGAACAGTTTAAAAACTTTTCATTAAAAGGAAAATGCGAGAAAGAACTCCCACATGACAAGTGACAAAGTAGCGTGGGACGCCATTAGTCGTCTATGGAAAAACGTAAAACAGTTGACAGATTATATTGCCAACCTTAAGTAACTCGATGATTAGCAAGGTGTGCCAACACATGAAAAGTCACTATAAAATAGATTGGAGAACAGAGTTTTCAGTTCGAGAAGGGAGGTTTAACAAATATGCATAAAAAACACTAAGATTAGCGATATCAGTCCTGGCATTCATAGCATTAGGTTCCTTAACAATCGAAGACATTTCTAGGAAACATCTCTTTTTTAAATTTGATTCATGTTCTAAAATAGTAACACCATTATAATCCGGAATGTGATCTTCCTCTAGAACGTGTTGTGCTAAGGTGCAAGTAATTTTTGAATTTCTAACATCTCCCCTATGTGAGCAAATTCTGTCTTCACATTCCGGATTATAATGGTGTTACTATTTTAGAACATGAATCAAATTTAAAAAAGAGATGTTTCCTAGAAATGTCTTCGATTGTTAAGGAACCTAATGCTATGAATGCCAGGACTGATATCGCTAATCTTAGTGTTTTTTATGCATATTTGTTAAACCTCCCTTCTCGAACTGAAAACTCTGTTCTCCAATCTATTTTATAGTGACTTTTCATGTGTTGGCACACCTTGCTAATCATCGAGTTACTTAAGGTTGGCAATATAATCTGTCTTACGTTTTACGTTTTTCCATAGACGACTAATGGCGTCCCACGCTACTTTGTCACTTGTCATGTGGGAGTTCTTTCTCGCATTTTCCTTTTAATGAAAAGTTTTTAAACTGTTCTCTATCACATTTTCTTTTATAATTTATTATTTTACACCATCTCATGTTCGTATTTTATTTTGTGACACGTTTGGTTGTAACCATATCGTTTTGATGTTCGGCGTAAAGTTTTTGCTGTTTCCACCTGTTGAATTCAACCTCATTTTCGTAAGTAATATCTGTTTGGAGGCATTTTATAATGTTGTTTATATCTTTATGATGATTATTGTAGAGTTCCTGATGAAGAGCCAATAAAGACTCGAAAGCTTGAACAGAAACAAGAGTTTTCTTTTATTCAGCCCTTAGACTGCATACCTGATTAAGCATTTTCTCTCCTTAACTTAGACAGTCGTCTAACCTTAACAATTATATATATATATATATATATATATATATATATATATATATATATATATATATATATATATATATATATATATATATACGTATATATATGAGACGCAATATTTCATAGTAGACGTAATGATGGAAGCTCGCCGCGATCTTCAAATTCTTTATCGTAGAATCCGAATGTTTTTCCTCGTCCTAGATTGAGCAAAACCTGAGTTAGCTACCTCAATATTGTCTAGCTCTTCGTTTTAAATTGGCACCATCCTGAGAAGTCTAAATCAGTTAACAACAACAATAACATCCGCTTGGAAGTCACCTCGCGCTACTGAAGCAAAAATGACAGAACCTGTGGAAACGTTTCGATACACTCATACGTTCACACGGTTCGCAAAAAAACACTTTCGATTGTCTCCTGTTTTGAAATTATATAACGCAGTAGACTGTGTGGCCGCGCGGTGCAATTATCCTAATTAGAACTCGACTGGTAATGGTACCGGCAACAACGACAAGGTCGTTTGCGCCCGATGCGCAGGTATTACACTTGAGCGGTACAACTGCACCTCGTGGACGAGTACTCGCAATGTCCTCGACGACTATGTCGAATCAATGAAACTTAATGCTATTTCTTAATGGGAAAGTCGAAGAACTAAAACTTTTACAAGAATTGATATCTTTACGAATAAAGTATAAACTTTAAAATAAAACACACTTGGCTTATGTTTCACTATATACAAATATTTAGATACTGTATTTAGCAGTAACGAATAGTCGACATGTTTCGAGTTATGTACTCATTATCAAGACTGACTACAGGAGAGTATTACATCTTATTTTATATAACAGACAAAAGCAAAGGTGATACCTGAAAATTGATTTGTTCGTTTACAAGGGGTAATTTACTATTATGGACGGAATTTCTTTCGAGAATTTCAAGAAGGTCAATGCGCTTTCCTTTGTTACCTGAATGCAACAATTGGGTTTTGTTGAAATCCAGGAGATTAAATTTCATACACTGTTCGGAGAAGTTAGTGGTATTTTTATTATGTAAAATTGACTTGTTATGTTCTTCAACACTAATGTTCATATTCCTTCCTGTTTGTCCAATATAGAAAGTAGGGACAGTCGTCGCAAAATATTTTGTAAACACCACTGTTTTCTCCGATGTTAGATTTTTCTTTATTATTGACCAAGAATGACTTCAAGTTACTTTTATTTGTACAAATTGTATTAACGTTATTTTTCGATTAGTCATATTTTGCTACTCAAATTCGGCACATAATTTATTGTTCTTCATTAATATACAAAGTCTTATATCTTTACTCCTGGTGTAGCAACAATTTCATCATAAAATCTTAAAAAAATTAATATTTTAAGTAATTTTTTTTTTATTGATGAGTCCGTTGCTCGATGAAAATCAATTGTTAACATGTTTGAGAAATGAAACTCTGAGTTTAACGATTTTCACATATGATAAAACAACAACAGTTGCACAACGCGTTTCGCTGACACTACAGCTTCTTCAGGTGCGAATTTCAAACTTTTTTTTTTGAATTCGCACCTGAAGTTTTATTATATGTGAAAAGCGTTAAACTCTTTTTTTTTCTTTCTTTTGTCGAACATGTTTGTAAATAATGATAATGATAATTAATTTAAGATATACCGAATTAATTGTACATATAATTCATACATAATCAAGGTAAAATTGAAGTTAGAACTAGAGTTAAACATTGAAATTATATTCACTAATTAAAGTATCATAAAGCTTTTTGAGGAAGATTAAAGTATGAGTAGAAAATAGAAACTTACCGTTACCACACAAGAGAAACTTATTGAAAAATAATTAATTCGAAAGATGTGAAGGCAATAATTCATATATAGTTATTTGGATAAATAACTAACGAAGATATTATTTTAAATTGTCATTGAATTAGGTTAGATCTGGGAATCCATCATATGATTTTTTTTGTTTTGTTTTTCTTGAGAAATTAAACTTAGTTTAGCGATTTTCAGATATAATAAAACAACAACAGATGCACAACGCGTTTCGCTGACACTGCGCTTCTTCAGGTGCGAATTTCAAACGAAACCTAAAATATCTGATACAAAATTTGCAAAGGACAATTATAAATTTGTGAAATCCATTCTGGGATTCTAAGTACAAACCACCTTTATTCATTGAAAAGGTTAAGAAGGGGGGGAGCTGTTCACGTCCAATTGGTTGTTAAATAAATTCTTATGTCTTATGGAAACTTTAGAAATTAACAGGCATAAAAATTCCCAGAAGTTACTTAACAACCAATTGGACGTGAACAGCTCCCCCCCTTCTTAGCCTTTTCAATGAATAAAGGTGGTTTGTACTTAGAATCCCAGAATGGATTTCTCAAATTTATAATTGTACTTTGCAAACCTTGTATTAGATATTTTAGTTTTAGTTTGAAATTCGTACCTGAAGAAGCTGTAGTATCAGCGAAACGAGTTGTGCAACTGTTTTTGTTTTATTATATGTGAAAATCATCCCAAGTAACATCAATGCTCTTATTCCGATCTTCAAGATCGCTTTAAAACTATACAATAAAATTTCGAATAAAATCAAGTGATCTTCAAGACATCCCTGAGACCATCATAAAGCAGCTTCTAGCCAAAAAGGGCCCATCCTAAAAAGTCCTTCAAGACTAAATTTCAAAACTGTATTAAAACCATTAAGTTTTAATTCTATATTCTTAAAGGGTTCTTCAAGGCAACTTCAAATACATAAATTAAAACTTATTATCTGACATTTTGCTCTCAAAATGTATTCAACGCGGACTAAATTAACTTAAAAATAATTAATGAATCCTGAAAGAGTTTTATTTTGTTTACTAACACTCGACAACTTTTGAGTTTGTATGATGGCCGGCAGAGTGGTAATATTTTAAACAGTATACGTATGCTAAGCATATCATAAAATAACATTCGAAAGCAACCTATTATGGTGAAAAATTCACCAACGAATTGCACTTTTCTGATAAAAAGTAATAAAATACTTCAACATAACTCGAGCTCCACTCATTTAATGTATTTTTCCCATATTTGAAAAATACTGAAAAAATATCATTAAATTTTATTTTGCATCTAAGGATCTAAATGTATTTTTTAATCAAATGGCATATTTCGACATACCGTTTTTCAGTTTTTTAAGAAGATAAAAGACGCAATTATTTGAATAATAATATTATTTTTGTTTACTATTGAAAAAGTCCAAAATGGCGGAGTCTTTATTGCAGTTAAACATGGCGTGATCTTGATTAAAACTAATTGTTCATTTATTAAATGTTTCAAATCTCACAAGATTTAAAACAGCGTTTCATTTACTACACTATAAATCCAATCACTCCCACAGGAGTCTGTTTACGTTTCCTTTCAGAACCAATATGCTTTAATATGTTCAAATTGTGACCTTATTGATTTAAAGTGGTCTTGCGCTCAAATGGAATCCTAACCTAAAAAAATTTTTTTTCGCGGATCTTGCTCAAGAATAGTCTTTGGAAATCGTTTATTAATGAATTGTATTATTGTTTAACAGTGCCTTGGCTCATGTTTGAAAGGATTGCCAATTCTCTAAGCTCTTCCGCAGAAAAGCAGATTTTTTATGAGCTCATTGTCGTTTTGAAATTCATTTTGAATTTGATCGTCGTTTTCGTAGATTTCTTCCTGTAATTCCCAGGCATTGCTTTCATAATCAAACGGATTGAAAGATGAAGTGAAAGGACAATCTTTATAAGTAACGCTGGTTTCAATTGCACTATGGTTTTGGTGCACTGGTTGAAAAGAGCTTCTCTCAGTTATATCCCCTCCACTTTCATCTGAATGTGGAGGGGATATATAATTAGTTTTAATGAAGTCGTCCAAAGACCAAAAGGTCTTTCTTTTAACCAGATTGACTAAATTAAAACCTTTAAACTTAATAATACTCTTAATGTACTCATTAAAAGGTAAACATTATGGTTTTGGATTTAATGTGGTATTATATTGAATGTATTGTCTTAGGATAAAATAGTGTTTCTAATGGGTTTTAAAGAATACAACAAGGGTTCTCCATAAAACTGCATTAAAACTATTTTTCCCAGAACGGATTGTTTCAAAACCAACTTGCTATTTAATTCTTAATAATAGCAAATTAGTTTTAAAATAGCCAATGTTAAGAGTAACATAAAACCAGTATAAGATCAATAGGACATTAAGAGCAAATAGCCTTTTTATTTTGATTTAAAGAGTGCATTCAATTCTTTGTTAAAGAAAAAGTGGTCTTTAAGAACTTTTAGTTTATCTCAAGGTTACTTTAAATCCTATGTCGATTTATTGAACATATTAAAACATTTTTAAAACCTAAATAAATAGAAACTGTCTTCAAATTGTTACTTGGGATTAAACTGAGAGTTTCATTTCTCAAATTCGCGTCATCCATTTTCAATCCGCTATGCTACGTTTTGTGTATGACAATTGATATAATATAGTAATGACATTATATGGTAGACCTGGTAGACGATATATTTATAATTTAATAATTGTTTTGGGATGTCACTATCATCCTACTGAACCTCGAGTTGAATTATAGGCCATAAATGACCATTACATTGAAATAATCACATCTACCGTTTCAATAAATGGCCACAATTTAATCATTTATATCCTTTTTCACTAAGTGGCCATTCGGGGCGTTACTATAAAGGCCTCAAATCCCAACTATAGCTTCTCCTTTATCACTAAAACTGAAGCAGAAGTGAATATTCTATCTATAACTCATGAAAATTTGGCATCAAGCCAGTTAGTCGAGTACTTCGCGTACGCTAGCTAGTTTTTGGGAGGTCTCGGGTTCAAACCCCGGGGTCGACTAGTCTGCCATGAGTTTTTTTCAGAGGTTTCCTCATGGTAATGTAAGTCACTGCTTGCAAATTTATAAGGCGAATGCTGGGCCAGTATTAATCCTCTGAACCCTACCCACACTTCCTATGTTCCATAAATATCCCGTCTCACCTATCCTTAATGCACTTGTATATACAAGTGTATCCTCTGATCTGGCTGAAGGAGTTAATCCTAAACTCAAGCTACTCGCCTCCCTGACACATACTTCAGGGAGGAATGAAACACGTGTGTTTCCTGTACTTTCCCAAGAAAATTAGTGACTGAAATAATCTAAAGTACTTTTGGTAGGAAAGCGTAAAATCTATGCTCCTAGTGAACGATCTCTCTGTGTGCGTTTTCGTTATATTCTATGAAATGGAGGTTATCTCTATGGGTGAGTAAATCGTGTGTTCGTTTTTCTAGGAATTCGGTGTAATTTATTATTCTGAGTTTGTTAATTAGGCTTCTTTATAATTTTCACTATCCATTGTGTTAAATCATAAATTAATTCGATAATAATCTCAGCTGAGCATATCTAATACATTCAAAAATTAATTGCGCATATAACTCGACAGTTGCGTGTAAAATATTCTCAATGTCAATGCCGTTTTATATTTTATTGGGTATTTGATTGAAATATTGGTCAAATATTTTCAAAATGAATTAAAGTAATTGAAATATGTCGAAGAAATTGTTTCAATAATTGACATTTTTGTATATTTAGATGAAGGAGGAAAATTCAACGAAAAATCCCAAATGTAATATATTTTTGCACAAATAGTACTGTTTATCTTTACACTGTACAATTTCAATTTTTTGATGTGTTTTTGGTTCTAATATTTTGATTTGATTGGAAATGGCACGTCTATGACAGATCTAGCATTGCGCGTATTCTTCCCACAACAGTTAACATCAAAAGAATTCAATTTCGTAAAAGATTCGGCGTCGTCAACCAAATTCTCCACATATCCAAATTCGATGCACCCATCCCATTTTCCCATCTCTTTGATGGAAACAAATATAATCCACACCTTTAATACCTAAGAAACGGCGTAATAAACTACCAGGCTGTCCGTTTTTCTTCTTTTATTCTATTCTTCTTGGTCCTGTTTACGTTCTTCAAAAAATCCAATTAATTCCTCAGTGCTAATGGTATTAAAAAGACGGTACTCCGAGGCGCCAGTCGTCCGTTGCCAGAAATTTAGGCCGGTGCTGTACACTTCCCTACCTGCTCTTCTTGAGATGGGGGCGCTGTTGTCCGATCATCGGTTTGGCCAGAGGAAACAGGAAAATTCAAAATTCGAATTTTTAATTCAAATTATTTCAAATATTAGAATCTAAATTTATTTAATTGACAAAGTCCGAACTACTCAAATGCTTGTTTGCTGATTTAACATCTATTTATAAATTCGACAGGTTTACATGATATTTCTCTACTCTGATAGATTTTCTGAAGAATTAGCATTCAGAAGTCAAACACTTGTTTGTACATCAAGCGAAATATTACTATTCCGCATGATTTTAATGTTAGATTTTCGAAATATCAACAATTAATATATATATATATATATATATATATATATATATATATATATATTTATATATATATATATATATATATATATATATATATATAATATTATATATATATATATATATAATATATATATATATATATATATATATATATATATATATATATATATATATATATATATATATATATTATATATATATATATATATATATATATATATATATATATATATATATATATATATATATATATATATATATATATATACATATATATATATATATATATATATATATATATATGTGGTTATACACTGCGGTAGTACGCCCGATTGTCACCTATGCGTCTCTAGCATGGTGGACAAAAACGCGTGAGGTCACCACACGCAACCGGCTGCAAAAACTGCAAAGGCTGGCCTGCATTGGTGTTACGGGAGCTATGCGTACAGCTCTCACAGCAGCGCTTGAGGTCATACTCGATCTGCCTCCCTTACGTATACATGTGAAGAAATGCAGCCTGCTGGAAGCAATGAGAATATCCCTTAACAGGAAGCTCCTACCTGGAAACTGGGTTGGACATATGAGGATACTGAATCAACTGGATTCAAAACTCTTGGCAAAACCATCGGATGTTATGCCAACTATCTTCGATTTCGAAACGCCTTTTGCAACGGTCATAGCTGACCGTCCTAGTGCAATAAGTTTCGTTAATCGTTTGGACAAAAAGTCTTCCATATGGTTTACCGATGGATCGAAAACAGAGAGAGGCACTGGCATTGGGGTATATGGACCTAAACTGAGGATCTCTAAATCCCTGGGAAGTGAACCCTCTATTCTACAGACCGAAATAATGGCTGTTTACGTATGCGCTCAGGAGTGCTTCAAAATGAACCTCAAAGGGGCGCATATCTACATCACCACGGACAGCCAGGCCACGCTGAGGTCCCTGGAATCACAAAGCCAGGGATCTCTACTGACATGGGAGTGCCGTAATACCATAAAGCAACTAGCCAGAGGCAATAAAATGACTCTACTGCGGGTGCCAGGGCATTGTGGTGTTGAAGGAAATGAAAAAGCCGATGAACTTGCAAAAAGTGCATCAAGGTTAACACCTGCTAGACCTGAGCCTTTCTGTGGTCTTGGAAAAGACCAATATAAGGCAGCGGTTCAACAATGGGAGTTGGATAATAGAGTAACCCTCTGGAGAAACACTCCTGGACTCACGCAGTCAAAGAAGTTCGTGAAGATTTCACAGACCTATGCCAGAAAGCTCCTGAAGCTGTCACGAGCTGAGCTTCGGGTGATGGTTGGACTGCTGACAGGGCACTGTCGGTACAAATACCATTTGTACCGTATGGGAAAGTCAGCAAATGATATTTGTAGGCTCTGTGGATCAGAAGCAGAAACAGCTGAACACATGGTATGCAAGTGTCCAGAGTTGGCGGGACTAAGAACCACTCATATGGGGAAACCTGTCCTGGATACCCATGAGGTAACGGCCAAGGCCCCCAAGGATGTTGTCGGGTTTATCAACACCATTGACGACCTCCTTGGGTTTCAATGAATGGGTACGGTAGAGAACAAAAGATCTACATGGTTGCAGTTCCCGGAAGGCTAACCGAGCCACAACGACCCCGGTTCAAAATAAATAATAATATATATATATATATATATATATATATATATATATATATATATATATATATATATATATATATATATATATATATAATATATATATATTATATATATATATATATATATATATATATATATATAATATATATATATATATATATATATATGTGTGTGTGTGTATATATATTTAGTATTTAGTAATAGCAGGCAATTTGAGTTAAAAACCAACTTTATTAAATAGTTAACGTATCGTCAAGAAATTTGTGACTTTTAAAAAACTTTTGAAGGATTTTGCATACATTAAATTTCGTCTAAAAATATTCAAATTTCGACAAAAGAAAGTTTTTATTTCTATTGCTTAATTTTAGTATTATAGGTACTATAATCACAATAATATATTGATCTACTGATCTCTTTATTATATTTCTAATTATGCAGCAAAATCGCAAAATTACACAAATAAGTAAAAATTACAGTACTTATTTGGAGGTATGAATTTTGAATAAATACAAACAATATATGCACAATTCATTGAAAAACATGTCTTCCATATAAAATTACCGCCCTTTATTGATCCATTTAGACTTATAAAAACGTATATCGTTTTCGAATACAGATTCATCTGGTTATCAAGTTTTTCTATCTCAATGAATATGAGTGACTGAAATAAGGACAGAAACGTCGCCAAAAAGATATATGTTCGTTGTCCTAATTGACAGTTGCATGTTTCAGATTCAATAACGAAAAAAAATTAAAGAGATTTTTCTCTTTCATTAATCAAAAATCTTTCGCTGCAGTAAGATTATCCATCACAAAACTGCCACGATGCTATGCCAAAAACGGCCAATTTTTCACCAAATGACGCACAGATGTATCCTACCCATCTTTCGGATCGCCAAACCGGCAACGCCGCAAATCTCTTCAGGCACCAGCCACCCGTCTGGTGTCCGGTTTTCTGTTGTTGTTACTCTCGAAAAAGTTTCAGTTTCAGTGCCTGCGTTCCCGACAGAGCATCGCTCGAACTCCGTGATTCGTTTCTCGATTTCTCACGCGAAATGTCCCAGTTCCGTCCGCTTTCTCCGTGATCTGATCGGCAGGAAACGGTCGAAAATGTGCGTGTACGTCTCCAAGGAAGATCGTAAGTACCTAAACACATCACCCGTTTGACTTTTGACGCAATTGCGACATGCGTAAGTGACTTAAGTAACGACGTTCTATTGTTTCAAGGGGTGGTAGTATTGCCGTTTTGTCGCGAGAGGTCGCCACGGAAGATGTTCGTGGCGACGATGCCGGATTTCCACATTTTCGTGATATCTAGGAAATTTTCTAAATATTCCAAATTGTCAAAATTATTGAGAGGGAACTATATGATAGTTTATTTAAGTCAGTTGAATAATGACACTTCCTCCAGTTCTTTTATGCAGTGTAATATTAATGATAATAATAATATAAGAATTCGAAAATAGGATGAAGTTCGTTTCGAGGTTTTTGAAACATCACTGAAAAATTTAGATTCGAAGATGTCGAAGTTGCCAAATTGTGTATGGTGTAGAAAATTTCTGATAATATCAGAGTGATAAATTGTCTGAATTGAAAAGTGTGGTGATTGTTTGTAGATTTTAGATGGTTTTGTGTATATCTCCTAAATTAATTTTAAATACGTGCCACTCTTGAGATCGTTGAGGATGAATAACTCGAATGCAGAACGAGTTGAAATTGTAAATAAATAATTTCCAGGGAAAATTATTCTCAGGCTAATGAAAATATATGGTATGTATGTACTTTACACATATAAAATGAACTTAAAATGCACAAAATTGGGTTTGAATGCTTTATAGTGAAAAAATGGGCACGTACATATTGAAATAACATCAATTTTGTTAAATCGTAGTGTTAAATATCCAATAGTCACCAATATTATTGAAGGCCTTTGTGGAATACGAAAATTTTATACCTTAGTTTCTTTTTACTTTTATGAAATTTTTGCCAGTTTCCTTATTACTATATAACTGAATACTTGGTACTGTGTTTTTTATCAAAGAAAGTTTCTGTGAATATGTTGAAAATTCATAATAGTTGTCGCATTGGATTTGAGGAAAAATTGAATTTTGGGTTTTCATTTCAGTCAGTTTTCCTAAAAATGAACCTCATGATTCGATATACCTTTTTTATGCTGTTATTTTATAACTATGTACTCTTAATTGTTCTCAATAACATGATTGAAAAATTGAACTTTTTTAGGAAGAATATCGTCTGGGCAATTCCCTGTTTGTAAGGAAAATTTCTCAAAAATCAAAAAATAATTTTTTTTACATATAAATTAATTTTTGTTATCCCAAATTTTATAATTTTTTTTCGAGAAGTCGTATGAAATGTAGATTGTTATCCCAAATTTTACCAAAGAAAATTAAATCTTGTCTTTTCGAAAATATTCTAGCTTGATAAACTAATTTTTGAGTTCAATTTCATATCAGCAAATAAAATCCATTTTTCAAATTTAGAGCTCAAAAATTGCACTCAACTTGTAGAATTTCGTCTTTTCTATATTTTTCCGAGTTTTCCATGTTTTGAAATAAACGTAAATTCTCTTGATTGAAATCAATCCTTTTATTAACCTGTAGGCATTATGGGACAATATAAAAGTCCACAATTTCCAACATTTATCATCAAACAAAATAACTATTATTATTATTGCAGAACGGGCCGCAGATCTAACGGTCAGCGATTATTATTTAAAATCCAAAAAGAAAGAAATTACGAAATTTCTCGTATCACATTACGGCACGCTGCAGCTCCGTTCTGGCAACACCGCGCGAGACGAGAGTGGTTGATGGTTTATCTTAAATTCCATCGTGTTCAAGTAGGCGCCAGTACAGTCGGGAGATTTTAGGATTTGGGATTGTTTCTTTTTTTTTTATTCAAATGAGGTGGTACAGAGGGCACGGTCAATCGAATTTTCGTGGCTTTAGATGGGCGATAAATGACGGCCGATGTCTCGTCGAACGCAACAGGCTAATGTGTCGGTTGTAAGTTTCACATAAATTTCAAAATGAGACGAAACGTTTATTAACTATCGGCTCTGATTATCTAAAGGATTGACGATATTTCTGGAGGTAATATGAATAGGTGTTATAAAAATTCAGACGAAAATAATGACTGAATGTGTCGTTAGTGAACATTTCTGTTAGGGGATAGTGAATGGCGCCCGAAGTGGGGCGGGATCTAATTCTTTTTCATATTGACCTAGTTCCGAAATAAAATAATGAGAAAGGAGCATTCTTCGAAATTAATACACAGTTGGGCTTAGTATCCACTGTTATATTGGTATCTCGATATTTTTCTGCAAATTCTTAAGAGTGTTGTAATATTCAAATAAAAGTGGATTCTCTAATGTAATTGCATTCAATACAGGATGAACATTAACATTCACTCTCCCATTGCAAATGAGGGACTTATTCATGTAGGTTTCCGTAATTTCCATAATCTTTTACATGCCTAATTTGCTGGGCCTGGTTTGAAAAATTGAATTTAATTATTCGAAGTGATTCTCATTTGAGTATGTTCAAAACAATATAAAATATTTTTTCAACCCTTTCGGGGTTGTTTTTTATTTTTACAGTTCAGATGTTCAAAAACGCATCCTACTACTGTTTTGAAAATGTAATGGTAGCCATACATGCTACGAAACTTACTCGCAAGTTTAGACGCGCCCAAAAGTTGTGGTCTAGAAATCTAGAAAAAAGCGAAATATTCTTCCAACACACACGTAACTGTCTACATGTAAGATCTTAGCTTGCGCCAGTATATCCTAACTTGTGTGACTACCCTTAGGGTAACTGTATAGCCATTCGTGAGTTTCCTTCACGGATTTTTTGTAGGTTAGATAGCGTTCAATGATTTATTTCCCCTTATTCGTCATATCTTCTCGTCCGCAGAAAAAATACGAAAAAATTAACTGTCAGAAGTTTGATACTCATCAATCAAATCCGTCTATCGACGGAAACAGTTATATTTTTTCTCGTAACAATCATTGTATTGTATAGTTTATAAACGAACAATAATTATAGGATAGTAATCGACAATTTTCCACAAGGTTGACGCTTAGATCATCATTTTCATGATTGTTATTATTTGATTCCTTCCATCATTTCGAGAATGAGTTATTATTTTCTCGTTATAATAGGTACTTTAAATTTTTTTTCGCGCATTGGAGTCACGCAGTATTGAAATTCAAAACAAGTATTTTCTTAAAATAACGATTCTCTACCTTAAAGCAGTTTGAGTTTTCATTATGATCAGAGTTTTTCATTTCAATAAAGAATTTTGAATTTTAAAGAATAAAGTTTGAACTTTAAAATAAAACAACACTTGGCTTAAGTTTCTCTATATAAAAATAATTAGGTACTGTATTTAACAGAAAAGGATTAATCATTTCCTGGATTTCAAGAAAGCCCAATTGTTGCATTCAGGTAATGAAGGAAAGCTCTTGACCGTCTTGAAATTCTCGAAATAACTTCCGCCCATAACAGTAAATAACCCCTTGTGAACGAACAAATTGATTTTCAGGTATCACCTTTGCTATTGTCTGTTTTATAAAACAAGATGTAAAACTTTCCTGTGATTAGTCTTTATAATGAGCTTATAACTCGAAACATTTCGACAATCCTTTCCTATTAAATACAATACCTAATTATTTTTATATATTGAAACTTAAGTCAAGTGTAGTTTTATTTTAAATTTTCAACTTTATTCTTCATGATGTTTCACCAAAGGATGTGTGAATTCATTGAATTTTAAAAAGAACAAAATTCGAAAAATTCTTTTTTTTTTACTGAAAACTGATCGTAAGATTTCATTTTTTTTTATAATTCAGTGTCATTATCAAAGAAGCTTTCATATTATGTAATCACATGTACTATTCATTTGAAAATTTACTTAGTTGATATCTAGATCCAAAAGAGGGTGGATGCACTACAAAACAAATAATAATATAAATCCATGTCTCTCTCGAATTAAAATATCTTTAAAAACTTCATATCAAACGAAAAAAAAGTTGAAATTTTTTATCTGGGACATCTTGTATAGGTATCTCTCTCATTCAATATGCAATGAAGCTAGCATAAAATTATTTCTATTTACGTGAGGTAATAGGTAAGCGTTGAAAAGATTACAATACCGTCCTATTGTTTGCGTAATACATATCGAAGACAACGCTCTCGTCGGCCAAAGAAAAAGAATGTCAACCTACCTCGACAGCAACCAGCACCAAGAAGGCGTACCTCGTGCATGCATATTCTATCTCATTACTACCCTGTGCAATATGGCTCGCATTTAACGCTTTCATTCGCTCGGGAACTTTTTCAACTTTGAAACAAACGTCGGTTCGTATTATTATTCATACGTCCGGGTATTTTCAGAGCCAATCCTATGCGTACACCCACAGTCGGGTTAGCCTTGGGCCCGTTTTGCGCCACCTATCGGCCAATTTTTGATTAAGCGAAATTAGACTTAGATAGGTCGCGATAATTGTCAAATCAGGGACGAAAAATGCTAGACAATAAAGTAATATGTTGATTCAATAGGGGCAAGTCTAGAGTTTGTTTGTTTTGCAATAGTTTTGTGGCAGGATCATGTAGATAAGAATTACGTGCACTGCCTATATTGATGAAAATTGAGCAATTGGGCGCAATTCTTATAAGTGCCCATTGATGACGAATTTTGCAAGTAGAATATATGGAATAATCGTAAGACAATGACATCGAATTGATGTTTTCAAAAGATTCAAATCAGAAAAATAAAGGGAATACTGGAATTTTTACATCAAGTTGAATTAATGATCATTCGAGGAAATAGTTATTTTCCTAACAAGTGCGGAAAGACACTTTACGCATGAGTTAGGAACATTATTTTTTCTACGACCGTATATACAAAAAAGTATACCAACTCATTTTTCAAAAATTATTTTATTCCAACAAACATAATAATATACAAAACTTTAACTAAAAACTACTAATTATTATAAATATTATTATTGAAAATACACTTTGTTGCATTCTGTAGACTAGTAAGAATTGCCGGTCCAGTGGAGTTATTTGGTTTCAACTGGAAGGTAGATGACGTCGATGAGGATGGCATCGGTTGCAGGTCGCATAAAGATAACGATGACGGTGACGGCAACGGTTTTAAGTCATTTGTAGTACAGAGAATTTTATTTGATATATATATAATATAATATATAATTTCATTTGATATATTATTTTTTCTACATGCGGTTATACGAGATCAATTAGATTTCAACACACAGATCAAATTTGATATATTCAAATAATTTGATACTAATGACATATTATGTTAATTCACATGTCGTTTCCATAGTAACGTCGTCGGTGGCGTTCGGTGCATAGAGACATATCATTATTCAGTTTATTCTTTAATAAAAGCGTGCGGGAAAAATCCCCGCTATTCCATTCCCGCACTAGTGCGGAAAAGTGACACTTTCAAAACTAAAATGCGTGCGGGAAAGTGGGTTAAAGCGCACGGTCGTAGAAAAAAAAGATTTTTCAGTGAGTAAACAACATTCAAGTTCTTCACAAGTTTTAACGTTTGTACATCAGAAATGTGCGAGGTAGGTATATTATAAATTGTCGGGGGAGGGCTCTTATTTTGGTTGAAGCTAAAACCTAACGCCTTTGTCGGATCTTTCTGAGGGGGCCAAAAATTAAAAAAATTCTTATTCACTAATGAATAATGTTTTTTTAGCTGTTATTATGGAGTATTCCACATGAATTGATTATTTAAATTAAAATTTAGATGAGCAGTATTTCTTGGTTCTTTTTTTGGAATCTGTATTTTTATTAAAATATGCTTCTATCAATTATCAAATCATACTTATATATATATGATCAACAAACTTGTTTACCATAGTCCATTTCACAGGGAGCTGGGAAGCTTTCTCTTGGAAAGTTGTTTGATTATTTTTCTAAATTATTGAAGAATTTTCCTTGTTCACTTTATGTAATGTTTGAAATTGACTACGTTCAACAAGTATGTTTTTCAAGATTTGATTGTTATATATTGCGAATTTCGCTGCTAGTATATACGGAACGCACTCTCGTGAGTATATCCAGAGTTTTTCAAACACTATGTTAGTGTGCTTTGGTATTATATACGCCAGTGTTGCAGAGTAGATTTATCTTCATGTCAGGCAGTACGTTTCGCGTTCTGCATTTTCGATCTAGGCGGTGAATTATTAGTTTACAATATCTTTGTTGGAGGGCGCTCGATTTAGTAGCTCGGTCACGATTTGTATTGGAGAATAATTATGCATTTGTCAATTCACTCTGAGTCAAATAAGCTGCACTGATGAGCTCTAATAAGATCGAAACAGCTGTATGCAGATTTTTAGTCGGGGTGAGTTGATTTTTTCTATAATCCATCGTTGGATTGTGAATGTAGAATTCGCGTTGCGAAATACGTATAACCAGCTCCCTTGGAAAGTTGTTTGATAATTTTTTTAATTATTGAAAAATTTGACTTGTTCAGGAATTTCATTTTGCTTCTGCTCGGACGCCATAATTCCTCAACTTCCAACGTTTATCGAAGCCGATATTTTCCGGATAATCTAACAACAATTAGCGACACGTTCTCGGAGCTCGCGGTCACTCCCACATCTCGAGTTATTTCACTTCACTCAAAGTACCTACTAATGATCGTTTTGGGCGCGTTCTTGCACCGTTACCACTGCACGATCCGTGGGAATTGACAAATGGTGGATAAGTTAATTAGCCGCTAGAATCAATCGGGCTAATTGAATATCGGCCAAATTATCCAATCACGATTTTCTTTGTGCGCAGCCTGAGATCGAGTCGATTTTTCGATAAGGCTCATATCCCGACCTCCATCGTTCGATTGAGGTCGATATGCCCGTTTGTGCTTTCAAGGTGCATTCGTTTGGAAATGTTGCTACACTTCGGGCAAGAAGGAGCCGTTTATTTATAGACGTCTTACTTAGCGCATAGAAATTAGAAGCGTTAACTGAAATCTATGATTTTTTGATCGAACGGAATAACCTCTGGAAATAGACGAATGGAGTTTTTGGCTTTAATCGCAAACGGATATACAGTATACTACGGGAATAACGTACACGGTACACGGCATATAACGTACTTCCGGTTATAACGTACTCTTTTTATTGCCGCGGCCAAAATACTTTTGATTTTTTATCAGATATTACGTACCATATATAATTTCCACTCCTCTTATAAAGTACAATATTCGGTTGCAAAATTTCCCTGTCCGGGCCCCAAGTCTTTTCAAGTTGATAAAGGGATGTAAGTAACTTCCAGATGATCGACTGCAGGTATCCTGTTACTTCAAAGTCTTATGTGATATTGCAACAACATGGTTACTTTGACTTGGTGCTGCAGCATCACCTTACCTGACTCGTTAGCTTTATTGAAATGGATCAGTGATGAATGATGATCCACGTTGCATGATGGGTTAGGAAAGAGAAATGAGACGGAACCGGTTATTTTGAATTTCATCTTGTTAAACGCAGTAACATAAAATAAACGAGAGAAATCAATTTTTGGAAGTACAAATTGGAAAAAGTCAACTTTCAAGATATTTTTTGGTTTTTTACGGTACAGTAAGTTCAAATATTAACTTTTCTAACTTTTTTTGAAACAAAATCGTTTAAAATATTCTGGAGGTTGGCCCTTTCTTATACATTATTTTCAAAGGCCATTATCGACAATGAATTCAAACAGTTCTGAGACATTGTTGAACGAAGACAGTTTATTAGTTCTACTACTCGATACTAGATGGTTCTGAATGTACGAAGTATTTCATTAATTGAAAACATTCGTCGAAAGAAAGCAAGAATATTGTTGAGGAATTTCGTACAAATTTTCAAATAAAATTTTCATTCGATGAATTTTTTTTTCTTGCTGCGTGTACGGGCTCCCAGTCGATGCGGGGCCTCTAGGCAGTTGCCTACTCTGCCTAATGGTTAATCCGGCCCTGGATAAACCGGATTATCGGTCATGGGTTTATTTTTTTGAAATTTACATCCACAAGAGGCTCATGATCTTCAAAGTTCTAACAACGAAAGCGAAGATGCAGTTCAAGACGACAAGGTACCGAGTTATTCTGAAGCACTCTTCGCTATTCAAACAGTTACAAATTTTTTACAATGTATCTACTGATGATGTGACCGAAGATATTATGCAAGCGTCCTTAAAGGTTGAGAAGCACATCGAAAATATGAATTTCAAATTGTAATACGAAAATAAAAAAAACTTAGAAAGCAAGCTCTAGGATATCTAAATTTATATTTATCGCATCTCTCGTAATTTACTGCATTTTGAAACGAACTTTCTCCAAGCTAGATCGAAATCTATGTCCGATACGACTGTCACGACACAGACGCTGCGTTGTAGATTACGTATTATTTTCTACTGTCTATTCTTATAACGATAATCAGGGATTGGATTGAATGATTTGAGGAAACAAATTTTTTAACATTTTTTTATTTATGTTCATACAAAAAGTCGCGATTTCAACAACAACTATTCTGATAAGAACTCCGAGCCATTGTTACCATTTCTTGTGGATGAATTTGCATTAAAAATTAAAAGTTACCCAGCAAAATCTGTGTATGTATTTTCATAACTTAAAAAAAAAATTATTATAATTTATCCATTCTTCTATTCAAAAGTAAAATGTAACCAAACAAAGAAGATTCTTCCTAACCTAAAATTATCATAAGCAAAATGATTTAGTTCGATTTTTCTATGAGTCCTCGTTTTCTATGGTCACATCGAAGGCATACACAAACTGTTGGTAATATTGACAATGCTAAAGTGATTCTAACAAGCAGCATCAATTAACTGTGTTTAATTATTATTCCATTCAAACGTACATACGTGAGGATCATTTTCAAATTACTAACGTACATTCATCGTCCAACGTCAGACCGGTACCTTTTAAGTTTGTTCATCGACGCCTTCCTAGAAGCAATCCGTTAGTGAATTCAATAGACGTAAAGTGTGCTGGCCTTTTCTTAATGTAAAAATTTCGAGGATCAAAACTAATTTAGAATTTATTTTATAATTATGTTTGCTTTGTTGGGCGATGAAAAATAGGTATATAATTGAGTTGACCAAACAACATCTGGATGTGTGACTGAAGTGGTTCCAACATTTTCGACGTGATTTTACAAACATTTATGGTAATCTCAATATCAGCACCAATGAAAACTGCCATTATAATTAAATTTTCATTATCATATTCAAGTTTTAAATTAGTCCCAACGTACCGTATAATAGAAGACTTGCATTTGACAGATCTCGCCTAGAAGCATAGAAAACGAAATACTGTCTGTTCTGTGGGCCATATCGAATGAATGACAGCTTCGTATTATGTCGAACGAAAGCGATTTCGTCATGTCACTCTACGAATTAGAAACTGATTGTCTAGCCAGCGTTCTATAGAAACCTTGAATTTCCGTTTAGGCTGACATCTGTGACTGGCCGATCATTTTTCTATGTGGGTGCTCAATTCTTTGCTCCGCGATTGACCCCAATCTCTGTGACTTATGAGTAATTACTATAAATATTGTTTATTGCAGCGCTTTAACTCTCGGCAACGATTCTAGCTTTCAACGTTGGCGAATTTGAATAATGTTTCGATTAATAAGGATATATCACTCCATTTGCACTATTCATAATTCTGCCTGGTTAATTATTCATTCGGTTGTTCATTTCGATTCACTTGCTAGCTAATATAATACGGCAACTATGTTGGAATACAACAATCACGCTGCCGGTATCCGAGGAAAACATAGATCACTCTTCGTGATCTGTGTTCTCTCATTTGTACCAACCTGATTTCGTACACTACAGACAAACAAAAACTTACTTTTGCCGTGTAACTTTCAGATTATGAACGTTTCAAATTGTAAGAAAAAAAACATAAAAATAATTTCTTCATTAATTGATGGTTGCACTGCTTTATTAAAATACTCAAAACCGATTATAAAGTAAAAGATCACTTTCTATGTTTCATTGTCTATATCTCTCACTATCTTGATTTCAGAAAACAATTCGAAGTTCAAATCTGACATTTGCGTAAATTTTTTGACGTATGATCAACGAAATGTGTGAAATTGTAAGTTTCAATAAAGATTTTTAGTTGGACAGTTTGACGTAAACAATAGAAACCACTTAAACTAATTTTTGGCCTGATTGTAATTCCAGTAATTACAATTGCGTCATCATAAGATTCTAAATTGAAAGTTTAGTTCTACACGACTAAATTAAATTCAAGTTATGACAGATTTATTGCAGTTTCGTGTATTCATGAAGATAATAAGTAACTTAAACACAAACTTAACTGGACAATAATTACACAAACATTAAGTCTAAATAGAAAAGTGAAATGTTGTCTTTCATTATTGTTGCAAATGTTCGTTCATATATTTTTGTTTTAATTTGGGTATTGTATTATATGTTCTTCTACTGGCGTAATAACAATTTGATCAACTGAAAAAACCGGAAACTCAGCAGACAAAAAACAAGAAATACTTATGTGAAAAGAAATTGAAATGACATCCATCAACTATAACCTAAAAAATAACTTTGTCCTTATCCACATATTAGCAAAACTGTTTTTATAACACGGAAAACATTCTCGGAAAAATTGCAATTCGAAAGATTGTTGGTCTCATTTTGTCATCAGATTTCTTAGATCTGAACAAGTAGGTAATGTCGCTTGTACACATAAATCTAACGAAATTTTTTCTGCTAAGCTTAAGATCAAGGATCTATGAATATAACAAATTTACGTTAGGCGTAGCTTGGTTATTCAGGAATGTCAGAGGTTAGCAACTGTAGTTTATTACCTGTGTGCCCATTTAACAAAGATTAATGGCTCGCAGATATAGATAGTGCATTTGAGTATGATTATCCAGCGAAATGTCGCTCTGTTTTGCTGAATCGGCCGGAGTCTGTAGAGTAGACAATGTAGACAATAGAGCAAGTAATCGCGGTTAAGTTGCAATATATGTAATCATAGAAACGGTAAGGCCGGTCAAAGAATCCGCAGAGCGTGCTTTTATCGTGATAATTAGCGATAATTCTGTTATCTATTGCCAACTATGCTGAATGAAATGATTCTATTATGTATTTTATTGGCGCGTACTCGTGATTCATGCACTGAATTGCGACGGTTTTATATACATACTTCTCCTCAACTTTTATGTACAGCAGTTAGCACCATTGAAACTAATCATAGAATCAGCGACATAGAAGATTTATTCAATATGTTTATGAAGGTCATAGATTTGTTATTTCATAGATACAAGGCCTTGAAAATAATTTCATTAATAATGAAGAAGACACTTTGTCAATTTATGTCACTTGATTGTCAATACAGACAATTATTCTTAATTCAACTCAATTTTCAATTTTTGAGAATATGTAAGCCGCTGAAAAATATTAATTTTCTTAGTAATGCTTAGTGACTTTCTGTAGCGCAATTGTTCTTATTTTTGTCGTTATTATGAATTGCACATGTCCCAACTGTTCGTGTACTTGGCGCAACGTTGGAACAAAGGCGACTCGGCTGTCAGCTGCCAGACGCGGTGACAGTTCGGCATGATATTTATAAAACAAGTGACTGTCGTCCTCCAAGGTTCGGACAGCTTTCTGTGATATACTTAAATCGACCGCGTACTGTTACGCAACTATATTGTATCTAATTGTCACATCTTCATGTTATAAACAATCTGACATATAGTAGACTTCATGAAAATAGATATAATTCATATTTCAATTTAAATTCATACGAATTTCTAAACTAACAGGATAAGATAAGGATATTATATGTATTCCCAATATCATATCATTCAAATAAAAAAATAAAATAGATAGAGAAACAATGTCAATAATACAGTACAAGAAGAAAACAAATTATTTATTTTGTAGTCTAAATATGCAGATAATTTCAAAGAGAATTTTTCAACCGGTACTAATGTTGAAATAAAATCTCTCAAAAATATCAATATAACTTCCTTAAAACTTCAACAGCATGACATGTCAAATTTGTGACATATTTTTTGATATCTAACGAACTGTTTACGTTGCTTGCCAGGTAAGCACAGAACTGCATGTAAAGGTACATGTAATAATTGATAAATCGAACCATTAAGCGCCCTGTAAATGATCAAACTTGTTTGTCAAATTTTAGGTGTTTGTCAAATTATTTGATAGTCTATGGCTTTGTTTGATGCGTTTGTCAAACAATTCACATGTTTGAAGTGTTTGATGAAAAATTGGATTGACGGCATTTTTGACAACTAAATTCAAAACCGTACTGCTCAATTTTCATGGAACGCGTCACGTCACGTCAACGAGAAAACCGTAACTAAGGAAGAATTTGACAAATTTGTTTGATCTTTGGTTTGATCGTTTATGCCATTGCTTGAAGAACACGTGAAGTTTGTCAAACAAATTTGATCGTTTACAGGGCGCTTTAGACCACAAACCGAACCATTAGACCACAGAACTGCATTTCATTTTCGCGTCGAACTTGTAACAGATTGAAACATTGCATTTTGTGTTCAATAATTTTCAAACGTGAAATTGAGTGTGAATATTTTTATTCAACACACTGGACCTACTCTTAAGAACCGAAATTTGATCATTTGAATCAAACTCTTCTATCGATGAGCTTAAAAAGAAAAATCTACTTTTATAGGTTATAATCCTCGCTTACAAAACAGTATATTTCGAAATACGTTGCATATTCGTTAGATTTGTTTCTTCGAACACATTCATTTATCAGTTTGAACATTTGACAATCTCGAATATACCATCCGATATGATGGATGGCCATATTCGTGACATATCGTATTGTGATAAAAGTTTTCAGCCGTAAATCTCTGGTTATTAGTCGGTGGTACATTCCTCTGTGACACCAGAAAAATGATAGCGTTCGCATCTCTATAACTCCGTTTCAGAATTCGTATGTGCTATCTTCATTAAGATTCTACGTGTGGGCGTCATAATGGCTCATTAAAAATCGGTTTGTATTGCCGGAATTTTCGTGGATTACTTACGCAAACTAGCGATGACATCTGTTTCTAAATTCTCCTACGTTTTCGACGGCGTACAACAATTGGGCAAGACTGTCGCTCAATATGTTATTGCTCTGAAGATGTCTGATATGCTATCTGCTACAAGATATAATGAAACGTCCTTGATAAACAATGTTCGGAGTATCACACAAAATTTCTTAACTAAGAAAAAGATATTAATCATATAAATTATTCTAGATAACTCATTTCTCTTACAAAGAACATATGTTATTGTTATTATAGGCCAATTGGCGTCCGAAATTAAGATCGTAGCGCCGGAACGGCTAATATCGGTACTAGAGCATGGACCATTAGCTGTTTGTTTACATTGTTTGGTAATGGTATTTACGCTCTTTTCATTTTGAGTTTTCGAACGTTTAGCTTCGTAATTTGTGTTTTTTTGGACTTCGTATTTTCTAGTGGTTCATTGTGTTTCGATTGAGGATTGAGTTTTTATCATTGAACATGAAAATCAATAATAAAGTAAAGTAGAGGACGAATAAATTAATTGGTTGAAGGAAGTATGTATACCTCATGAAAAGGCTGTATGATAGAACACCTATTTATTTAAAAAATAAAAAAACTTTCAAAAGTTTCAAGAAAACATCTCTGACATGTCTACTTTCATTAAGAACTGAAGAATTTTTGAGTATAATGGACAAAACTAAGTACTTACCAGCAAAACTGAAGGAAATAACATGAAATAAAAGAAGAATTAATATGAATACTCTGCTTGAATGGTTTGAACGTAATGAGTTATTATATTTTTTGAATTTTCCTGACGTATAACAGCTCTCCTAAAAGTACGGTGGACTTCTGAGAGTCTGTGTTTTTTTGATAGAATCTCTGTTTTCCTGATTATATAATTGAATATTTTAGTTTTTACCTAGCTATAGAGTCAAGAATTATTTCATATTCTTGATGTTATGATAAACTGTTATTTTGGTTGCGCAAATAAACATCATTTGTTATTATTATTTTAATAGTATCTCTGGTTGTTACATGAAAGAAAATACAATTATCTAGAATCTTTGGATGATGGCCCAGGTTCAGATTCCGATAAAAGTGGAAGATTTTTCGTTGGAATAGCATTGGACTTCAAAAACTCTACGTTTTCGGTTAGCTGAAAATTGCACATCATTAGTTGGTATAATTCTATATGGAAAAATCCACAAACTTACTGCAGGGAAAATAATTATTCTCAGTAAACTGTAAAGAACTACACTCTTATGTTCAGACATTTTTTTCAATCTTCAAGTTATGAATCCACACCTTTCTTCTGTCCATCATTTCCTTGTTTCCCTACTTTGTTTGGAATGCAACTTTTAATTGTCCAGCTTTCGGAAAGGTATGTAAGCTATATTCGGGTTTTTTTTGCCCAAGATGAACAATAGGATACACAGCAATAGTGATTCATCACTTCTGAACGTTTGTAAACGATCCAAAATACAATTAAAACTCAACAACTTCTCATATAAAATACACGTAAACATATGTAAACAAAGCAATCTATCGCCCATGCTCTAGTAATATTCGACACCGGTAGGGGGCGTATCGCTTATTATGTTTTACCAATAATATATATGCTAATATATTTTTACTCAAAGAATTTCAATTTGAATATCCAGATGTGTGCCCAACTCCAGTGCGTTATTTTTTACGACCTCCTCGATTTTAAGCGCGTTTGAAAAATCTGCGTCTTTTTTATGACGAATAGAAACGTTAGTTTTAAGCAGAACGGCTTTATTAATGTTTTTTATTCGTTTCGTTTATTCAAATTAGGTAACTGTACGTGCGTGTAAATTATTGCCCGAAACTTCCGGTTCGGATTTGTATTCCGTACATGATTACTAATTAATTCATATAAATTATGCATCTACCGATTATTTTACTCTATCAATTCCAAAATCTCTGAATTAAATACAAGAAAAACTGAAAATTGATACAACTCATTGTCTGTGCTCGTTTTATTCCAAAATCTCCAACAGTCCAACTGAATGAAATTCAAGATGAAACACTGAAAATTGATTCATCTCGTTTTCTGTGATTATATTATTCCAAAATTCCAAATGAACGAAGTTCGGTGGAAGACACGGTGGAAAATTGATAAAAATTATTTTCTGTGATTCTACTATTCCAACGTAATGAAATTCTAGAATACACACTGAAAATTGGTGCAACTTCTTTTCTGTGATTCTAGTGTTATTCGTATTTCCTGTTGAATGAATTCATAAGTAAATTCCTTGGTTCTATATAATTCTCGGAATTAAAGTGTTATAACTTTAGAAAATGGTAATACCCAAACAATATTAATAAATCATGTACGAAGGGTGTCCAACAAATACCAGAATGTGGCATATAACCTGAAAATTGTTTGGGAGTCAGTGTTGTCGCGCAAAAAAATTTATTTTATACCATGCATATTACGGATTACTGTTTCAATTTATGTATAACAATAGAAAGTTGAGTTGACTCAATATGTTGTCCAAAATTCTGTTTGAAAATAACTGAGAACGTTTCATTCATACTTTATATCGTCGTGAATATTTCAAACAATCAATAATATCGGCAAAAGGCATTCCATGTTACGTTTCTGTTGGATCGAATTTGTTTGAATTGGTAGCTTAATACTCAGAGACATAAACATCTTTTAAATAAATATTTCTAAACTACTACCGAATTTTAATTATTGTTTTCTTTTTTAGTGAAGAGGTGTTATTGCGATGGCCATTGTCCAAATGGTGAAGTTAATGGTACCTGCGAAATTCGACCTGGAGGCATGTGTTTTGCCTCCGTCGAAGCAGTACTTGGAGATGATGGAAATGAATATCCTATGTGGTCCTATGGCTGTTTTCCATCAGACGAGAGTGGACTTATGCAGGTAACTAATCCGATTGCTAACATCTTATTGCTTGAATTTGTTGAAAAAATGCAGTAATGTGTTGAACTAAGTGCACACTGGAAAAATAGTAAATCATCAGTCTTATCGTCAACTTTTTACGATGTGAATTTGGTTGACGCGATATGTGCGTATAGTCATATAGTGTCACAAACTGTGTGCTTTAAATTAGATATCGTATAATTTTCGTAGAAAAAATCACTACACTTTTCGACTATTAATTTAAATATACTTATGATAATTCGCTTTTTCCCATGTGTCTAACTTTTCTGTTTCTCTTTTCAGTGCAAAGGTCACCTAGTCCCACATCTCCAACCTAAATCAATCCAGTGCTGCGACGATGCAAATGAGTGCAACCGTAACCTCAAACCTCTCTACCCCGAAAGACCGACCACAGAAGCCCCGGTCTTCGAGCAGTTCGACAGTCTACCCTACATAGTCCTGTTAACCTCGATAACGGCCTGCATTACGATATTCCTCCTAGTGATCGCCATAATATACAAAAAGTACAACAGAAAAGATTTTCATCGCAAACACTTATACTCAAAGAATTACCCCGTGAAGTACCCCAATATGGAGGTGCACGGACCCTTGTCAAACCTTATAGAACAATCGAGCGGGTCCGGTTCCGGCCTTCCCATCCTAGTACAAAGAACCATCGCCAAGCAGATCCAGATGGTCAGATCGGTGGGCAAAGGCAGGTATGGCGAAGTCTGGCTGGCAAATTGGAGAGGAGAGCAAGTGGCCGTCAAAGTCTTCTTCACCAGCGAAGAACAGTCTTGGTTCAGAGAAACCGAAATATACCAAACGGTTCTAATGCGCCACGATAACATTCTTGGTTTCATAGCTGCAGATATCAAGGGAACGGGCTCTTGGACACAGATGTTACTGATAACGGACTATCATGATCGCGGTTCACTCTATGATCACCTCCAGACTCACGTGCTCGATTCGAATTCATTGCTGGTGATGGCTTCGAGCATAGCTAGTGGTCTGTCGCACCTGCATACTGAGATTTTCGGGACGCAGGGCAAACCCGCCATTGCCCACAGAGACATCAAGAGCAAGAATATACTGGTCAAACGTAACGGCGAATGCTGCATAGCCGATTTCGGACTTGCGGTCAAGTACCTGAGCGACACCAATGAAGTAGATGTACCACCTAACGTCAGGAGTGGGACAAGACGGTACATGGCGCCCGAGATACTTGATAAATCCATCAGTTTGAAGAACTTCGACGCTCATAAGATGACCGACATGTACGCCTTCGGCTTGGTCCTGTGGGAAATGTCACGCAGGTGTATTACGGGAGACAAGATAACGACAGCGGACGATTACTGCGTTCCGTATCACGACTGCGTGCCTAGCGATCCCGATTTCGACGACATGATGGAGGTGGTTTGCGTGAAAAAATTAAGGCCGAAAATACCGCTGCGGTGGGAAACGGACGATACGTTACTGACGATGTCGAAGATAATGCAAGAATGCTGGCACGCCAATCCGGCTGTTAGATTGACGGCGCTTAGGGTGAAAAAGACGCTCTGTAAACTAGATACTGATACCAGTATAAAGATTGTTTAGTTGTTAGTGTGTATAGTGTTTCTGGGAAACTATGAAATTGTGCAATCAACCGAGATTTAATTGGCAAAAGAGTATATTATATCATATAGTCATAACACAATGATAGTATCACAAAGTGACGAAACTTAAATAGAATGTTCAAAATGTAAATTGATGATAAATTTACAGTTTAGCTAGACTTTTCACACCATTATTAGAGTTTGTATACATGGCAGCTATGATCTTGGAATAAAATTCTCTTAGCTATTGTTTATTAAAAATAGGTTTCTGTTAATAAAAACAAAAAATATATTCATATCAAACTAGAATAAATGAAAGTTATGAAACTTTATATAAAATGTTGATATTCAGTGTTTTGTAAGATCGTTTGTTCAATTCAAATCATGATACAAAATTATTTATATTTAAACAGATCAGTTTCAAATTTCCAAGTAATTTGAATTTAACTGAAACGAAGACCCTCGTTTCAGATAATATATCAACAAAAAATACTCATATTTTGCAGATATTCGAGTGAATATTATTTAAATAGAGTAAACCATATTTCATTAAAATACTTGATCTTTGAATGAAGCCAGGGTTAACTTGATTATATAAAGAAAGCTATTACTTGATATATCATCTGTGTCTTCTTATGAAGGTCAATAATTCTAGAATTACAGAGCACTGTAGCTTAACAAAAATGTCTTTCTACATTCCTGGCACTATGAACAATTTGATTGTTATTGTCATTAGCAGCTAATATTTATTTCAAGTAGTTTTATCTTAAGTTGATGTTTATTACACCTCAAGTGTAATTGGGAACTCTAAATTATTACTCATTTCAAAATTTGAATAGTTTATTCAAAAATAAATCTATTAAAACAATGGTTAAAAATAACAATTTACACATTTATTATAAAAAATAACGCATGACGCACGTTTCGGTGGAACTTCACCTTCTTCAGATGCTAATGGCAAACTGAAGAAGGTGAAGTTCCACCGAAACGTGCGTCATGCGATATTTTTTATAATAAATGTGTAAATTGTTATTTTCAACCATTGTTTTAATATGTTTATTAATTTACACCAAGTATGGGCCCAATCAATCCAAAATTTAAAAATAAATCTGTCAAAAGTGAGATGCAATATACTCAAATGGGGTTTCTTATGTTAATATTGATTATGTTGTCTTATCTCTGATAGTTTCCCTATTTGCACATTAAATTCTTGGAGATATTCCTCTATGCAGCTACTAATTTATGATCGTTCTAAATTTTGCATTTACTGAAATTCCAGGTCAACGCTGTTTGGTTACTTCTATAAAATTAATAAATTTAAAGATTATTTATTGATGTAACTTCAAACACATCTTGATCTGAGATAACTGAAATACAAATACTGTGTTTGATAGTGACAACCACTATCTAATATAATTTATTTTCGTTTCATTTTATTTAAAACAAATTGTCAATTTGTGATATCTTATTTGCCAAGCGGTTTGATATATTGGGACCTTGAGTCCATATAAAAAACAATTTGGGTTGGCACAAATATACTCAAATGTCATCAATAAGGTTTTTTGTACAGTTTCTGATGTTTACTTTACAAACAATAACGAAGTGTACATAATCTGAGATATAACATGTAAATAATTGTCTATAGGATATTAACTTTGTAAAAGTTCAAAGTACCTATACATTCACAAGAGTCAAGTGGACAATATTTATGGAAATAGAGACACAATGACAATTACAAAGAGTCACAATAATCTGTGTTTTTCGCCATAACAAATGTTTTTAAATAATAAGCATAATCATTCTTATAACAAAGATAAAATCTTAACTAATTTGCTCATGTACAAAATAACAGACAACCACATTTATTTTTCACAAAAATTTCAGTGTTTTTATTTGAACTGTTAGAAATAAGATAAAATGTTTATTTCATGTTACTTCCAAATGACTGCGAAATTTTTTCAATAGTTTATAAAATGTCTGTTCAAATATCCTAGTCCTTTTGAGTTTAATTACTTTTATGAACTGCTTATTGAATTACTTGTGTGCCATCATCATAATAACAGATTATTGTGTCAATTTAAATTAGTTTTAATAAATTCACAGAAATTATCAAACCATGTGGGGATATGGTGCTCCCAGACAATCTTGTGCCGAACATAAAGATGCAGAAAGAAAACTAAATGAAGATTAAACTTGCCAGTATTTTTGCAATAAACAATAACTACATAATTTCAAAAAAAATGGATACCGTAGGGAATATATAGTCATTCAAATTTTCAAGATTGATTCCCATATATTTCTGAATTTGTCTTATCAATTTCCATTTTACAATCATATTAGATTTTTTGAGTTATTTGAAAATTCTCTAAAAAGTTTTCATCGTGGTTGATACATACTTTAATGTCTTTGTTTTTCTCGTTATAGATTGAAACAGCCAATGAATTTGATTATTTTGAAAAATTCTGCGGATTATGAAAATTCAGATATTGAGAATTCTCACTAATTTAATGATATGATTTCTCATCGAATTTCTTCTGGCAAGTAATATCTTCAACATTAATCACTTGTTATTACTGCACATTCATTTTCATTAGGTTTAAAATTGCTCAATTATTTCTCAGTGCAATCTTTTCAGTGTTTCTCATAAATGTGTTCCAATATCCCAGGTTCAAAAACGTGTTTCTATATTTGGTTCTGTAAATTTCATTTTTGTTTGTTCGAATAGGCCGAGTGACTGTTAGAATGTGCATTTACATTTGTATATATAATTCGTTGAATATATTTTATAATAATACTGGATGTAAAAATATCGAGAGTATATTTGAATGTATGTTAAATGCGACTATAACATAAATTGCAAGACTGATATAATTTTGAGTGTTTACGTTTTGTGTACAAAAAATTAACATGAAATAAAATTAGTTTTTAGAGGATTTGTGTTCTTATTTTTTAATCTTTTCTTCAGAACAATCATGTGATGAAATATATAAGTTTAAGTAAATAGAATATTGTTCACTCATTCAAGCTTCGCAGATATTTGAAAATATATCAGGAAACTCATTTCTTATCTACAATCTCACATTTTTAAGATTTAAACTCATTTAATGAAGAAGAAACCTGATAAACATTTCATTTGAAGATTTTTTTTTGTTTTTCTTTAAATTGAGGAATTTTTATTTTACAAGATATCATTTTTAAGAGCAGATTGGACTGGAGAGTCAGTGCAATGAAGATTTGTTAGACATTTTGAGTTCAAGGTGGTTACCTATCCTTCAGTCTCTCTAGAGAGGAACATATACCTAAATCCCAACTGTTCAAACTAAGAATTCATAATCTGATATTTTGATTTCAAGTTTCATTTAAACGGAGGCTACAAGCTGGTTGCAGTTGAGGCTGAATTGTCTACATAAGAGTTACTACTTTATTTTTCAATATTTATTTATTCTTACACAACTTATACAATTATTATTATAACCAACCCAAATTCAGGCAATTAATTATAAGTAAACACAAGACACAATCCATGAAAGAATTATATTAATACTAAAATATAAGGTCAGTAACAATAAAGTAATGAAAATGTTTAAGTTCATGCACCTAAGTGACTGAACACTTGTGTTGTGCAATTCCAAAAACACATTACAGTGATGTGGACACTTTTCAGACATGTTTGAGCAATAAATCTCAGCAATTTGTCATCTTTACTTATTCTAAAATTTTTATAAAATCCGTGTGATTTCTAAGTATAAATTTTTTTGTTTCAACTGAAAAACTTTTTAGTCCAGTCATAAGCCTAATCTTTATTGGTAAGAGATTGCATGCTTTGGGCAAGGTGTGAATGAAAAACCGATGGCAAATTCCCTTCTTGAATCTTATACATGGATTTTCTGTATTATGAGAATACAAAATAAATAAATTGGAGAAAATATGGATTATGAGACAATGATTTATAAACAAAATCATATTATCCTGGATGTATTGACATATTATTCTTATTAATTAAATCACTACATTGTGATTGACTGGTATTTAGTAAGAAACACTTAATTATTTCAGAATGGTCAATGAAATTAATAGTGTTTGTTTGAAATAAAGAAAAATATAATTTTTATCAAAATGTATCAGATTATTATATTTTGAAGACATTATTCGACAAAAGTCTTGCGTATCATTTGGTGATTTTTGAATAACTAAAATATCTATTATATTATTTCATTTTTATACAATACACAATTCCTACATTGTTAACTTTGTGAAAAAAGACAGGCACCTAATATGATTCTGAAATTGTGGAAATTAAAAGAATCAATCGTGTATTAAGATTCAATGATAAAGTGATTAGAGGATTGGAAAACAAAACCGCCACAAGATTTTTATAAACAAGCTTTCTTGGGATTTTAGTTAATGTGTGTAGTGGTTGTATGTATATTTAAAAGTGATATCAATTTTTACATTTTTTCAAATTATTGCTAATAGTATTTTTCATTTCAAGAGCCCACATTCAAGAATTTAGTCTTTTGAAAAAATTAATCTATGTTACTTTAAATGTTAGCTGGTTACGGAATAACTTTGTAACAACCAAATATAGAAAGTACCGTGGTTTTTACTTTCAAAATTGTAGCTATCTCTATTATCTGCTATAAACCTAAAAAAGCACAGACATCTATTGAGTAAATACAGAAGTGTCTTGGCGTATGAATAATTATTAATTGTAGACGAAACACGCGTCACGCAAACGCAGTGTGCTCTCATCAGTCGATTTGGGAAAAGCGTCTTGTCGCCATTTTCGTTTCATTTGTCGTTTTCCAGTCGTCGGTGTAGTAGGGTCTCGTTTTTTCAATTCATATTAGTGTGGGGTGATATCAGAACTCATCAAACCTAGAATTTATACAGGTAAGGTTTTTTCATTCATTTTGTATTTTCAGACTACTTTTAGTTAAATTTAGAAAGGTTGGGTAGGGCAGGTTGCAAATGGACGTCAATGTTTATTGCGTTGCGTTGTAGCTTCATCATATGTATGGAACAGGTCTAATATCAAACGTTTCATTTTAAAATTCGTTAATCTGAATTTATAAGTTGATTTTATATGGAAAAGTGAACTGTGTGCCGAAGTTCAACGATTTGAAATTTTGGGAGCAATAAATGATGCGTCTTCGCCGCCATTTTAAATGTTTGGACTTCCGGTGCTAGTTATTTGTTCAATACGGATGATATCAACCGTTGTTAACGTTCGAGATAAACATGTATATCTAGGTACTTTGTTGTGATTTTGGGAGAATGTTAAATCGATATATTAGTCAAGATGGACGGTAATACCGGCTACTGTTTTAGCACACGAGAGTTTGCCTCAACAATTCACAGGGAGTTCTATTAGTAATTGGAATATTCCTTTGAATACTACGCATTTGAATTTACATTTATGTTGAACATATTCAGCGAAAGGTCGAAATGTTTATAATGTCCGTTTATAATGGGAGATGTTGAATGCTGAATTTTGTCATTTTATATCAAAATGTACTTAATGATTTACATTATGTATTTATTCCAGTTTCTGTCATTTTGTTGAATATTACGTCATCTTCTTGGGAGCAATTAGGTATTATTACTATGATAGACGAGTTACATCGTTCATTGAGGTTTCGTAAATCAGAATCACATGCATTAACAATTCAATATTTGATCTATTTATTTGACTTTGATAGCAAAGGCCAAGACGAAAATAGCTGTTGATTATAGAACTTTAGGATTATTTTAATATCTTCCAACTGCTTACGTAACGTTCATCGCAATTTGTAAACAATGGTTAAGTAAAAGATTCTTTTTTATCGCTAGAGTATGTTGAAATCCTACAAATTGTAGTGTGGACCGTGGGTAACACGGTATCATTAGATAGTTCTATAATCAGCTCCAGCTCTACAGAGCGTCAATTTCATGAACCACAATAATTGTTTTCATGAGTTACATTTGCACTACTGGATTCTTCTTCATTAATGTCTAACTAATGAACTAATAAGTTTATTATTATATAATTAGAATTGTTTATCTAAATTAGAAAGTTATAAAAATAAGAAATTTTCTAGAAGTGAATTAAATGTTAGGTACTAGATTGAGCAACATCTAATTTAATTTCATAGTTTTCTCATACTTCAATACATAAAATTGATAATTAAGCTCCACCTTATTGCTGAAATTTTCAATAAGGATGAGCAATTTGATATCAGTTTGGTTGAAGAATGAAGTTATGAAGCTTCAGGCGAGTGAATGATTAAATAACTATTGTTGACTTATGTTTTCACTCTTTAAGATTTTTCATATGTTTCACATTAGTATTATACCTACGTGTTGTTTTTACGATTTGGCAGGATCCACCCTGATATACTTCAGATTCAGTTGTTTAATTTCCCACTTGAGCTTTTAAAATAGCGTTATTAGAGTCCAAAAAGATGTAGTTCAATTTTCATATGCAAAATATTCTTTTGTATCATATTTAAATTACTTCTTGATGTGAATGAGGTTCATATCTTACTCAATAAACATAGAGTGAAATTTGAATAGTTTTTAAATTAAATGATCAAATATATGTCATCGCTCAATATAATTATGCAAATTTTTGACATTAGTTTATATCCTTTCATCCCATGAAATGACAATAACCGTTGTTAGTTTTTTCAAATTTGGAACGAAATAATCTAGTTTGGCGGCAAATTCTTTGTGCACGTCGATCATCATCCATCTTGAACACCGCGAAACGGCAAACGGCGCGCTTCGTTTAGACAGAAAAACCGAGCGGTCCGAGCCGTGTTCGCACGCTCAAAATTCAGAGCGAGAACATTTTTGGCTAAACGTTAATTTTCAGGATCAATTTTTTCCCCGACCGTCGCCGGCGTGTTGTCAACGTGAATCCGGATTAAGAGAGAGAGAGAGAACCGAGAACAGGCCGAAACATGCCGGGTTTTAGCAGCGCGAGCACGTTCAAAATTTTCATCGGCAACCTTGACGAGAAAACGAGCGTGAACGACCTGCGGCCGCTGTTCGAGAAGTTCGGCAAAGTGGTAGAATGCGACGTGGTCAAGAACTACGGATTCGTTCACATGGAGAACGAGAGCGAGGGACGTGAGGCGATACAGCAGCTCAACGGTCACGTGATCAACGGGCAATCGATGAAGTGCGAGGCGGCCAAGAACAGGAAGGCGCCCCAGCTGCCTACAACGAAAATTTTCGTCGGTAATTTGACGGATAACACGAAGGCGCCTGAAATCAGGGAGTTGTTCAAGAGGTACGGATCATTCAGACACAGATTTTCTGAGCGGGCCGATTGTTTTTTGGGGAACATTTTTACGCGCGACGTTACTGTTTTTTTATGGTAATGACATGCGCGCTATCGTCTGAAACTTCTCTGAGGTCTGAGTATTACTTTCAGAAATTCACATTTACTCGACCAACCTTCAGTACCATTCGACAATGAATATCGTCAAATATGTTATATGTACATGAGAACTATGTGTTTTCATCTAAAATTGAACTGATTGTTTTTTTGCTACTTTATCATAATGGATCACAAAATTTACTGTTTATTGACTGTCAATATAAAATTTACATACTTAGCAATTGTTTCGCCAAAAACTGGCTTCATCAGATGAGTAATTCGAACTAACTTTACAAATTGAATATTTCACAAATGTAGAAGTGGGAAATATAATTGAGGATGGGAAAACTTGAACGTAATCTATTGGCAGGTAGATAATTGTATAAAAGTGGGTGGGTAAACATAAAAGGTACAAAGATTCATATTTCACTAAAATAAATTTAATGAAGGAGTATTATTCATATCTAATTGATCATTCACTAAATTATTGGAACTTTTCCTAATGTTGATTTCAAGTGTTTCTAATGAGTTAAATTTTTCTCTGTATGCAATATTTCGAATAAGAAGTACTTGAAAGCAATATTAACCATTTTCTATTAACTCCGAAATTTCTGGCTATGAAATCTTGAATCTAATAGAATTTAAAAGAAATCTGAACTTTTTATTTTACATTTTATAATTATTTAATATTGATAACAATTTTCACATATATTTGTTTTAAAAAGTAGGACGCGCATTTAGACGTTCCATCTGAAGAAGAGGTAATCCGTCAGATGGTTACTAAATAACGGTAAAAGTCATCAGATACCAATCTTATATCTGGTATTTAGGAGTTTGTGTAGAATATTTAGGGAATTCAAACTGAACCATTACCATGAACTTATTGATTTTTAAAGATTCTAGATTCTTTCCAATATTGAAAAACCTATTAAAAATCTAAAATTCATAAAAACAGAATGTCATTGGTAGAACTTTCAGAAGTTTTAAAATTAAAAGTTCAGAACATTAACGTAATTTTGAAATAAAGTTTTTCATTATGCAAATCCAATTAATGATAATCACTCATTTAGCTCATACTTTGAAATATTAAGTAGGGAGAATAAAGGTTCAAAATTGAAGTTTCTATAAATTTTACTGAGCGGTAAATTCAAGTAATCTGGTTTTCTCAGATGGAACAAGTACCTACCTGGTATTTAATTTATATATTGTGGTTTTATATAAACAACTTTATCTGTAGAATAATTATATCATTGTTTATTCACCATTTGACTAAGAAATAGGTACTTTTGAACGGGCGTCATGCGTATTTAACAAATTAAGTGAAAATTGTTATCAGTATGTATTGTTTCATTATGAATCTTAATAAGTGTTGGCCTCGTCAATTAATTCTTTTTCATTTTAGTTATTTTTTTATGAAAAATTAATGTTCTTTTGGATTTAAGATTTCAGGGCCAGTAGTTTGTAAAAAGTTTTTTAATTGACTAATTGTTTACCCACCAGCTCAATATTTTTGCTTAATCGTCCACAGTTCCAGCTGTACGAAATAATTTGGAATATTCGGAAAGTCGTCTCAAAACTAAATTGACCATTCTTGTGATAGTTACTTAATATTTCCAAATAACGTTTAATTACATGAGTCTTAAATTTTGACAGAACGATTAGTATAGCAAGAAAATTATTCTGACATTTCGAGTAAATGATCGAAGTTTCGACGTGCGAAGTGTTCCCCAAACGACCGCCGCCGCGACGCGCACTTACCAATCAACAACACCCGGTCACAATATTTTTTTTCTCTTCTCTCTCCCTAACCAATACAGGTACGGCACCGTGGTCGAGTGCGATATCGTGCGGAACTACGGTTTCGTCCACCTCGAGTCGTCGGGCGACGTGAACGAGGCTATCAAAGAGCTGAACGGGACGATGGTTGACGGTCAGCCGATGAAGGTGCAGGTCTCCACGTCGAGAGTGAGACAGCGCCCGGGGATGGGCGATCCGGAGCAGTGCTATCGGTGCGGAATGGGCGGCCACTGGAGCAAGGAGTGCCCGAAGGGCGTAGGGCCGCACCGCTTCCGCGACAGGATGTTCGGTCGGGATCCGTACCCGCCACCGCCGCCGCCGCCGTTCCTGCGGGATCGCATGATGGGACGATTTGGGGTACCTTTTGATGCTTTTTTACTTCATTCATTTTGCCTTCGTTACAATTATTTCAAAGATCGAAATATTTAATGACGATCGTAAAGTACTTAGACTACAGATAATACTGAGGAATGTCTAGGTTTCGAAATTGTGTCTTATTAAATTTAACATTGTTGGTGCTAATCGATGTCTTAGAGGTCACATACATCGATGTTAACCTTTTGATATAATCAAATTAGAGGCTTCAAATTTAAATTTTCTAGTTCAAGAAATAAAAATCAATATTTCCAGTAAAAATATATCAATATTTCCAGAAAAAATGTGCTAATATTTCCAGACAAAAATATCAATATTTCCAGAAAAATAAATTGCTAATATTTCCAGAAATAAATTTCAATTATTCCAGAAAAAAAATTTATTTTGTTTGATAATGTTACATGGAAAAGTTTTTGCCAGAGTCGATATCTATCCAACGCACTTCTTGTCCTAAACGCTCTAGTTTTGTAAATTGCAACATCGCGATGTTTTTATTCGACAAATGTTTGTTACAGAGAATGTAACAGTGTTGCATTCATTTAAATTTCTAATGAGCATTTTGATACTTTTTAACTTAGCATCATAATAAACAAGGCCTAAAATTGATACATTTTTATTTCATTATTATTTCTTAATCCAGAATATTTGTTTTTTCAATAAATACCAACGTTTCAATTTCAACGTCTATGTTTTCTTACTTTCGATGTTTTATGTCGGTGTCCGAGCTCTACTGTAATATTGATAACACTACACATATTTCGGATTGTTGCCAATTTATTATTAGATAAATATTCATTTTAAAATAGCCAACAGATATGTCATGTTTTCAAACCTAACATATATTTCCGATTGCCAGCTTTTTATAAAGTAATTGAATATTTCCCATTGAAAAACGTTGTAATAAAAGCTTCATAAAATGTCTCGAGGTATTTCGAGTCCTTTATTAAATGACATTATTTTTTCAAAAATCCAATTGGCTACAAGTTTTACTGCTATACTACACTACAGGTTCCCCAATGCAACTAAATCATTGCAATTTTTTTTTCTCCGGAGAAACACCCTTATTTATATGCTTCACGAATTTTATATCTATATGGATCTGATTTTTCCGTCAAGGTTTTCTTTTCTGCGAGATATTTTAACATAATTGTGCCTCATGTATCGATGAAATTACTTTTCGAAAATCCATGCATTTATTTTTGAAATCAGTTGAAATTCTTTATCCAAGAGAATAGATTAATGTTATTATGAAAATTACTGTTAATTAGATTTTTTTTCAAATATACATAACCTATATTTCCATTCAGAAGTAGAAAATATTAATTTTAACTTGTCGCCTTCCCTATTCTAGTTCTAGAATAGTGTTTATGTCAGATTTTTATGAATTCGAGAACAGTTAAATATGTAACAATTTCATGCGACATCGAAACTTCGAAACCCTCAATATATTATCTCTTCTTAATTGTTATCTGATTGATAACTAAATTACAGATAAATGGAAAATAATTATTAAAATCCTTTATACCTGTAATCACTCATTCGATATCATTTCTGTGGTAAATTAAACGAAATCAATCATTCTCGCCTAACTCAATCTTATTAATGTCTCGTTTTTAGGACGGCTATGACAGCTACTACGAACGCCGCTTCGATGACTCCCGTGACATCTACGAGCGTCGTTATTCCGGTGCGCCACCGCGTGGCGGATCAGATCTCCGAGGTCGTGGAGACTTCCTGCCGCCGCCGATGCCGCCGCGACGCGAGCCCCTGCCGCCGATGCCCTCAATTGGACTGCGCGGCGGTCCCACGTCGAGCAGCTTGGGCAGCGGCCTGAGAGAGTCGAGCTTCAGTAGTCGTAGCAGCGATTACGGCATCTTCAGCAGACGTTCGCCGCCACCGAGCAGCGCTCCCATGTCCAGGATGAGCAGAATGTACGAGGACTTCAGTAGGGACACCTTCGATGACAGGAGGTTGGTATTCAATTCGGATTGTTTAGTTTACAGGCTGCCTCGGACGTAATTCCTTAGGCTTATTTGTTATCGAAATTCATCTACAAAAAAAAATATGACGGCCACCCATATACAGACTATAAAATATTTGTAGCACTAATTTGATTTCTCAGTGTCATATTTTCCTAAAAGTTGTTGGGCACCAAACTGATGTTTTTTTCAACAGTAGTTGGTTAAACATCTCAGTTTCATGCGAACAAATAATGTCAATTGTACTACATATTTGTTATCACAGTCCCAGCTCCTCATGGCACTTTTCAATTGTCAATGTGGCGTTTTATACTGTGTAAATCAAAATTCTGTGCTCGCTATATTTCTCAACACTTTGTTGTTGATGCAATACACTGCACATAGACAATTAATTTTTTCGAAAACTGCTTATTGATTTCGCGTTTGAATACATCTGTAATTTTTCATTGTTGGTGAAATTCTTTGTTTTTAAAGGGTAGTACTTTGCATACCTGATACTGTTGATGTTATAAGGCAACTGTTTAATATAAGTGTAATAATGTTACGGCCAGGGAGAATTATCCAGATAACTCGGCTATGTTGAAATTTTTTATTTCAACTTGAAACTGTTTGTTATATTCATAGAGATATTACAGATTATCTCTATGGTTATATTCATAGAGATATGTATTATCTCTATGGTTATATTACCCTAAATAATTTTTTATTACATACAATTAATTTCATTGACAGTTGTATGCAACTGATATGACACTGATTTTTGTATTAAGTCTAAAATTTGTTAGAAATTGCCTAAATACACAGAATTCTTCAGACTTTGAATATTGGAAACTATATCAAAAAAGTAAAATTTTTCAAAGAGTAAAATTGAAAAAGTCCCAATCCTGGTTTAAACAAATAGTGAGAAATATCTTACGTGAATAATATTAATGCAGATTTGAGCCGCTCAGATTATTTGTTACTGCTTGTAACTGATTCAATCAATTTTTTCTTAAGTTTGTTCTGTAAAAAATTGCACAGAAGAAAATCTCACAGTCCCAGCTCCACATGACATTTTTCAATTGTCAAAGTGGCGTTTTATACTGTGTATATTAAAATTCTGTGCTCGCTATATTTCTCAACACATTGTTGTTGATGCAATACACTGCACATAGACAATGAATCAACTAGTATACTTGCCTATTCTGAGGCTGTTGAAACGTTGTGAGAATATTCCAACATGATCTTTGTGCAAACATGTTTGATGTGAACAATTTCCATGCAGATTTCAGCCTCGCAGATTATTCAATGTTGCTTATAACTAATGGAAATGCATATTTTCTGACTCCATAGGATTGTTCTAAATGTGTAATGATTCACCTATTGAACGAAAAATATTGCACAGTCCCAGCTTCACATGACACTTTTCAATTGTCAATGTGGCGTTTTATACTGTGTAAATTAAAATTCTGTGCTCGCTATATTTCTCAACACTTCGTTGTTGATGCAATACACTGCACATAGACAATGAATCAACTGGTGTATTTGCCTATTCTAAAGTTGTCAATATGGCAAATCTTTGAGGCATCTCTTATGGGGCTGTTGAATCGTTATGGGAATGTTGCAAAATGATCTTTGTGGAAACAACCAATCCAAGATCTGAACAATTTCAATGCATATTTAAGTAGCCCAGATGTTATTCATTGTTGCTTATTATGGATGGTCATGCTTTTCTACAAGTTTTCAGACCCCATGGGATTGTTCTAAGTGTGAAATGATAATCTATTGAACAAAGAAAATTGCACAGTCCCAGCTCCACATGACACTTTTCAATTGTCAGTGTGGCGTTTTTTACTGTGTAAAGTAAAATTCTGTGCTCGCTATATTTCTCAACACTTTGTTGTTGATGCAATACACTGCACATAGACATTAAATCAACTGAAATTCTCTATTATACTAATTTTCTGTAAATAAATAGGTAATTTTTGGTGCAATTCTGTAATTAATGTAAATATTCTGAACTAATGTTTGAACAATCTTTTTATTACAAATAGCCTCCTTAGTAGTAAAATGAATGCGTTAATTCTAGTGATAGAACGATACCGATATGGATATCGGTATATCGGCATATCGGCAATTGTTGCTGATTATCGGTATCGTATCGTATCGGCAAGAAAATTGCCGATATATCGTCAAAAAAAATGTTTGCGCTTTTAACTTTTTTCAGTGCATAAATGACATACTTTATTAAACAAAATAAAAAAAATAAAATATTCTGATAGTAACATTTCTACTAAAAAAGTAAAACAAATCATACTAACAACAAATATACCTAATGTATATACTTAGTACTTAAAATTTAATTTTTTGATATTATGATGCAAAAACACCAACATTTCAGCCCTATCTGCATTTAGTCTATTTATTTTAGGCTCGTAAATATTACCTAATTCACTAAAAAGTTGTTCACTTGACACACTGGCAGCGGGTGCTGAAAGGTAGAGTGAAGCTGCGTTGTACAAACTGGGAAATTTCTTTTTTTTTGCCTCCCACCACTCAAAAGGAGATTTATCTCTTAATAGAGTTGAAGATGCCAAATATAATCTCCGTTATGTTTGCCGATACGATATATCGGTATATCGGCACGTAAATATCGGTATCGGCCGATATATCGTATCGGCAAAAAAAGTGATATCGTTCTATCACTAGTTAATTCTTCATTACATGTAGGATTATTTTTGTGTTATTTGTTGAACCCAAAAATACTCTTTGCAATCAAATTATAAAATATGAAATGCAAGCACATAATATTTCTTAATTTTTTCCAGGCCGAGCATGAGAGGACCGTCTCCGTCGAGAAGATACGCGCCATACTAAAATGCAGGTTCAGTGGTGGGGGAGGGACATATCTGATAGGTTTCTCGGCACCGGAGAATTGCACAGATGGAAATTACGTTTTAAAATATAATTTCGGTGAATAAGTATTGAAGAAAGATTTAGGATATTTTGTATAAATGTTTGTAGTTTGTACTTTTAACTTATAAGTTGCTAAATGATGATTTTTGTAATATTTTATTCTCTAGATATATGGTCATTTAATGTAATGATGTGTGGTAGAAATATACCACTATTAAGGATTGATGTGTTTTATTCTTCTCCCTTTTTTCAACGTTATATTTCAGTTTAGATAAAATTCATGCTGGATTCATTTTGTTTTAAGTTTATCATTATGAAAATAGAAGGTAAACGTTTCGAAGATAAAGCAAAGTATTGCAGAAATTATAGATATACTTTTAGATACTACAAAAATATTCAATAAGACTTCATTTAAATAATACGCGGTGTTAAAGATTCCATCAAAATAATATCGATAAAATCAGAACTGCAATATTACATGTATATATTCATTATGAAGATGGATGACGAATTTTGTTTGATGAAAGATCCCAATTTTCTTTTGATAGAGTATTGTGGATTTCAATTTAGGAATCGTATATAATGAAATTTCTAAAAGATTTTAAGTAAAAATCGCTTGAAAGTAATGGCTAAACTAAAACTATCAACGTAAAAATCCAACTTTCAGGTTTGACATGCATTTAAATATGCAGTGACATTCTTTACAATATAATACGTTTTTGAATAGATATATTGTCAAACATGTGAAGATATTAAAATAAAATTTAAACAAACTTGTTATTTTGATCAATGAATGTTCCACTGTGTGAATTGAGATTTATTTATCAGCATTGTGAATTTTAATTTAGGAATCGTAGATAATGAAATTTTTACAAGATTTTAAGTAAAAATCGCTTGAAAGTAATGGCTAAACTATCAACGTAAAAATCCAACTTTCTTGAGCAGGTAGGTTTGACATGCATTTAAATATGCAGTGACATTCTTTACAATATAATACGTTTTTGAATAGACATATTGTCAAACATGTGAAGATATTAAAATAAAATTTAAACAAACTTTTTATTTTGATCAATGAATGTTCCACTGTGATTTATTTATCAATTTCAGAGCATTTTAATGTATGCTACTGATCCTAGAAAGGGGTTCCACCTTTGTGAAAGACTTGTAATAGTCTGAAATTCAAATATATGAATAATGATACTTCACGAATCTTTCACTGAAGATTTGACTTTCTTTAGATGCAAGTTTCAAACCAGACTACCTAAGTTTTTATTAGTATAATGACAATTTTGAGAAATCCACTTAACCAATTTTTTTTGGAAACGTCCACTTTGTTATCCAATAGTTTTGTTGATCTGTTTTTGAATGATTTAATTGTAATTTTCCCAAAATTGAACTTTTCACTTAATGAATGTCTGATAAATTATATACATTCTTCTTTTCTGCAGTGATATATAGTTTATACAATTTCTGATAGTTATTCTACTACCCACTGAAAATAGGATTTTCCAAATGTATTATTACACTACCCGAAATATATATTTACAAGGTGTGTCTGCATCCTTGAAAAACATGACAGCAATTGCACATGACACAAGTTCTTTCAGAAACTCTCTTGTTAAAAAGATGTATTAAACTCGTGTCTCTAAGACATTGGCAGAAAAAAAAACCTATACAGTAGTGGACCACGAGAGGAAAATCGTTTCGGGTTATACCTGGAAAATAAAAAAATCACTTTGAATATCCTAGAATTCTCAGGGAATTTCAGATCCTAACTTGAGTGAACAACCTGATTTAGCAATTCAGTTTAAAATGTGTATCTGAAGTTTTTAATACCTAGTTCATCTCTGAAAATCTTAAAACAAATTTATAGCTCAAAAAATTCTTTTATGAGCTCTCTATAAAGGCAAAATTTTATCACTTGTCAAGCGTTCGGAAATATGTTAATCAAATGGTAGTTTATGATATTCAAATCATAGCAAACCGAAAACATCGCAAGTGGTTATTATCTAAAAAAATTAGTTGGTTTGCCAATCTAGTGAGCAGTAACCTACTTACCATTTATGTCCAAAGCTTCGAGTGAGTCACCAACAGAGAACGCTTTTACTAAATATAACTTTCAACTATTTGTCTTTAGCGCGAAGTAGTAGTTCTTTCGCGTGAAATATCGGTAGTGCAAATGAATCTTGAATGATTTTTGCTGCCATCTATGAGATATTTTATAATGTCTCACTAATTTCCATGAAAAAACCTGATAATACATTTTTTCTTCATTACTTAGATGGAGCTAACAGTCCTTCAACAATAAAATGATTTAAACTTTGATTTACTTGCAAAGAACATTTTCAAAGATATTTTGTGTTCAATGTATACACAAAATAGTTTCAGTTCACGACTTATTTGTTGATCATAATCATTCCTAGACATGGAAGTTAAAAAGAATAGTTTTTAAATCGTTTGTGAATAAATGATAAATATACACAATATTTCATTATTGAAGATCCTATTACTTAAGCCCTCGTATGTTAAAGTAAAATAATTTTCGAAGATATGATTAAAAAGCCTGGGAATAATAACTCAAAGATTTGATTAGCTATGACACAAACATCATGCAACACGCCCGATCATATTCTGTGTTCCCCGCACCCCGTCAATAATTTCAACGGAACTACGCAACAAATGTACTCTTGCGGGCTGCGCGGGGGAAAGGAATGTCTCAGCGCGCGCAAGTTACTGGCCATTTTGTCACAACATTAACCTTTTGTTGTGATGTGTCTATCCCGAATGAGTTATGTCTTTCTCAAATTAATTACACAAGTACTCGCAATATAACGTTAATCGAATAAACAAACCCTCGTGAATCGATATCGAATTGATTGTGGATGTAGTTTTGTGTCCCCGACGCTAGATACGTCAAATTCCGAGGAATATTCGTCCAGCTTTCTTTTCGTTGCCGCCGGATGGTGACATGATTCCTCGATGGTTCACCGAATTCGCGTCATTCCGCCTTTATCGCGGCGTTACCAGTGTTAAAATTTCAATCTTTGTATTTGAATAAATCATATGTTGCGTTCGATGTGTGAATTAGTGGATGGATTACTTTTAAATGACTGTGAAACTGTGCAGAATGTTGATCGTTACAGTTGGATCTAGTCAAAATGGCCGTCGGAATTATACATCGCATTGTACGTTAAGGAATTATAGGAATAATTACTGCATAGGACGTTGTTAAGGTAAGACATGGTATTATTACATGTTACTCTGCGCGTTTCTTATGATTTATCGAGATATTTTGCCTGGAAATCACAAATTCGAGGTGAGAAATACGATATTCATTTCGGGCGGGATTTTGAGGAATGACTAACCGGCGGACATTAAGCCTGTGAATAATTCGATCAATTTTTAATTTCTCCCTAAAATGGGTCGATTATCCGAGAAATTGTGTGTTGAAACGCTTCGAAATTCATACGACATCACTTGTTTATTGCTGTTTTGTTTACATTCGTTCAGGTTCCTCAGAAATGTATTTTTCCCGGAAACCAGCTGACGCATAGGTGGGACGACCATGAATTCATTAATTTTATGTTTATTTTCTTATTTACCTGAAGAAAATCGATTTATAATTCATTACGTTGTGGTTTATCATAGTGCATACTTGTTTTATATTATGTCATAAATTGTATTCATTTCTACATCTCCCAATAATAATTTTGAAAAAGTAGGTACTGTTTGTGAATTATTTTTTACGTAAACATAAATGTCTTATGTTTGTATTAATAATGAAGGTTCAGATTTCCAAGTAACTATTAATATTAAATTGAATTTTCTCAATGCGAGGAAAAAATTAATATCAGAATGGAAAACTTTTTATTTGGAGACTTATTTTCAATTTTGTGCACTGTCATGTTACCTAAATTTGAATGAATTTTGTGGATTTTTCAATGTTTTGTTACACATATTTTCAATTAATTGGGTTGCAAATTTGTACATGGAACTCTGTAAGTACAATTTCGAAAGCGAAATATAAAAATGAAAAAGTTAATATGAATCTCAAAATTTCATATACCTACCACCTAAAAAGGAAAAAGTCTTGATTTAATGAATGAAAGATATTGTTGAAAATAATTTTGAATAAGAAAATTTAAAAAAAGAACGATTAAGGGCATAAAATAAGTACATATTCATTTTTCGAAGAAATTTATTCTTATAATTTAAATTTTTCCATATCAAATCGTTCTCCTATCCATATTTTATGCAGATGAATCAAATTAGCATCTATTCAAATTTGTTTTTATTTTTTCTGATTTGTTCAATTCAATATAAACATGTTATTCACTTTGATAACAGTCTGTAATGCCTACGTTCATCAAAGTTTGACATTTTAAAAGTAGAAGAGTGGGCAACTACTAACAAATTGCGTCATAAATTTTCTGTATATTTGTTCTTGTATTGACTTCTTTGTAATTTGTAAAAAAGCAACATACTAAGGAAAGCGCAACTCCATATGTTATAAATTTGAAAATAGTTTTTTTCGTATAATACAAGAAGTCGAATAAGTACAATTGAAAATATAGTAAAAATTTATTAATTCAGGATTTAGAGAATGTAGAGAGTGTAGGGGAAAAGCAGAATAATTTTCGAATTTTCTTCTTAAAATTGTACCTAATTAGTAAGCGGATTGGATACACTTGCTGCCATGCATTCAGGAGGTTTCAGGTGCAAACCCCGGGGTACACTGGTCAGCCATAAGTTTTTCTCAGATATTTTCTCATGGCGTAGGTATTTGGCAAGTCCCTACTTACAAACCCGAATGCTTGGCCAATGTCCATCCTCTTTAATTTACACTCAAATAACGTACAACACTTCCAAATGGCTTTAAATTACTTTAAGGTATTGATTAAACGGTTATTCTGAAGAAACATATAGTTATTGCATTGTAAAAATGCCTACATTTCACATAATTCTAAATGGACCATTAGTCAATTTGTTATTCTTTCTTTGATTTTTTTTTTTGGTAAAGGTTACTTTTAACTCTTCCAGATCAATATGTGCGATCCCGAAGAAGTGGCACAAGAGGTTTGGAACCGCTGGATATTGGACGCCATCCGCAAGATACGCTCTCAAAAACAACGTCCTTCAGTGGAGCGCATTTGCCATGCTATTCGTCAGCACCACAACTATCACGAGGACGTGATTGGGGAGCACCTGGAGGTGGCCGTGAAGAGCGGTACTATCCTGAAGGTGTTCAACAAGGGCCAGAGCTCTTACAAGGACCCCGACGGCATGCAGAGCAGCCGAACCTTGAGGATCGAGAACGGATCAGACTTGACGAAGGTGTGAGATATTTCCTGATTTATGCAATATAATAATTTCAGGTTAACCTTCGTTGCACTAGGTTTTGCATTTTGCTAAGTCTCTACTCGAGAGAAAGTCTTGAGATTAGTCTAAATGACAGTTTCTTGAGACTAGACAGTCAGTTTTATCATTTGTTTATATTTTCTTTCCTGATGAATTCGTGTCAAGCCCTACCTTTTATTATTGTTTATAAAGTAGTGAAAAAGCGGGATGTGTTGTGTAAGAAAATGGGTGGATTATTATTCGTCCAAAAACTTCCAAATGTGGTTTTCGTAAATTCAGCTTATTCAAATTCGACGTTTTCTTTCCAGGTTGTGGCGAAGGCTGTCAGGGAGCTTGGGGAGCGAGAAGGCTCGTCGCTGAAATCGATCGAGAGGTACCTGAGGCAGTCCCATACGGTGCTGGAGTCCGCCGAGCACGAGCTGAAAACGTACTTGAGAATGGCGGCGAAAAGGGCTGTCGCCAGGCATCTGATCGTCCAAGACGGCAAATGCTTCAAGTACAACTACAAAGTGAAACAGAGCCCACTAGGCAAGAAGAAGAAGAAGACGGACGAAGATGGGGATACTGTGAAGGTAGGTGATGATAATTTTGGGAGATCTAGGAATATGATGGTCTTCTATCAGTCCAAAATCCCAGAGCCGACAGACGTTACTTATTTTCTCAGAAATAATATGTATGGAATGAAGTAGTATTCTTATGTACTTCCAGTGTATGGATACATGCTACCTTGTGCCGACGGCCAATTTCCAGGTATCAGGTGCTTAAGATGGAAAAAAACTCAACTCACTTTTCTTATTTTCTCAGTCTTGATTTTTATATATGATACTCAGGGAACTATATCAATACATTATGCAAGCAGCCAGACCGATCGTATGGTCCAAACATCCCGCCAGACACAAATAAAATGTCCGTATGAGTATGACAGTATGAGCGAAATGTCATGACAGTAAGTATAGAAGAGAGATCGACGCGCATAGATAATCACTATCGCACTTAAATGAGCAAATCATGACATTTCGCTCATACTGTCATACTCATAGGGACACTTTATTTGTGTCTGGCGGGATGTTTGGCCCATACGATCGGTCTGGCTGCTTGCATAAGGTATTAATAATATAATAATAATAATCTTTATTTAGCACAAAGCTATTATCAACTAACAGTTTACATTTAAATTTATTACAAATAGTTTTCAAAAGTATACTCCATCAAGTATCTCTTGAAATCTCGGTAGCTCTGACAGTACTTTATATTTATGGGCAGTTTATTGTATAATACAAGCCCCCTACTCATCGTGGATTTATACATATTATGTGTCCTATAGGTATCTATCTGAAAGTCGTTTCGATGTCTGGTCTGATAATCATGGTATTCACTAACAAACTGCAAATTTTCTCTTAGATAATCAGGTAACATTCTTTGTTTGATCCTATATATATAATCTAGTGTTCGATAAGTTATTCTCTGATTTACACTCATTAATTGTAATGCTGACAACATATTTTTAATAGGTGTACTTTTGTTACATTTTAGTACTACTCTCATACCCCGATTTTGTATTTTCTGCAATCTATCAATACAATTTTTTTGTAGATTGAATAAAAGTGACGAACAATAATCAATGTGAGGTAGTGTCAATGTCTTAAACAATAATAAGGTTGTGTTCATATCAATTTTACTTCTTAATCTGTATAAAAGGCTAATTTTTTTTGACATCTTATTTGCAATGTACTCTGCTTGCGCTTTTAAATTTAAGTTTTCGTCAATTATTATGCCAAGATACTTCATTTTATCTATTCTATCAATTACTTCTGCATTAATTTTTACTTTTAAGTCAGTTTCACTTAAATTTTTTATCTTGTATTCACTGCCAACAGTCATAAATTTTGATTTTTTAACATTAATTTTCATGTTGTTGTCGCATAACCATATATATAACTTATCTAAGTCATCTTGCAGTGATTGTGACATGAATGCAATATCCTCGCCCGTTACATAAAGAATTGTGTCATCGGCAAACATTGAGATCTTAGAATTTTTTACATATTTAACAATGTCATTTACATACAAAATAAACAAGAGAGGGCCTAACACCGTTCCTTGTGGAACTCCATATTCATTAATTCTAGATGTCGATAACGAATTATTAAATTTAACTTTTTGAGATCTATTTTTTAAATAGGAACTAAACCATTTTATTACATTTCCCGACAGTCCCATTTTACGTAATTTTTTTATCAAAAAAATTCTATCTATGGTCTCAAATGCTCTTTGAAAGTCTAGAAAAACCACTAATATTATTTTACCTTTATCGATTTCCCTAACCCAACCATCATATACTTTCAAAATTGAACTTTCACATGAGTGTCGCGCACGAAAACCAGATTGGGAGTCGCATAATACTTCATTTCTGTCACAAAAATCTACAAGTTGTTGTTTTATCACAAGTTCTATTATCTTTTCAAACACCGGAACTGTATTAATTCCTCTGAATTCCTCACAAACCTGAGTGTCGGGAACCTTTTGTATTGGAATAACTATCGCAGTCTTCCATACCTCAGGAAACTCACCATACGTGAGTGAAGTATTCACTATATCCAAGAGTCTATTACCAATTGCTTGAAATACATCTCTAGAAATTCTGGTGTTTATCCCATCTTCTGGACACGAAGTATTCTTCAGAGAAGAAACAATTTTTTTTAACTCCTGCATTGACACTAATTTGAACTCAGCAAAATGTCCATGCGACTTTATATGCTCCAGATATCGCTCATGGGCGTAATACTTTGGAATAGAATTGGTTATTTCATTTATGCTATTAATGAAGAACTTATTGAAGTTTTCACTTATTTCATTATCTCCATTTACTAAGCGATGTCCGAATTTTACTCTCTCTATGTTATGTTTACATTTACCTGGTAGTAAATGTTTTAAGTTTTTCCAGATATTCTGTGCAGAACTTTGCTGTATTAGTCTGTGGTAATATTTCTTTTCTGCTGCTCTTAGTTTATATGTAACCGAATTTCTTATCTTCTTGTATTCATTCCAAGTTTCTTCTGAAGCAGTAACAATAGCTTGTTCATATTTGATATCTCTTCTTTTCATGAGTTGTATAATATCTTCATTTATCCATTTCGCGATCTCGCTATTTTTTACTGATACAGTTTTAACAGGACACATTTCATTTACAATTTTTTTAATTGGTTCAATGAAATTATGAGTCAATTCATTTATATCTGTTATATCATTATTCCATTGCATATCCATCAATTCATTTTGAAGTCTGTCTGCATCATAGTTCTTATAATAGCGGAAATAAAATGGTTTATTCAGGTTTTCATGATTTGGATCCAATTTGACCAATATGATCGAGTGATCGGAAATCTTTGGAGTATGAAGTACAGTAGGTTTTATGTATTCATTATTTGTCACAAGGTAGTCAATTAATGTGGAACTATCTTTTGTGACTCTGGTATAATCTGTGACAATTTGCTTTAATCCCCATCGATATATTATATCTTTACATCTTTTAGAATAACATGTGTTTTTCTTCCAATCTATGTTGAAGTCTCCGACACATAACAATATGCCGTCGAGCTCACACATTTTTTCCAATATATCGTCAAAATCATCCAGGAAAACGTTCGTCTTAATAGCTGGAGGGTGATACAAACAGCCAATAATGTATTTTTGCTGGTCCATTTTGACTTCAATTATCATTATCCATAGATAATTATCCTTGGCTTCAATATGTTTAACTTTGTGCGACAAATGGTCCTTAATTAATACCAAGATGCCACCAGTACGTTTGAGAATAGTTACGTTAGAAATAGTTCCTGGAGTATCATAATAAAAATCAAGACTGAGAAAATAAGAAAAGTGAGTTTTTTTCCTCTTTAGCACCTGATACCTGGAAATTGGCAGTCGGCACAAGGTAGCAAGTATCCATACACTGAAAGTACATAAGAACACTACTTCATCCCATACATATTATTGCTGAGAAAATAAGTAACGTCTGGCGGCTCTGAGATCTTGCTCTATGTTGATTTATTTTAATTTGTTTGTTTTTGTGCCACTTGATTATTATTTTTGCATATGTCAGATTTAAATACCGATGAAATCATAAATTCATTTTATTTCGCTCCAAGCCCTCCAAGAGACCATAGAAAATACAATTGCCAAAGACAGTTGACATTAGCAAAATTATTTGAGGTGTATTAGCGGTTATCAGAAGTGCATTTGTTAGTTTGAAGAATACTTTTGTAGGTTGAAAATTACAATTATTGGTTTAAATTACAATTTTAGGTTCGAAATTTTAATTGTAAGTTGAAGTTCCAAGTTATGGTTTAGATGTTACAATTGCAGATTCAATTTTGCTACTTGTGTTTAAGGTTACAATTTTAGATTGTGCAATCTTGGGTTCTAAGTTATAATTGTGAGTTCAAGCGTTGTAAGTTGAATTTAAAATTGTGGGTTCAAAGTTACAGTTGAAAGTTCAAAGTTACAATTTTAGGTTGCAACATTGTAAGTTTAACTCGAACTGTTCAAAGTTACAATTGCAGATTCAAGGTTGCTACTTGTGTTTAAGGTTACAATTTTATATTGCGCAATCTTAAGTTCGAAGTTATAATTGTGAATTCAAAGGTACAAATCAAGGTTTGAAGTTGCAACATTCTAAGTTGAATTTAAATTTGTGGGTTCAAAGTTACAATTTTCGGTTGGAGGTTGCAACATTGTAAATTTACTCAAACTGTTCGAAGTTACAATTGCAAATTCAAAGTTGCTACTAAACGTTTGAGGTTACAATTATTGTAGATTGCAAATTTGTGGGTTCAAAGTTACAATTGGTGGTTCAAATTTGCAATTTTAGGTTGGAAACTGAATTAGCTATAACTTCAGAGGTGTTTTCGGTTTGCTATGCTTTTTCGTAGAGTTGCTCATAAGAAAACATTGCAAATATAACTTGAAATTGTGGTTTCGAAGTTTCAAATATTCGTTCGAAATTCCAATTGTTCGTTCTAAATTACAATGGTTTGTTGAAATTACAATTTTAGGTTTAAAGTTACAACGCAGGTCGAATTTGCAACTGTGGGTACGATATTACATTTGTGGTTTGAAGTTAAAATTGTATATTGAACTTACAATGGTGGGTTCGAAGTTATAATCGGAAGTTCGAAGTTACAATTATAAATTGGAGGTTGCAACATTATAAGTTGAATTTAAAATCGTAGGATCGAAGTTAAAATTGTAGATTTCGGCATGTTTTAAATTACGAATGGTGAGTTGAAATGACAATGAAGGTACAATGTTACAATTGTCAGTTTGATGTTACAACGTTAGGTTTGAAGTTCCAACTTTAGATTCGAGTGAACAATTTTGTGTTCAACGTTATGATTTTAGTAGATCCAACCTCTAATAATTCAGTCGGTATTCATTCCGGTTAAATTTTATGAAAGTTTTTGATGTTACGTCTACGTAACCACACACCTTTGCACAAAACTCTTTATATCGAGCTCTCACGAGTACTCACGACAAAGTCATCAGTATTCTTGGCATGTGTTGCTGCGTATACGTCTCGGTGAATACAAATTATTTGTCAAATTGGAGTGGTTTTATGGTAAAACAGCCTGTAATTACGTTTTTAGTCGATTAATGTTCACCGGTTGATTTCCTTCGTTAAAACTGGTTTTTGCGGTAACTTTAAGCTGTACACCCGCGTTCTCCTGAAATGATTGCCCGCATGTGGGCGGTTATACAACGGACCGCGTGCGCGTTTACTCGGAGCTCAAATAACACTCGTTTTCATTCAATTAATACCCTTGCTGTGGTAAACTACTCGGCATTGGAAAAGATGGCTAACTTATTGCGAAGAAGAATATTTGCATCCTAATGATATTACCCAATGAAGAAATTTAAAAAAATGATTGAAAGATTCAGAAATTAAGTAAATGAAATAACAAAAATTTGAATGTTTTGAAAAAAATTGGGTGAAGGAAAGCTTCGTCATTGAAGCTTTCTTTTTCCATTAATTTTTTTTTCTTTTTACATACAAATTCCAATTCCTTTGCATCCACTACAACGTGCAAATTAATTTTCAACCCTCTAACTCAATTTTGTGGGGGATTGGATGGCGCATCACCATACGCCCTTCGAAAAGCCATAGGAGGCTGAATTTTCTATATGTTGTAGATAATTTATTTCCATATTTTTCGCCCTCAGTCGCTTATGCATCTCCCCTCTATTTCCTTGTAAAAAGTTTGCAGATGCCAAAATTTTGACTGAAAAGGAAATATATATATATATATATATATATATATATATATATATATATATATATATATATATATATATATATACCGGGTGTTGAAAAAGTCCCGGTACGGCGGGTTATTTTTTAAGAGAAAATTTTTTCGGGAAATTGAAATATGGAACACGGAAGGAAATTTCTCTGGGAATCGATTGGCGCTATCAGATTGGGGTCACGAGGTCCCCCTGGGGCCCTGCGAGACACCACTTGAAATTTTTAAATAGCAACACTCCTTTTTTATTTGATATTCGGATTCCTCGGGAAATTTTGAGTCCGGTCCCCTCATGGGCCCTTGATATGAATGATTCGCCAATATATGATTTCAAAAATATTCACCGTTATATCTACACATATTCCCCTTTTCCAGTTTTTTCTCAACTTCACGATAATGCTATAAAGCACATGCCAATCTAAATAACTTCATTATTAATTAAATTTTGTAGTACATATCCTGCATCCAAGTTTTCACAGTACAGTTAATTAAAACTCCCGTAATTAATTCAGTGAAATCAAAACCTTGTCGCGATTTTCGCTAACGAAGTGTCATTTGTCGTACAAATGGAAAGTTGTTATAAACGCGGCGAAAATTAGATTCAGTTTCGCACAATCGAACGTGGCAAATTATGTTCGATATGGGAAAGTCTTTCATAGGCGACCGCTATTAATAACTCCGCCGGTTTATGCATATTTTACGATCAGGCAACGTCGTCGAACAACCGATTAGTAAGTGTTATAAAATGAGCTACCTGCGATCGTACTCAATAACAATACCATATTTGAGAACTGCCGTGATCGTGTTGGCAGAAATCCGAAACGTCGTCGTGTGTTCATCAAGGGCCGATCGCCAGACGAATGGTTTCTTTGAAGTTTGAATTGTTTGTCTTTGCGGCGTCTAGGATAACATAAATAATAGGTTAAGGCGATACAGACACGCCAAAATTGAAATAATTTATGGAGAATAATTTTTTGTTCGTGTAAGAATGAACGGATTAAACCGTTTAATGTTATTCTTTGTCGGCGGGATTATTGGTTTAGGTACAGATTCCTCAGTTTTGTTGTAAGGAGTAGAGAATAATTTTAAAATAGACAAGAGGTTTCTAACCGGGACAACCGGTTGGAAGGAATTTCCTTTGGCTGTATATTATGTATTAAATAGCGGACACAATGAAAAATAAACAAAGTTTGAGAGTGATTAAATGAGAAAAAAATCAGAATTATTTATATTAAAATGCAAATGTGGTTCTTCCTAGGTCCCAAAGGACTATTGGACAGCGATGTTTCATATTTGGGACAGAGTTTATACAATAAATTTACAAGTAATAATGTAATAATTTACTGAGTGTATGCTGTTTGAGCATCTAATAAACAGTAAAGATTGTGGTGTGAGTATTTCGATTTCCGGACAATTGCAATCCGGCCCGAAGGACCAACAATTGAGGACATAATTCAATTGGCGTCTGAAATTAAGATCGTAGTGCCGGAACGGCTAATATCGGTACTACAGCATAGGCTATTAACGGATTGTTTACATTGTTTGTAATGGTATTTACGTTCATTTCGTTTTGTGTTTTCGAACGTTTATCGTAGTAATTTGTGTTTTTTTTGGACTTTGTATCTTCCTGTGATTTATTGTGTTTGGATTGAGGACAATTTTACCTCTGTTTAACAGTAGATAACTTATCTACCTCAAGTTGAAATTTACACTGAGTTTTTATCATTGAATATGAAAATCAATAATAAAATGAAGGAGAGGACGAATTAATTAATTGGTTGGAGGAACTATGTAAACATCATGAAAAGGCTGTATGATAGAACACCTATTTATTTAAAAAGTGAAAAAACTTTTAAAAGTTTCAAGAAAACATCTCTGACATGTCTACTTTCATTACCAACTGAAGAGGTTTTGAGTATAATGGACAAAACTGAGTACTTACTAGCAAAACTGAAAGAAACAACATAAAATAAAAGAAGAATTAACATGAATACTCTGATTGAATGGTTTGAACGTAAGGAGTTATTAAATTTTTTGAATTTTCCTGACGTATAACAGCTATCCTGAAAGTACGGTGGACTTCTGAGAGTCTGGTTTTTTTTTATAGAATCTCTGTTTTCCTGGTTATATAATTGAATATTTTAGTTTTTACCTAGCTATAGAGTTTTATTTCATATTCTTGATGTTATGATAAACTGTTATTTTGTTTGTGCAAATAAACATTATTTATTATTATTATTTTAATAGTATATCTGGTTGTTACATGAAAGAAAATACAATTATCTAGAATCTCTGGATGATGGCCCAGGTTCAGATTCCGATAAAAGTGGAAGATTTTTCGTTGGAATAGCATTGGACTTCAAAAACCCTAAGTTTTCGGTTAGTTGAAAATTGGACATTATCAGTTGGTATAATTCTATATGGAAAAATCCACATACTTACTGCGGGAAAAATAATTATTCTCAGTAAACTGTAAAGAACAACTCTCTTATGTTCAGACACTTTTTTTCAATCTTCAAGTTATGAATCCACACCTTTCTTCTGTCCATCATTTCCTTGTTTCCCAACTTTGTTTGGAATGCAACTTTTAACTGTCCAGCTTTCGGAAAGGTATGTAATCTATATTCGGTTTTTTTTTGCCCAAGATGAACAATAGGCTATACAACAATAGTGATTCATCCATTCTGAACGATTGTAAACGATCCCAAACAAAATTAAATATAATTAAAACTCAAGTTGAGCAAAGGTATTTTGACTCAACCTCAAGATTACAAAAGGAAAAAACAAATACAACAAATAATAAAGAAAACGATATACAAAATTGGAATTAATCGCGAATTATTAGGTATTGATGAAAATGTTAACGTTAAATATCAAATGACTATAACAAATTAAAGAGAATAACACTGCCCGATACCAGAAATTATTGAATCAGATGAGCCAAACTTCAGAAAACGCATGTAAGTTTTAACAATTTATCATAACCTAATTCGGTCTTAGGGTGCATTCGCGTTGGGCGCTTATACGCTTTAAGCGCTTATAAGCTTCGTTTTCTGTGGTCGACTCGCGCTCAAAAACGCTTAACACTAAGCGTAAGGTAGCCTAACTTTTGTTGTCGATAATTAATAAATTTGTAGGGAAATATTAAAGCACGGCATTTGCGTGAACTATCGTGCTTTTGCCTACCTAACCCCGGCTCCACACTTGCGTTGTTCGCCAACGAATAATCGATATTCGGGACAAATACTGCATGTGTGGATTTAATGTTCGTGTTCGTTGGCGAACATTCAGCATGTTCGCCCGAACACGAATGTTTTCCGTCTTGAGTCGGTAAATTTGTCCACATCAAAGCACCCAAATAATCAAATACAATTATTCGGTTTAAAAGTAATATGTGTGGATGGTGCAAAAAAGCGAACATTCGTACAGAATTATTCATTTCCAAATATTCGCAGAGTTTCCGATTATTTTCATACGCAAGTGTGGAGCCGGGGTAAGCGTGAAAAGAAGATCTGACATTCGCCTTTAATGCTCAAAGCCAAAGCGTGAGCGTCTCTAAGCGCTAGTAGGCCAACACTAACGCCAATAATCTGTGCTTCTAGGTGAGTGAGCGCTTAAAGCGTGTAAGCGCCCAACGCGAACGCACCCTAAATTAACAGTTTTCATCCCGAAACTGTTCGAAATATCGGAAACAATGAATAAATTCCTTTTATACGATTATTGTCTTTACTAAGATCTATTCATTGTAATTCATGTACCCCCAGAGGCGCCAAACTGACATCTGTGGGATAGTCCATCAGAATACAAGCCCTTCTGGTTTTGAGCCACATGTTATTTCCTGCGAAACAATTAACTCTTATCTTCGGATCGGTCGAATTGTTCTCGAGTTATTACTCGTCCGATTTGCATACTAACCGCGCTTCGGAGCGGGACAGGAAGCGTTTCTGCTCTACGTTTCTCTTCGTCGCGGAATACATTTGATATTTTAATGTGTTAATAAATTGGAACGAAATGTGTTACATGCGTTTTTTTTCGCATAATTTCCGTCTGCTCCTTTGTATAGCAGCCGGAGTAAAATTGAAATTGGCCATTCCTTTTTCATGAACGTAGTTGAAATATATTATGTTGAATTCGTACATGTACATTCCAATTATCACTCGATGCTTGAACGATAAACGAAAATTAGCGTTGTTGGTTCGAGATAATAGGAATGCGTAATTATAATAAATACGTTTCATGATTTCACTTTTCTTTTTCGTCTCGACAGATCTACAAGGAGGTCTTTTTTTAACAACTTCCTAATCGAAATCGAGAGTAACTATCACTGCTATTCGCAAAGTTTTACATGCAGCTTTTTTTGTTGATAATAATGATTGAATTTCAGGCACAATATGTAAAGATCGTCCTTTGTATTTCGTTGGTCAGAGTGTAAGGGACAGCTCTAAACAGGGCCGTAACCAGCACTGCTTTCTAGAGGGGGCTGAACAAATTCTTGAGGGGGCTTGTTTTTTTACATAGTACTAAAATAAATATAGGGTAAATCAGGCAAACATGCCCCATTCGATAACGTGCCCCACTAGCGAAACTAACAGATGCATTTTGAACTTGGCGCGAACTTGATCCGAACAGCTTAGTGAAACAAGTATGGCTGCGATGTAAACAACACAGTTTCAGTTTTCATTTGTTTTAACTGAGAAATATTGATCAAAAGGTATGTACGACAGTGTGAATTTGTCTTGTATCTGTTTTTACGCCAATTTAAAGTTTTTGCTTCATTCTTTGTTCCTCTTTCAAAGTTTGATTCTAATTCTAACCTCTTCGGAATATTGTATGCATATAATTACGTTCTGTTTTTGGTACATTTTTATATCATGATCAAGTGGGGCACATTATCCTGAACATTGGTTAATGTGCCCTGATTTATTTCGGGTAATGTGCCCCACCTGTGAATTATTTTTAAATCATTATTCTTTATGAATTTTCAATTCAGTTATTATTCTCCAGGAAATGGGAAAGGTTAAAGCTATAGATCCCAGAAAATGGACAGAAGCAAATATGATGAAAGCGATAGAAGATGTGACAAGCAAGAGAATGGGAGTTAATGAGGCGTGCCGGACATATAACATACCATCACGAACCTTACGTAGACACATCAGCAAGGGCTGGAGAAGCAAGCAGAACATTGGTAGACCTTCTGAATTAGGAAATGAAAATGAGTTGAGACTTGTGGCTCACATTAAAAAGCTCGAATCTATCGGATTTCCTCTGGACCAATCGAGACTGCAGTCTATTGCTTACGACTTTGCTGAAAAACTGGGATTACCTCACCGATTCAATACTCAGAAAAGACAAGCAGGCTGGGATTGGTTTCAAGGGTTCATGAAGAGGCACCCAGACCTTAGTAAAAGAAAAGCAGAAGGATTGTCGCTGGCGAGAGCTAATGGTATGAATCGACAGGATGTCGATAAATATTTCGAAATATTGCTGAAAGTACTGAATGATAATGATTTGATTGGTAAACCGGAAAGAATCTTCAACATGGACGAGAGCGGAATTCAAGTTAACAATAAAACTGGACGCGTAATAGCTAGAAAAGGTGCAAAATGTGTTAATACTGTAACCAGCACCGAAAAAGGTGAAAATATTTCTTTGATTGCGTGTTGCAATGCCGAGGGCACTTTTCTTCCGCCTGTTTTGATACTTAAAGGAAAATACAAAAAACCTGAATTTTCTGAAGGTCTACCGACTGGCTCTGATGTATTTATGAATCAAAAATCATCTTATATAACCGCAGAACAATTCTTGAATTGGATGAGGGATCATTTCATCACACGAAAACCTGACGGGAAAGTTCTTCTGATTCTAGATGGTCATTCCTCTCATTCCAATTCATATGAAATGCTGGAATTGGCTAACAAAAATAACGTTATAATCCTTTGTCTACCCAGCCACACTACCCAGGCTCTCCAACCATTGGACAGAAGCTTTTTTAGACCATTCAAAAGTTACCTGTCTAAAGAAGTCACCACTTGGTTTATTAACAACAAAGGAAAGTCTTTAAGTCGGTACCATATTTCAAAAATGATTGGTGATGCCTGGTACAAGTCCGCAATACCAGCAATTGGCGTTTCAGGATTCAAAGCAACAGGGATATATCCCTTTGATCCTAATGCTATTCCTGAATATTTTTTCAGCATTTCTGATGCATCAGTTAGGTGCAATGATGATAATCCGCAGGCAATTCAGGAAATAAATAATATTTCTTTGCCGAGTACCTCCACGGCTTCAATGAATCAAAATGTGGAGATGGCTGCATCACATGCTACGGTTGTTTCACAAGAAGAAACACCAACAAAGACCTTACAAATAGTAAGTCCATTGCCTGTCTTATATCATAAATTAAGTAAAAGGAAACAAAATGTTAAGGTTTTGACATCACAAAGTCATTTAACCACGCGCAAACTGTTTGAAGAGAAAAAGAAGTCTCTAGAGAAAAAGTTGGTTACTGTACCATCAAAACGAGCGAATAATATTCCAAAAGCACTTTCTTCTTCATCGGAAAGTGAAGAAGAGTTGCAGCTCAGCGAATCTAGTGAAGAATGTTCCGATGAAGATGATGCCACTTGTGTAGAATGTCACGAGTCTTACTACCAAACGAAGAAGAGAAGTGACTGGATTCAGTGTTTGCAGTGTTCTGGATGGTTACATGAAGATTGCACAAACTTTTCAGAGAAATGCAACAAGTGCGGTGGTAAAAATAATGGCAAAGGAAAAGGCAAAAAGTCAACACAATGAGAGGCTTCACTGAGGCACATAAGACTGATGTATCCGTGAAATGTGCCCCACCCTAAATTTTGAGAAACTGTTGATCTCAGCTGTTCTGCTAACCTTTTAGAAGATTTTTTTCGTTTTTTTTATGCAAATTTAGTCAGAGGTTAAGAATAATTACTTTAATAAACATGTTCTAAATAATATCGTTTTTTATTTCAATTCTTCGAATGGTGGGGCACGATTGCCGGGTTTACCCTACGTGAAAAAAAGATAGCAGTATACAGCTTTTTCTGTATTTTTACCTAGAAGTGTATACTGGAAAATGAATATTAATTGAAAAACATTTTGGAAAAATAAGAAAATTTATTCTAATAAAAATAATAAATAAAAAAATATCTCCTAGAAAACTAAATAAATAAAACTAATAGAAATAAAAAATATTAAAAAAAAAAAAAAATATACTTTCATCATTAAATATAAACAAATAAATATATCTATAGACGTTTATATCATAGAGCCACTTTTCGGAGGAAGATTATAGATTTAAAAAATGCAGCCTAAAATTCATGTTTGAATATTTAGCTCTATTTGCATTTACTCTTCTAAGGTTAACGTCATCCAATTCATTCGTGGAAAGGATATTTCCATTGATTAATATTGTTAAATGTAAAATTCGGGATAAAATTGTACTAAAAAAAAAACAACAAATTCAGTTGTGTCTATTAGATCTCACTTGGAAATAAATGAGATTTGCTGTAAATAATTTGAGCCTAGTAAAGCTATGTATGCAAAATTTAATTCTGATATGTATCAGTAGCAGAACCAATCCACAACTTCAAGCACATACAAAGATGGTGATGATGTAATGATGTCTTGTGAACAGTTTATATAAAAATAAAGATATTTGTAACAGAATCGTGGTTTTGATTGTAATAATAATTTAAGTAAAAAGTCTCGAAAGTACCTATTATTGTTTTTCGGACGAGTTGGCAACATGTTGGGTGCACTATTTTTTCGTGCAGTTGCGAAAAAAAGCATGATTGTGATTTTGGGCGACAAATTAGAAGCAAAACACTTATGAAATAACTTCTAGAATAAGTGAATTTTATATGAAAAATACTTGTTACCAATGTTTCCCCGTTAACATGTCGCAACCACGGATGCGCTTTTGGGCGACAAATTAGCGTCTAAAGTGCAACACGGCTCTTAAAAATCTGGCAACCCAGATGGTAGCCGCTCGTTTGTCGCTATTTAATTTTAGGATAAAAAACGTCAACATGTGTTGCGGGTTAAAAGATGCCACAAATAAATAATTTTAAGTCAGTTTGTTTGTAACTAGGCTAGTTTTATGTTTCAACGCAGATATAAACATCTTTAGTTTGTAATAATTCTGGTATATTTTCTAGAGGGGGCTTGGATAATTTCAGAGGGGGCTCAGCCCCCCTCTGGTGCCCCCCCGGATACGGCTCTGGCTCTAAAGCTGCTTTGATTTCTTGCAATATCGTAGACTCCGTATCACTTGCTACACTGCCATATTGTTTTTAACATTTTTTCACGTCACTTTTCAGGGTCCAACGGGCTTGCCGATCTGTTCTGAATGTCTTGGCACGGAGGCCAACAATAAAAATGGCGTCCCGGAAAAGCTCAGTTCTTGCGAAGGATGCTCCTCGCTGGTTCATCTAACTTGCACGACTGCCGGCCCAGAATTGGCTGCTTTACTGTCCAAAGGAGGCCGTTGGTTTTGTGAAGAGTGCAAAACTTGTGATGGTTGTGGTAAGTACACTATTTGTTCATCGGACAAATCACGATAAGTTAGGAATGTCAAATGTATCCCGATGTTTTACAGAATATTCGATACGTTTAGCTTCAAATTCCGCCTCGTACTTTAAGGTCAAATATAACCAACGTTGGGAGACAATTTTTCATACAAACTTCTCAATTCTCGTGTCTTTTGTTGTTGAGCCAATTTTGCTCTGTCATAGGATCTTATATTCCATACTCTCCGACAATCCCTTTCTACGGACTTGAATTTCTGATTCACTTTGAGCGCTCTCTTTACCTCTTCTCGTATTCACCTTGAACCCTTTCTCATATTCTCTTTGATCCAATTACGTCTCGCATTGCAAGAAAATTTCCATTTATTTGTGATCTCTAATTCTTTTTCACTCTTCTTGGAAGTCAGTTCTTGTGTGTTGTGACGCGAATTTACTTACTTTTGGGATCTAGTTCGGCCCCGGACTTTTGCGCCACCTGTTATATAGTTCCCCTTCCAAAACTGGTCAAAATTCGGATTGACTCCTTCAAAGTAGATTTAAATAAAAAAAATTGTTAACTGAAAATCTGACTCATCAAGTATGTTTCGACCCATCAGTTTTTTCCGATATAAATATCGGTGAAATCCTTTCAATTGAAATGTTGTCTTTCTTTCTAAACTAAAAGATTACTTTCATTATAGTTTATGTAATAATCGTTTGTCGTTTGTGCGTTATAGACAACACTGGTGTATCTACTTGCCTCTTATGTTGCTGTAGCTGTGAAAGAAAGTACCATATGGGGTGCTTGGATCCACCTGCCGAGAAGAAACCAAAGTGCCCGTGGCGTTGCCGGCACTGCCTGGAGCATCACGACAACGCCAAAGGAAAGAGGCCAGAACCCGGTAATAATGCCAAAAGAAAACTGGAAAAGGTTAGAGAGAAGAATAAGGAAAAGAAACAAAAGTGAGTTGTATCCTTCATGATTAACTGTCTGTGGCGTAGTCTCCTAGAGAATCTCTGAAAATATACAGTTATCGAATGTTTAAAATTATTCTAAATTGTCTTAGAATATGTTAATATCGACCGTTCCAAATTTGCTCTCTTTTTCAGGTTAGCCACTCCAAACGCATCGACACCTAAAGGAGCAGCACGCAAACCAAGGCAGGACCTCGATCACTCGCAAATCTCCCTATCGAGCGACAACGACGACACCAGCGATTACGAGGGTACGCCAATGTCCAAACCAACCACTACATACTACCCTCAACAGCCCCTCGCGCAACCATCCCCCTACCAAGTTCCCAACCCCCCACCCCCTACGACAGAATCCGCCGCCGACCGCCTAGAGACGTCCGACCGCATGTCCAAAGAGAAACAGAAGTTTTTCCGGCTATCCGCTTTTAACGCGGACAAAAAAAAGACCGACAAGCAGAAACAATTGACCAACAAGCAGGAAGAAGTCAAGAGAAACGATCAGAAACGTACTCAAGACATCGCAAAGAAAGTTAAAAACGTCGAGACGATACGGAAAAAAAACGAAACGGCTGTAGCCGATACAAACAACAAAGTTGGCAAACAAGATAAGAATATTACTACTCATAAAGTAACAGATTCCAAAAATTCGAAGAAAATTGATAGTAGCACTGTGAGTAAACCGAAAGGAATGCCCAATAAATCTGTTGATCATTCTAAGAGCAAATTGTGCGCAGTCTCAAATCGTACCGAATTGAAGAATAAAGTTAAAAATTCTATCGAATTATCAGAGTCGAGCAGCGACGACTCTGACGAAGAGAAGACGAAAAATAGTTCATCTTCGAGCTCGTCGGAATGTAGTTCGTCCAGTTCGAGTGGAGACGAAGAATCGTCTTCCGATAGCGATTCGTCCGAAGAAACTGACGATAAGAAGCATCCGGCAAGCAATATTAAGATCTCGACGATGTTCAGCACGAGCAATAAAAAAACCGAAACTTTCGGCAGTATAAGCGGCATCACCGTAAACGACAAAGACGAACCTTGGGGATTCGCAGCGGCCGCTGCCAAATTGAAGGAGAATCTTGAGACGTTCAACCTCATCAAGACAGACGTGAAAAACGAAGTTGCAATCAAAAAAAGCGTAGAGAAAGAAACAACCGGAAATAATGGTAAGAATTCATGCAACAACATCTTGGATAAAAATAAGGGCCTCGGCCAACTCAAAGGACTATTCGACGGGCTCTCGCACCTATTCGCTCCCCCGAGCGAAGCTAGAGCGAGCAGGGCGAACACTAACTACAATCCTAGTAGGAGAAAACCCAAAGAGGAAGAACAGCCGAAAGACGACGCCAAACCGGAGCTGATTCAAAGACAGCCGAGGTGCGTCGAAGCCGAAAAAAGCTCCGTCCGAATAAAAACCAGAGAAAAGCTCCTCGAAGCGGACGAAGCCCCAAAAAAGACGGAAATTGAGGAGATTTCCAAGGTCAACAAGCAAACCAACTTGACGCCGTCGAATCTGGTCAAGACGGCCGTTAACTGCAAGAGATTGGAGTCGGAAAAGAGAACGAGACCGGTTAAGACGCTGGAGGCGGATGTCTCGGTCGGGAACGCCTCCGCGGGCGGCGGCGGCGGCAATAAAACGTCGGATACCTCCGGTGGAAAGTCTGGGCGAATCAAAAAGCGGGATATGGCAAGCCATTTCAGCTACCAGATACCACAGAACGGCGACAATCAGACGGGTAAGATCGGATTCACCTCTACCCTAAGTCACTGCCGCAACAACACACAAACTCTTTATCTCTATCTTATCCTCCTTTTCCTTCCCTCGTTCCCGTTTCCCGGTTGTTGGGATGTGATAACCTGTTCGGTGTCGTAAGTTAAACTGTAGATCAGAAACGATTAGTGGAAACGTTCAGTAGTTGTAGAATAACTTTTAGTAATTATTGAAGACGGGCACTGTTAGCATAAAAAACGTTATATTTCATACAAAGATGGGTATATGGAGATTCTGATTCAGATGCGGGAATCCCCAGGGCAATCTCCTCGGGTCATCATTATATCCTCCGTATATTTCATATAATACGGGAAAAAAAGTAAGAAAAAGTAGTTAACATATTTAGTATATGGTGATTATTAGCTGAGATTATATGAAAGCGAAAACCAATAGAAAACATTGCCCCAATTAGTCGGTAATATTGAATTGGTCATTTTGAATAGTCAAACAGTTATTCCTAACGGACATTTTCGTTGTGAATTTACTACTATAAATTTCGGGTATTTGTGGAGAGAATGATTATGTTGAAACAGAGTGTTCTAAATTTGCCACTGATTCTAGTTGGGTTTTCAAGATACGAGGTTTCGGATGTGTTTATGGGCATCTTCATAATAATTTTTTCCATATTTCTTGGAACGTAGAAATTTATATGCAGTTGCCATTTAATTTTTCATTCATTTTCTGTAATTTTCAAATCTCACTTAACCAAAATTTTCTCAGATATATTCTTGATTGCTAAAGAATGAGCTATTTGTAACTTGTTGAGAAACGAATATCTGGATTCAATATCGCGATAATTGCCCCGTAAGATTCGAACGATCTACGTTTTTTTCCATCTGTTGTTTCGCATTGATTTAAACTAATAATAATCTGAAATCTACAAATTGTGATTCAAAATCGATCGTGATTCACTTCATGATCAATTATAAAAGAAGGCGATGGAAATCTAAATTTGCTTACCTTATATTTCGATGAAAAAATTCATTATCTGACTATACGAAAAAAAGGGTTGGACCAAAATGTACTTCAAGGAGAAACATTCAGTGCGGAAAAGTTTTAAGATAGAACGCGACTTTTCTTGCGATACTTACGATATTCAGGTTATTGCATTGTCACATTTCCCGAAACATCCGTGGATTTATTTTAGTGCCTGCCAGATCAGTTTTTTCTCTTATTTAACCTTGCATGATTCTTCTAGGTGTAGTGTGCTTGCTTAACATTAACAGAATTTGTCAAAAACACATTCTATCAGGTGAGAATCATACAGTTTTCCGATCTCACCACTCTATCCCGTTGAATATCCCTTTAACGAAAAAAAAAAAAAATTGGATCTACTCGTCTGATTGGTTCCAGCCAAAGGAAGAATAACATTAACTGTTATCACTTTGAAGTAGTTCATCGTACTGGCTATTAAATAAAATAACTAACAATTTCCAACATCAGCTGCATGCGCATTTTCCCACAATCAAGTATCACACAATAGTTTTTTTTTGGTTTATTAATGATGGCTTTGGTGATCAATATTGAAATTTCGCAGATCTGAAACTACTGGAGGTCTCTTTTCTGCTGCTCGGGGTGATTTGTCGAATTTTCCCCCTCCTCATTTCCCGATTTCCCAGACATCAAATTTCATTTACATTGAAGACAGAGTGAGGCTCGAGAGTTTTGTAATTATAAAATATTTCATAAATTTCGAAAGTACAAAGAAGAATGATTTTATAGCTTCTTGTAATTCTAAATTATCTCTAATCGAAAAGAATATTTGAGGGTGAGCCGTTTTTCAATTAATTTGATACTATATTTTAATTTTTCAAGTCGGCGCTTTAAACACCCGTAAGAGATTTTGAATTAAAACTTTTCCAAAAAGTAGCCAATATACTCGTGTGTTTGTTTCACGGCGTTACGTCGCTTTTTATTCAATAGATTTTCGTTCTGTTGTTCCAGAGGAAAAAACGCCGCCGTTACCTCCGGGAGTTAATCAGAAAGATGTTGAGTTTTTCAAAGAGGCCAGGGAAAAAGCGAATAAAATCACCGTTGCCAACGACGAAAATAACCCGCTGGCATCTCCCTCGCTGGCCATGGTTTCCCAGGGCAGATGTCCGGCGGCCATAGAGTTCGGAAAATACGAAATCAGCACGTGGTAAGTGCAAAATATAGAATTTTTTTCCAAATAGGGTGATCCTTGAAAACTTGTAAGACAAAACGTTATTTTTTCAAAATAATATAATATTGGTGAGACAGGCGAAGAGCGAACACATTTCACTCATTACTACGTCTTAATATACGAGGGTCGTTCAATAAGTCCTTAGAAAATCCAAGAGATGGCGCTCGTAGTATCGCTTCCGTTAGCAGCACTATCGATAGGAAAGCTGTCAAAATTTCAGCTCGATCCATGACGTAGGTCAATTTCTATCGTCGATTAAAGTCAACAACATTTGTTTATACATAACAATGGAGAAAAGCGAGTTCCGGGCTGTCATCAAACATTTCCATTTGAAAGGCTTAACGCCGAAAGAAATCAAAGCCGAGTTGGATGCAGTTCATGGCACATCTGCACCTGTGTTTGCGACAGTCTACAATTGGGTGAATGAATTTAAACGTGGCCGTTCATCCACAAAAGATGAACATCGTCCGGGACGCCCAGTGGAGGTGTCTACTCCTGAAATCATCAATAAAATCCACGACCTGATTTTGAGCGATCGACGAATTAAAGTGCGCGAATTAGTTGAGGCCACAGGCATATCACAAGGTACAGTCGCTTCAATTTTGCATGAAAAATTGTCTGAAAAAAATTTCGGCAAGATGGGTGCCGCGTTTGCTCTCAGAGGAGAATAAGCGCAATCGTGTGGTCGACTCTGAGGTCATGTTGGCGCTCTTCCGTCGCAATCCTGCCGAATTCCTTCGTCGATATGTAACTGTGGACGAAACCTGGATCCACTACTACACTCCAGAAACGAAGAGACAGTCATCACAGTGGATTTTCAAGGGTGAACGGGCTCCAAAGAAGGCGAAAACAGTGGCATCGGCCGGCAAGGTGATGGCCACAGTCTTTTGGGATACGCAGGGCATCATTTTCATCGACTACTTGGAAAAAGGAAAAACGATAATAGGGCCGTATTACGCGTCGTTATTGCAACGGTTGAGCGAGGAAATCGAAGAGAAACGTCCGCATTTGAGGAAGAAAAAAATCATCTTGCATCAGGACAATGCGCGTGTGAACACCTGTGCTGTTTCCATGGCCAAAATTGTGGAATTGAAGATGAAATTGTTGCAGCATACTGCTTATTCACCAGATCTGGCCCCAAGTGACTATTTCCTGTTTCCCAATCTGAAGAAATGGCTTGGCGGACGACGGTTCACTTCCAACGAGGACATCATTGCTCAAACGAATGAGTATTTTGCAGAACTTCCGAAATCCTATTTTTTGGACGGCATAAAAATTTTGGAAAAACGTTTGGAAAAGTGTGTAGAACTGAAAGGAGACTATGTTGAGAAATAAAAAAAATTTACCCTAAAAAACAGTGTTTTCCTATCTTTTTCTAAGGACTTATTGAACGACCCTCGTATTAAATCATCTTCAAGGAATTAGTCATAGGAAAAAACGAATTAATATACAGTATGTTTTTGAACACAACTCAACTTTGATCATAACGTTTTAGTTGAATGGTTTTATTGGAAGTGTAATAGTTTTTTCTATGTAACTCAATTTCGTAGGCTTATTATTTGTTTTTTTTTGCGTCAAGTCATGTAAAATGAAAAACCTAGTAATATTCTATCTTCAAATTTATAGAAGATACTTGAAGCCATTTGAAAAAACTACAATGATGAATTTTTGGCTAGAGTACTGAACTACATTGTGATTAAAATCCCACTCGTTCGTTCAATTCTGACATCCTTTAACGTACATGTTCGTTTTCCTCCTTTTTTCTCTCATATCTAACTACTTACTTCTCCTCTACAGGTACTCGAGCCCGTTCCCCCAGGAGTACGCCCGCCTGCCCAAGCTGTTCCTCTGCGAGTTCTGTCTCAAGTACACCAAGAGCAAGGCGGTACTAGAACGTCACCAGGATAAGTGCCTTTGGCGCCATCCTCCGGGCACCGAAATCTATCGCTGCCAAGATCTGTCCGTGTTCGAGGTAGATGGGAACGTGAACAAGATATACTGTCAGAATCTTTGCCTGCTGGCCAAGCTGTTTCTCGACCACAAGACGCTGTACTACGATGTCGAGCCGTTTCTGTTCTACGTGCTGACTAAGAACGACCGTAAGGGGTGCCATCTGGTCGGGTACTTCTCGAAGGAGAAACACTGTCAGCAAAAGTATAACGTGTCCTGCATCATGACGATGCCGCAGTTTCAGAGACAGGGATTCGGGAGGTTCTTGATCGAATTCAGTGAGTATAGCTCTAAATGGAGATGCTATCCATACCGATACATCAAATCGGTTAACGTGGCAAGCTTCACAAAATGCTTGCGGATTAGAGGGATTACTCAGGCGTTCTTGAACTTCAATTTTCAATTCACTAGCTTTAAACCTAACCAACTACACCCGCACAGTTCTTTCAGTTACTGCACCTTCATCATAAACAGCATATATTGTTTACCGATAGTGTGGCATTTTTGCCTTTTGGGTAAAATACCTAAAATGCAATTTGTTTTCTTCCATATTCTAAGGCGAATTAAACTAACAAAACGTATCATAAAATCTTTATTTTAGTTGACCAACTTCTGATTCTTTATGTCTAGACTCAACAATTCTTTTAATTTTGTTGCAAATTGTCTTCAGTTTATAGCTCATTACAGCCATCGCTGTGTAAACTAAAAGTTGCATTTTAACTGAATCATACATATTCAATAGTAGTAAACCTTCTCAACAATTTTTCGTGATTAGCCGCTGTAATTATGTTTAACCACAAAAAACTTTTCAAAGAAAACTATTTATGATTCAATGAATTTTTGACCATATACAAGTCATTATTCAATAGAAAAGAAGGAAATTGTGGAAATTTGAATTAGTGTGTTTATAAAATAGATATTCTAAATTTCCTATATTCAAGACTCTGGGAAATACAAATTGGATTATTTTTTACCACTTAGACTAGGTAAAATATAATCCGATTTTAATTGGTGATAAAGAATATAAATTGAACTATTTCCTTTCATTCCTGGAGTCGAGTTCTCTGAAAGTTAACCATTTGCCCTTTCAGGTTATCTGCTGTCCAAGGAGGAAGGCCAACCGGGCACCCCCGAAAAACCGCTCTCCGATCTTGGTCGCGTATCCTACCACGCCTATTGGAAATCCGTCGTACTCGAATACCTCGACAAGCACCGCGACGTTGACCTCAAATTGACGGATATCAGCCGCGAATCCGGCATGTACTGTCACGACGTCGCTACAGCCCTTCAGCTTTTGGGTTTCGTCCATCCGTCTACCAGAGAAGACAACCATCATTCCGTCCTCTCAGTAGATTGGAAAAAAGTGGACACGCACGCCCAAAAGGTGCGAAACAGCAGGTTCCGCATCTACATCGACTCGGAATGTCTCAGGTGGACTCCATTACTGACCAATGCGGTCAATCCGTTCAGGGACGATAAATCGGACACAGAAAAAGACAATAGTCTGCAAGAAACTGCGGATATCATAGTGCCGCAACCCGAAAAGATCATACTAGAAACGCCAGGCGTAAAACTCAAAAGAGGCAAGAGGAAGATAATGGCATACGCTCCTAAGACGCCCAAGTTGCCGAAATCTGAACCGAAGGCTCTCCCAACCCCCAATATCGTCGAGAAGGCATCCGAAGAAGAAATAGAAATAACCTCGTCAGGAAGAAAGCGTACCAGGCCATCGAAATTCAACGAAACTACGTACGCGGACGTGAAGCAGAAGCCTCAGACCCCATCTGAGATCAAGAGGCGAAAGAACGACTTCCCCGCCAAACAAAAGGACCCGGAAGAGTTGAAAAAGAGACCGAAACCTGAGGCGGCCCAACACACGCCCCTTAGGACGCCTAAACGGATCGCGGTAAGCGTGGACGAAACTCCGAAGAATCGACCTAGAGACGAAGCGATAGCCTCCACCGACGGCAGAAAGGCGCGGGGCTCGATTAGGATGAAGGACAAGGTGGTGGGAGAGCGTTGGTCGCAAAGGAGAGCGAAGAAATTGGAGGCAGAGGAGAAAGCGAAGGCTGATGCGGATAATAAAGCGGAAAAGATGGAAGAGCGAGAGGATGAGTCGAACGCGGATATACCAACATTGGTAAACGAAACGGAAGATAGAAAGAAGGAGGCTGCTGAGCCAATCAGAGATGTCGGGGAGACGGCGCCGGTGCTAACGCCCCAGGTGAGTGTTGAAATATTGAGAGAACATGATACACCATGAAGTAGTTGATTTTAAACTAGTTGATGTAGATTGTTGTTTTGAGCTTGTTTTAACGTTAAATTTTTTCCGCAGGTGAAGAAGTCCAGACCGATGAAAAAGAAACGGGGCTGGGTAAAGGGCAGACCGAGGATTATCGATAATAAGAAACAGCTTACCCTGCCAGAGGTGATTCGCGCCAAGTTGCTGAAGGAGAGCGAGAGCGAGTCGATAATCTCCGAAAAATCGGACGAGGAAGCGCATGCCAAAGAAGCGGTTCCATCTACAAACCATCCAACGACGCCGGACAAGGTCGAGGCGTTGAGATCTAAACCGCCCAAGGAGAAGAGGAAGAGTACTCCGAGAATATCGACGGAAGAAGATTCTAGCGCCGAAGCAGACGACGAGATGGAGAAAGACGAGTTACCGCCGAAAGACATTGTCATATCACCGTCCGCTAAATACAAGCTTAACAAGCTGAGCCCTACCAAAGAGAAAGAGTTGCACAGATCGCCGGTGAAGAAAGAATCGCCCAAGGACAAGAAAGAAGAAAAATCACAAGTCGTTTCGCAGGATAATATCAAAGTGAAACATAAATCGCCATTATATTCCACGACTTCAGAGTCAGAAACTGAAATAGACGGTCAGAAGATAAAAACAATCTCTCACAAAGAAATCATGGAAATTGTGAAGAAAAACCCAATCATCCCGCCTCCCACGACAGTGCAACCGGCGAAACAAGAATTATCTTCCACGCCTGAAGAGGATAAGAAAGTTATGGATAAGGTAGAAGAAATAGCCAAAGAAGAGTTGGATTCCAAAGAGGTGGAAATGGAGATAGAGGAAGTTCAAGACAAGCCTGTGGAAGCAGTACCTGAGTTAAAACAAGTCGAGAATCCACTTAAACCGAAGGAAATGGAGATTGAGACGGAGATCCCACAGGAAGTCCGTTCTGAACCTTCAGCGGTTGAGGCTGCCACGAAAATCGACGAAAAGCCTAAACAAGAAGAGAAAAAAATTGATCAATTTCCTCTGATAGTTGTTATCGAAGATGACACTCCAACCCCTCCTACGGCAGCTTGTAGAAGTGACGAAAAACTATCGATTGTCGAGAAAAAAGAAACGAAAGATTTCAATTATACAGAAAAAGAAAAACCAAAGACGGAATCAATAATTCCGAAGATGTGTGGTTACAGTACTTCAAGACCAATCGAGTTAGTGCCTACTCATAATATGACGCCTTCCCCAGCGGTTACCGTTAGTGCGACGCAATCTCTTCCTCCACATTCTCACTCGATCCAATCTACTGTAGCTCCTCCGAAAGTTGTACCAATAATGAGTCAGTCTATTGCTCCAATGGCCCATCAGTCAGCTCCAGTGATTTCGCAAACGTTGATTCCAGTGGTTTCGCAATCTTCGGTTCCAGTGGTTTCGCAATCTTCGGTTGCAGTAGTTTCGCAACCTTCGGTTCCAGTGATATCGCAACCGTCGGTCCCAGTTATGTCGCAACCCTCGGTTCCAGTGATTTCGCAACCATCGGTGCAAGTGATTTCGCAACCGCCAGTTGCAGTAATATCTCAACCGTCGGTTCCATTGATGTCACAACCATCGGTTCCATTGATGTCGCAGCCGTCGGTCCCAGTGATATCTCAACCGTCTGTTCCAGTGAGGTCGCAACCGTCAATTGCAGTCATTTCGCAATCATCAGTTCCAGTGATTTCACAACCTTCAGTTCCCATTTCTCAACACGTCATGCCGGTTGTGTCTCAAATGGGAAGCTGTTTGATCCCTCAAGCGAAAGAAACGCCAGCAGAAACGAATAGTAGATCGGAGAAACATCTACAGAATTCCCAAGTGCATAGCAAACCTTCCGAAAAAGAGTTCCCAAAGGAATACAAAGAAGTAAATCACAAATCGGTTGAACATCATCATAGCCATCAAGAACATAGACTTAGCAATAATGAAAATCATAGAATTAGTAGTGACGTACCAAAGTACCCCTCGACGAGTAAAACCAAAGAAGAGCCACAAAAATCGCGACAAGAGATATCGCATAAGAGTGAAAAATCGAAGAGAGACGAAGAGAAGAGATATCACCCCAAGTCATCGCACGAGGAAAAATCCTACGATAAGACCAAGGTCCATCTGGACCAAGAGAACCTGCTCGCCAACGCCGTCGCAAGTCAATACGCGCAGGCGCAGTACAATCAGTGGCAATGGGAAAGGTTTACTTGGGAGAAAAGTTACCAATTATCAGGATATCAAGGTTATCCTATGCCCTTGCAGTTCCCACCCTTAGATATATTACAGACCGCGACAACGCAGACGAATCCCAAACAACCAACGTCAGAAAAGGAGAAATCGAAGTCTCACAGGCACGACTCGAAACATTCGCAACAGGGCGGTAGTAGCGGCGCCAGTGGGCGGAGCAAAGAGAAAGAGCGAATCGACAGGGACAAACAGAGTCCCAGAAAAGAGGATAGAAGCAAAAGAGTGGAGCCCGATCAGAATAGGCACGGTGGGGCGGAGCAGCAGAGGACGATCCAGTCAAATTCTGCTTCGATTCATCCAGTCAAGACGATGTCTGAGAAGTGCAAGTCCAAGTCGGACATGGATGAGATCCAGAAAGACGCGGGCGACACGCAGATGTCGATGAAGCATACCCCTCCGACGCCGAGCGCGTCCGACATACCGTCCATGGGCGTGTACACGCCGGACTCTACCACGAACAGCGTGCACAGTTTGCATTACGGGCAGTGCGACTTAGACGTGTCGCAGTTGAATCTCGAATCGCCGGCCTCCATTTCCAGCGACATGGCGTCGCAGAATTCGGTGGAGCCAATCAGGCCACCTTCGGTGCTATCCGCCGGGCATCAGCAACAGCAGAGTCACGCTCACAACTACGACTGCGCGATGCAACACAATATACAGCAGGGGAACATGCAGGTGCAGCACGCTACCGTCCCAGCGGCAAGTCCGAATATGGGTGGAAACATGCAGATACAGCAGCAGCAGCAGCAACAACAGAGCTCGAATAAGCGCAGCGCTGTTCAACAGCAGAGAAACAGGTAAGACAAACAATTTTTAACTATTTGAAAATGAATATATGTGTTCTTCCATCTCGCATATGAAATAAAATTATCATTTGATATTTCAATATTTTTTGTCTTGTTTCAATTATTTTACAGCATTGAATGTTGTTTTGGTTGTTCTTTTCATTTCTTAAAACCTTATCCCGTACTTTAATTTTATAGCTATAAAATTACAATCCTTAATCTTCATCATGACTCCAGAAATGGTTTTTGATAGAAAAAAAATAATTTTGCTGTTGCAGTTGGTCGCATGTTGGTAATTGTATTGAAACCGTTCAATTAATTTGAAGTAGATATTATTGAACTTCTGTTTTCATTCAATAAAAGTAAAGTTTCGAATTCAATCATTCCAGAATCAGAGTAACCGATCAAGAGCTTGTAATTTTTCAATTATGTAACTTATTTGACTTCTCGTTCATTAAAATTAATTTTGTTTTTTCTTTCATTTACATTGTTTTTTTATATGTGCGTTACTTATACTTATATGCTTTGTTTCAGATCGAGTACTCCGTCCAAGCAACACATGAGAGCCACACCTCCAACCGCTGCCCAGCAGCACGCTGGAAACTCCTCGATGCAGCAGAATCGCCAGAGGGCGACGCCGCCCAACTCCCAGCACCAGCACACTGCGATGCAACAGCAGACTAGTCCTACGGCGCAAAATCAACAACTGCAGAGTTCCATGCAACAGCAAAACTCCACGTCGCACGCCGCTCTGCACCACCAAGTCATGCACCAAGGCTACGGCCATCATCCTCAGCTGAGCGCGTCACCGATGCACCAACATCCCCATCACCACTCGGTTATATCCCAGTCCAATTACATACCAATCACGGCGAGCACCGCGCATCAGTTTCCCTCTCAAAGTACTAGCACGTATGTCAACGTTCCCATGACGACGGTCATACAGCATCACAGGATGAATCCGCAGCAGACCGCAATCAGCGCCCTTGCCGGCCTGGGCGGGACACACCAAAAACTGGGCGGGTCGCCCGCCTGCGCGGTGACCACCGGCGCTAACTTTTTCATCCAAGCGAACAGCCACGCCCACGTTCACACTCCCGGTTCCACTCCCACCGCGACAGCAAGCATTCAAGGTAATACAGGACAAGGTGGCGCGTCCGGCAATTCCAGCTGCAGTCTGGCTAAGCTACAACAACTGACCAACGGCCTCGAGATGATACCACCGTCGTGTAACACTATGACTCCGCCCCCAACTGCGATGACGTTAACGCCTCCACCGAATCATCACTCGATGACGCCTCCGCCTAGCCATCAGATGATCCAGAATCAGCACGTGAGGAATCTATCGACGTCTCCGTCCGCTCTTCCGCCAAATTTACAGCCGCAAGTGTTGGGCTACCATAAGTATTACCAGACGAATATGAATTCTAATCAGCTGGGCGGGACGGTAACCCCGCCCATAGGACAAAACCTGGGTAGGTCTGGGCGGAACTCTTCGAACGTCGTCCAACACATGCAGTCCTCGTCGAGCAGGGTATCGCCGAACGTAACGCTCAACCCCAACATGATGTACAATTCCTTGAACAACTATCGGATGGCGGCCCAGCAGGCTCCCGGCACCGTTACGAGTTACATAACGAACACCGCGGCCGGTTTCATCAGCAATCCTCAGATACCTATGCAGATGGGCGTGATGAACATGACGCAGACGCAGTATCAAGATCCCGCGGCGATCCAGAGGGCGGCGCAACAGAACACGATGTACACCTACGGATACATCAACGGCGGCTTGATGTCACCGCTGAACGGCACGATGAGACGCTAAGATATGGTCAGTATTCTGTCTTCGGGCTTAGAGTTACGACGTTGATGAAGAAGAGATATCTATTCGCGTAAAGTACACACATTTTTGGGCTAAGTATTTCTGATTATACGTTGAAAATTGTGTTTCGATTGAGGTTTAATTCGAAACTAGAAAATCCGCTTACTTTAAAATCTACCGAATATCTGTGAGGTTACATAATTATAAAGAATAATTCAATTAATATACTTTGAAAAATTTAATAATTTACGTATCTCTACTATGTGATTTCAACCCTTTAACTTGTTGATTTGAATCTTTTATTTTCAAACTAAATTCACGAAGATACATAGGGCATGAATGTGATACATACTTTTATTGCAAACAATTTCGGATTTATAATTATTGAATTGTTTAATTCACTGATAATCAAACCTTCTTATGTAATTTGACCTCTTTCAACTATGCAATTTCATATTCGTTCATTTCAATGATTTTTGGGTGTTCGTGAAACAATCGTTTAAGTTACCAAGATGGCATTTCATTCGTCTTTTTTCGGTTCGGTATCATCGAAAACTCCCGTTTTACAAAAATTATGATAATAATCTCACATGGGATTATTCTCAGCTTAATATCGGGAAACGAAAATTTTTTGAAATACTGTTATAAGTATTCACGAAACAAGTATCTTATTAATATATTATATACATTATTAATTTTTTTCTTCTATTTCTTCACTAATTCTTCACTTAATTCTATTTCATCTAACGGTTGATCTAGATAGTTTTCTTAAGGTTTGAACCTCAATATATAAATGAAGGGATTAATTACTTTAAGGTTTACATTTTCACTAATTTTGTCTCCATTTGAATTTTCAGGACAGTTCTATGCATATGATTGTTGTTAATCTGACTGCATTTTTGTACATTTTAAAGTGGAGTGAGTACCTAATGAAATATTTTTTGAGGAAAGATCATTTCCATGAAAACGGACTTCACAGTTGTTTTTAACATGTGGTCCAAAAACGATTTGTAAAGTATATCTTGGCGTTTCGGAAATTAGCGATTTTGAATGTGAAAATGTTAAAATACATGATCATTTTAAATTGGTTGATATTTCATCAAATTTTTCATTGTCGTTACCCCAGTCCAGGTCTTCAATTTGTTTTTCTCTATATAAATTCTCCATATTCGTGCTTAGCACAATAACTTATTCATCCTCATTCCTAAGATAATTTTATTGATCTGTTATTATATATGGTGTCCCAGATTCATTGATTTAGAGGGAAAAAATGGATGATAGTAAACATATCTGATATAATTCGAAACTATTGATTAAAACGTAACACAAAAGTTTTGGTAGATTTTAAACAACATTATGATATCAAAGATGTTTTAGTAATCATGAAGGAGAATGCTTTATTACATGTCTAGGAAGTTCTGTCAAATCTACGAAAATTTAGTGTTGGTACAATTGCGAGCATAAAATTTTGGCCACTTCTAGACATTTAATTAATGTAAGATGTGAATCTGGCTTAAGGATATTGTAACCTTACTTTAAACTTTTGTCATATTTATTGTCACTTTGACAGTAACCTGGATTGTAATTTCAGTCTTTCAAAAGTCAATTTGACAGAAATTAAATTATAATTTCAAATTGTAAACGTCATAATGACAATAAAGCATGCCATACGCCTCATTTTTTATGATTGACAGAAATTTGGGTGGCCAAAATTGTATGCCCGCAACCGTACATTTATTAGAGAAAATTTCAGCATAGTTATCATTAAATTCTAAAAGATTTCTTGATCAAATTTCATATTTCCATTTTCAATAAATGACCTATTGTGAAATTTCACAGATATTGAACAGGTAATAAAATATATATATATATATATATATATATATATATATATATATATATATATATATATATATATATATATATATATATATATATATATATATATAAACTGTCTTCTATGGACCTGGGACATCCTTACATAATTTTTCAAGATCTAAATGAAATTTAGGAAATTTAAGTTTTTCTGTATTAATGTGAAGCTGTCACATTTCAAAATTAATAGTGACAAATTTTCTCTCATGGGGTGGGAAGTTATGTTTGATCGGGCATTCAACACAAAAGTAAGCTTAGTAGAAGTGGAAATTTGCCTTAATCGATGTTTATTAACGTTGTAACTATGGAAATAAGATTATGTTTAATGAAACGGCTGTGCAAGCTTTCTTGTAAATATTTTTTTTATATGTATGACATTTGAATTGTTGTTAGCGGGCGACACACGAAAACTATGTCACTTCAAAATTTATCGAAAGTTATTATTTTTAGTATAGTTGTTTTCTTTTAAGTGTTTTATTTTGCGTGTCGTCCGTTTGTCGTTTAATTATTTGATAGAAACCGTTAAGCAACAAAGTGTAAAATTTAATAAATGAGATCATTTAAGGTGGAAAATTGTGAAATGAAACAATTTAATCTGTACCTACTCTCAACAGAGAATGTATTTATTTATTCGATATTGTGTATATACCTGTGAATAATGTATTCATTAAAATCACTATTAAAAATAAAATGGGACATGGTTCTATATATTATAGTTAAAGAATTTTCTATTATTCTGCAAGTTTGTTTTTTATTATGCAATAGATGAAAAATAATCAAAGTAGGAGGTTGTTTGAATTTGTCACTTTACTTTTGTATAGCACTTTAGATTTGTTAGATTTTTGTTTACCTCAGTGATTATTTGTATATTTCAAATTTGTATATCACTTTCACTATATAAAGAGAATGTTAGTTTTCATCAATTGGTGTTTTTCTCATACCTAGATTTTTATCTTTTAGTATTTGTATAGTCGGATGTTCAAACAGTGAATGAAGTGTTAAGAGGATATCAAAATAAAGGTAAATATAATATTTATTCAGAGATTCAGAGTGACTAAAATGTTTTTCAGAAAAATTATATTAAAATAACAGTAAGTTTTATTTTTATGTCGCTGGTCTGAACTGGATGTATTTATAAAATTCAAAATTTTATATTTATTTTTCACTTGTATAATTATTATATGTTTATTTTACCATGGATACGCTTGCTATGAATACACTCATTATGCCCTAGGGTGTAATGAGCGGGCGTTATGGATCATAACGCTAATTGTACGAGGAGAAATGAAGCAACTTTCATTGATTAAATACTTCATAATCCTTGTCGTATACGACTCTGGATTTCTCCGGCAATGAATTATTCGCAGCTTTGGCTGCATTTTCTATGATATTCTTGGGTAAATTTATTTTCATTTCCATTATTTCTATAAGACTATAGGCGTCCGAAATTAAGATCGTAGCGCCGGAACGGCTAATATCGGTACTAGAACATGGGAGTTTTTTTTGACAATCTCTGTTTTCCTGATTATATAATTGAATATTTTAGTTTTTACCTAGCTATAGAGTCCAGATTTATTTCATATTCTTGATGTTATGATAAACTGTTATTTTGGTTGTGCAAATAAACATCATTTGCTATTATTATTTTAATAGTATCTCTGGTTGTTACATGAAAGAAAATACAATAATCTAGAATTTCTGGATGATGGCCCAGGTTCAGATTCCGATAAAAGTGGAACATTTTTCGTTGGAATAGCATTAGACTTCAAAAACTCTAAGTTTTCGGTTAGCTGAAAATTGAACATCATTAGTTGGTATAATTCTATATGGAAAAATCCACAAACTTACTGCATGGAAAATAATTATTCTCAGTAAACTGTAAAGAACAACTCTTATGTTCAGACATTTTTTTTAATCTTCAAGTTATGAATCCACTCCTTTCTTCTATCCATCATTTTCTTGTTTCCCAACTTTGTTTGGAATGCTACTTTGAATTGTCCAGCTTTCGGAAAGGTATGTAAGCTATATTCGGTTTTTTTTTGCCCAATATGAACAATAGAATACACAACAATAGTGATTCATCTCTTCTGAACGTTTGTAAACGATCCAAAATACAATTAAAACTCAACAACTTCTCATATAAAATACACGTAAACAGATGTAAACAAAGCAATCTATCTCCCATGCTCTAGTAATATTCGACACCGGTAGGGGGCGTATCGCTTATTATGTTTTCCCTATACAAAGAAAGCAGCATTGACATTCACTAAATATGACAAAAATATTCAAAAACGTCAAAATATCAACAAATGACATGCCTACTATGAGAAGGAGAATGGAAAGTATAGGAGCAATGAACCGATTTTTCATTATAAAATAATTTTTTCGTGATAAATAAAATCTTGTGTGCACCACGTGCGTTACTAGATCCTAAGGCCCTCGGGCCGAATGTTACCCTCCGGGCGTTAGGATCTATGTAACGCACTTGGTACATAAATAACTAATATAGACTTCATGTCACAAGTACGTGTTAAATAATATTCAATGTATTTATCAAAACAAAAAATGCTTATTAATTATCCAGACTTACTATAAAATATTGTTAACTGAAGTGTTATTGACAAAAATCTATGAGCAAAACCTAGTAACTAACCAAAAATGTCTTCCCATTGTTAATGTTGAATTTTACCATAAAGAATATTATAAAGTCAATGGTTCATGGAAAATGTGGTATTGTGTATCACTACAATAAGTAGAAATATATTTTTATAGATTTTGCTATTGAACTTATCACAATGACTATTCTAGATGGTTAAAAAATAAAAAAAAACCAATAAAACCAACTACTCAACTTTAATTCAATCAACTTTCTACAAAATATGATTTTTCATCAAAGGTACACCCTGATCTTTGGATAATATGTGTAGCTGCCCAAATTCCACACTTTATACAAACTTCTACATCTTTCCCCTGGATATATTGTGCTAAGAAACCTCCAGCGAAAGCATCACCAGCTCCATTGGTGTCTACAATTGATTCTTTTGGTAGAGCCATCACTGGAAACTCCCGAATTTGCCCCTTGTGCGCCACGATTACAGGTTTGGTACCTTGCGTTATGATTACCATTCGCTCTCTAGCTTCGTTTTGTTTAGGAAGCTTGCACAATTTCTGTGCTATTTCATTCATATCTTTTGTTGTTGTTTCGGAGCCTTCCATGAAAGCAAGTGCTTCCTACAAAAAAAATATATATTCAAGGCTAAAAAAATTGTTACAAGAAATGCATGGATAACGAGTAATGATACATAAGGGATTTTAATCGTTATAATATGTTTTAAGAACGTTTTAATGGCGAGTGACTGGAAGGACCCGAACGTGATTTCAGGATTGAGAAGATCTCCATCTGATTATTTCAATTATTCTATACTTAATAATACAGGCTTCATTACATTTCATTTATATGTACATCATAATTCAGAAATCCATAGAAATTTCACTTAAAAGCAAAAAGGATCTGTTTGTAAAGTTTTAAAAAGTTGAAAAAAATTGTTTCAGTTTCTATAATTTGAAGTACTTTAACTAGTTTGTTTCAGAAGGAAAATGTTCAAATATGAAAAGCAGTTCACAAATATGCAATGTTTTCCTCATGTGTGGTTATATCGACATTATATTCCTTCCTGCATACTACATACAACTTGTCTAATTCTTTAAATCAAATTATCTTTCATCCAAGTATCTTATAATTTCTTCCTATTTAATTAATGAACAAAGTTACAGATGAAACCTTTTTAAATATTAGCTATTAACATCAGCCTTATCAGACTTTATTTTATATGTAGATAACACAATTGATCTTGAACTCTGAGGCAGATTGCATCCACAAATAAATATATCAACATCAAATTAATTAAACTAGCAAATGAATATATGACTATTCATTTTTATACTCAACTTATATTATTTTGATGTATATGAAATTTATTTATTTCTTCAATATATTCCCCAAAGAACATTTTCATTGAAAGTAATATTAATATTCATCTGCTTCATACCTATCTGGCTTTAATTTGATAAAAATGGTACTGAAATAATTTGAATAATTTTATCTTTATTAGAAACTAAATAAAAACAATTATTGAATTTATTGAAAACTGCTTGTACATACTCATCAGAGCAAAATATACATAAAACCTGTATTATGTTGTTAAATATTAATTCAATAAGATGTCATTGAACATTTAGTAATCAATTTTTGAACTATTTTTTGATACTTACTGCTTCATTTCCAAAAAGTATATCAACATATGGCATCACTTGGTTAAATTGCTCTTTATAGAATTTACAGATGAATTCTGCACTAAGATTCATGAGAAACGGCTTATTATTATCAAGGGCAACTTTGGCTACTTCTAATATGGATGGCACACTAACCGTCAAGAAAAAACCCTAGAAGAAAAAATTACTACAAAATTATAAATCTTATTATAATACTTAATAATAATATTGCTTCCTAATAATTGCCTTATCCCAAGTTGTTCATAAGTTGTAAAATATGATATTTTGAACACTCAGCTTTAAAATAAAAGGGGTAGAAAAGTTCCAAATCGAATAGAACAATATCCAGGGACCAAATTAAAAAAAAAAGAAAAGCAAACTAAATTTTTCAATTGTATGGCATAGTGATATTCACACCTAACAGATGAAGAAGGATTTAAACTGGTCTCAGATATGTCTACTTTCTAGAACTGCTTAGAAGAATAAGAATCACTAAAATTAAAGGGAATTTCACACTCACCGATATATAATAGAACTGTGCTGTATCTATCAATTTCTTGTTCTCTGGCTTCCTGATATGATCTATTGTAAAACAGTTAGCAGCAGCTAAATTGGCACACAAAGTTCTATGTAAATTGGTTATTAAAACTGCACAGGTACCAGTAGGTGCTTCAGTAGTGTACTGATAATTCACATTAACTCCTGCCTTTACAGCTTGGTCTTTCAATATCTTTGAAAACTCATCTTCGCCTACGCAACCAAAGAATGTAACAAGGTTTGGTTTACCCAACACCCATTGAGCTACACGGAGAGCATTTTGCACACTGCCACCAGCAATATATTCCACATCATATTTATCGATTAGAGTAGTATATAGAGTTGTATGTTTATCAGTAGCTAATACTGCCTCGTCCTCCTTTAAGTCATATTTTGTCAGCAGGCCTACCTCTACAACTGCGGAAATATCGAGTAAAGGATTACCCATGCCAAGAAGCATGTTTTCCCTGAAACAAAATAACAAGGATACTCGGTAATAAAGTTATTTGGAGGACGAATGGTATTATTTACACAGATTAGTTAGTATCAATTAACTATTCTCGGATAATAAATTAATTGGATAAATTGACTAACAATTCGAAAATACATACCTGAGGTCAACACATGCCATTTTAAGCTTTTCTTTATATTTTTAATCACAAAGACGTAGGTCGCCGGTCGATACCTATTTTATAACTATTCTGATTTAAAAGCAAAATTTAAAGTCGATTGAAATTAAAGATTTAAAAGATTATGATATTAATAACATGCTGATTTTCAAGGAAATATATAGTTGTCTATTCCTATTCCGATTCGGAACACTGGTTGATAAACCTTTTTATTCTTGTATATAGATGTCGTCATTAAATGACATAACTTGCAATGTAGTTTTCTATACCATCAACCTTGAGTATTTGTTTACGCTCGCTGCTCAAATGTCAGTCAAGTAAACACAAAACAACAACAAAAAATAAGAGGGAGTACTTAATATTTAATTTTTTTGATGAACCTTTAGTTATCGTTTGAATTTCATATTGTTTAGCTATTTGTGTATGAAATAACGCCTTCAGTTAATAAAATTATGCGATAGTGCAATACATGACTAGATTTTGCGTTACAAATACCTATTGAAAAGTAACAATATTTTATTTTCACCTTTTATAGTAATGGATAATTTAACCGTTAGTTCTCAAAGGTAAAAATATCAATTTTTAAAATACCTGAAGCTCATTTCTCCAAATTTTAGGTTGGTACATATTGATTTGAAAGGAGCCCCACCAAAACCTTCTTATTTTGAAAAAGTAAGGCCAACAATGCATATTCAAATCCATTATTTCATTTTTATTATGTTTAGTTCTTCCCATTCATAAAAGCTTATGGAGCCACAGGTATTCTATTGGAATGGGAGGACACGTTTCCATATTCTAAAGACCTCCTCCAAATCGGAGGTCTCTCTAATAGTGCACAAGCAACAGGAGCACCATATAGTATAGAGGATGCCAAGCAAATACTTGAATTAGGTGAATACATACATTGTATGATAATTTTAGACTTTCTGTCAGATATTGACCAAATCAAATCAGGTATTTATTTTCCATAGCGGCTGATTGTGATTTGCTTGTAATACCATTAGTACAAACTTTTGGTCACATGGAGTTTGTATTGAAACATGACCAATGGAGAAATTTAAGAGAAGTAGAAAATTATCCTAGCTCTATGTGTCCCAGTAATAGTGAATCGATGGTACTCGTCCGAAATATGGTCAAGCAGATTGTAACATTCCATCAGAATCTTCAGTATATACATATTGGGGCTGACGAAGTAAGCAAATAATTAAAAAGTTTTAAAAAGAAATTTGAAACCTGTATGAACTAAATTCACCATTTTAATCCTCTTTAATTCAGTTTAGAGTTAGAATTCTTGCTCACATGTTTGAACAGTAAATTAAATGAAATATTGAAACTGAAAATAGATATTTAATATGCACTGAGAATTGAAACTATGAAATCCCATAACGATTTGAAAAAAAATTCTTTCATATTTCACTCTTATTCACAGATTTGGCATTTGGCCATGTGTCCAACATGCTTCAAAAGATCTCAAACCAGTAAACACGGTAAAGCCAGTTTATACTTGGATCACGTAACGGAAGTGGCTCAATTTATCAAGGAAAATTACCCGAATTTGAAAATTATCATTTGGGACGACATGCTGAGAGCCATGGACTTAAAAGCATTACAGGGTGAGCTATATGCTCTACGTTACTTAGTCTTTCATTCAAAATCATTGGATCCTCAGATTACAACATCGGAAACTTGGTAGAACCCATGGTGTGGCACTATAATTCATTGGAAGACTTCAAACTGGGAGGCCCTTTGTGGGAAAAGTACGGAGATATCTTCAAGTACATATGGGTGGCTTCCGCATTCAAAGGGTCGACCAGCAGCTGCCAAATCATACCCATGCTTAAGCATCACATAAGTAATCACGAGGCTTGGCTTAGACAGCTAGAATTACATGGAAGCAAAATTTTGAATTTTAGGGGAATTGCATTTACAGGATGGTCTAGGTGAGAAGCATTTCGATTCTGTTCTCCATCAGGAAAATCACAAGAGTAATGCAAAATTTTAGCAGATCAGTTACCTCTTTGTGATCTATTTCACATTCAACAAACAAATTCTTAAAAGAAATACGTTTTTACTTTCTCAAGTTATTTTTTTCTTCTATTCATCTATTGTAGAATATTTTATATACCTAATGTGTTTGGTGGTGTTTTTGGATTTTTTAAAATTTTATTCGTGTGAAGAAATAGATATATTTAAATAAAAATCAATATTATAAATTACCGAAGGCCACTTTTAGAGCTAATAACGTGAGGATGCCGGGGAAGCTCCCATCAAAAAACGACCGTGGGGGTACTTTTCCCGACCGTGGCTGTGCGATTCATAAATCCACATTCCGGTACTCAGCGTACCATTGGCGTAACAAGAATCGAGGCTCATAGGCGGATCTATATGTTCACGAATTTTTATAATGGGCGATTGATTGGTCCACTAGTATATTATATCCTATATAGAAATGAGAGAATTTATAATTTGAATAAAAATAATAATGAATATGAAATAATTTTATAAAATGTTTAATTTGATGTAGCCCCAAGATCAGGGCATAAAATTGGAATTTTTCAATATATCATAAAAGTCATATGTTGCACATTGGATTAACATAACAAAATATAAAACAGCTATTATAGTTAATTACATTATGTAATGTAAACATATAGATAATGAAAGTGTGGTGAGTAGATCAGTAGGTCAGTGTCACGTTACTCCATAATAACCGAAGGATGTTTGGTTACACCTTGATATTATTATTGTATTCCGTACGTGCTTGGGCAAGGCCGCCCGTCAGCAGTTTATTGTATAAACATACATATAAGACCAGAGGGAATCTCGGAGAGAGATATAGTAAGACTGAAGTAAGACTTGGAGACCGTCACGCTGGCCGAGAGGCTAACAGTATAGTCTAGAGTCCGTACAAATAAAGCTAAAGTATAGAACGAACATGTGTATCATTTAACCACCAGGACCAGGCATTACAAAAGTATGTCAACCAAAGGTCATTATAAAGAATAAATTATTTTGGAATTTTTATTAATTGTATCATTACTATATTTTAAAAGATGCAAATGGGAGATATATCATCTTATATACTTATATATACTATCATTTTTATGGATTCAACAAATTTTTATTAAAATAAAGATCAAAAATGCTTAGCAAAAATCAATTTTCTGTGCCTATTGACAATTCTTGTGAATAAATAAATATATTGTATTTATTACCAGTTTTTTTAAAAATATACAAAATACATAGCTTAAACACTAATATAAATAGTATATCCTCACAGAGGTAATCAAAGTTACCTGTGCGTGAGGCCGGTAATTAAATCTAAACTAAAAAATAATATAATTAACTCTATAAGTAACTTAAAAAACTAGGCTTTAAATATTTTCTAAAAACCTTTTTTCGTTTGTATCACAGTCGTCACCTGATGCGCAATTAAATATTATTACGTCTAATATATTCTTTTAGCTGCTTTTTTCTTTTAATTTTATTTTCAATATTTTTTAGTTCATTAGGTAATGCATTAAAGACTAGGATTGCTTTGATATAAGATCTTTTTTTACTTATTTTTAATGTTCTTTTTGGCAATTGTATAGATTTATTTCTAGTTGCACTTGTTGATTTTGAACATAATTCTGATAAAGTTACATAATGATATAGTAGAGATTCAAGTGAAAATTGTTGTTCTATTGTGCAAGGTTGATTTTCATATATGAAGTTATTTTTGTTGATTATTTTTAAAATTCTATTCTGCCTTCTTTGCAGCAAAGAGATTTGCGTGGAATAAGCTCCACCCCAAGCTATTATACCATAGTTGAGCACACTATTAAATAAAGCGTAATAGACTATCATTAACGTTTTATGTTGCATTATTTTTGATAACTTAAAAAATATAAAAACCAAATATTTTGTTTTGTTTAATATATAGTTAACATGCAAATTCCAACTCAACCTATAGTCTACTATTAGACCCAGATATTTTCAACTCTCTTAACTTCTTGATTACTTATTTTAACGTGCAATCTTTCAGGTACACTATCACAATAATTTCCAAAAGTTACAAATACAGTTTTATCAATATTCAACGACAATTTATGTAAAGCAAGTCAATCTGATATTTCTTGTAGTTGAAAGTTCATTTTTTCCTCTACTTTTTTCCAATCTGATTCCTCAGTTATGACTGCTGTATCATCAGCATATGAGACAATCTGGCCCTCAGGCGTATTCATGAGCAGATCATTAACATAAAGTATGAATAAGAGTGGTCCCAGGATTGTTCCCTGGGGAACACCCACATTCACCTCCTCAAAGTCACTGTAATTTCCATTTATTGTGACCTTCTGCAGCCTTCCTCTCAAGTAACTAGAAATCAAAGTATAAGCATTTCCTCTGATTCCGTAGTTATATAATTTTTTTAGCAAGATTTCGTGATTTACGGTAACAAAAGCTTTGGCAAGGTCTAAAAAAGTGATAGCTATTGGACATATGAAATGATTAAAATAAATTATTTACTTACTATGTCAAATAAATTTAAAAATTGATATATATTTCTGAACTTTTTTGAAGCATTTGTTTTCCTGATTAACTTAGTGGAAAAATGTTTGCAATCATGAAAATTCGAAATCAATTCTACTGGAAAACTCAATATATGGTAAAACATAAAAAAAATTGAATGTATGATTAGTTGATATTTCAGGTACGATCATTATGCTACCCTGTGTGAAATGATGCCATGCGCAATGCCATCCCTCTGCTACTGTATAAAAACCTGGTTGAGTGGAAGTTTCAGTTCACAAATTCAATTGTAAGTTTTTAAATAAAATTTTAAATGTAATAACTGTTTGTAATTTTGATTCATATAAATATCACAAGTATTCATCATCTACGTAGCCATAACGAGTTTTTTTTTTTTAAATTTCGAATTATTAACGATGTTTGTTACTGTAGATCCATATGTGAAAATTTGGGTTTTCCCGACGGTTACCTTTCCGGAAGCTGCGTGAAAATGCCCAGTTTACAGCTTAACTTTCCCGGTGGACAGATATTCTTGGGAATGGATTGGTACTGTGCTCTAAGAACGAAATATAGGAATATTATCAACAGCGACCAGTACGTTGCTTATCTAACCACTTTTTTCGAAATAATATCTATTTTATTGTTCCAGGATGCAGACCTGGTTCAACCAGTGGCAAATTTATAACAATTACACTAATCCAATGCAAATAGATACAATATTGCCATTTATAAACGAGTAAGTAATACCAATTTTTTAAATGCAACAATGAAGTTCCTTTTGATATAAATGCTTTTATTTTTCACTCGTATATTATTTGTGTGGCTCCGTAGTTCAGTGGTCAGTGCGTTGGGCTACAGAACAGAAGGTCGGTGGATCGAATCCCGGCCGAACCAACGAATTTATGCGGAGCCACCTCTCGGAAGGCAATGGCAAACCACCGAGCAGTATTCTGCCTAGTAAAGTCTCTCTGTAAAGACGTTCGGAACCGTCGTAAAACTGTAGGTCCCTTCTATTCGTGTATCACTGCATCACGCACAACACGAATAGTTGTAGAGAGGTCGCCTACACCCTAACTGGGTATGGCACCACAAGAAGATATTATTTGTTGATTTGACCTTATATACGGTTGCTATAAATACACTCATGCCCTAGGGCGTTATGAGCGGGCATTATGGATCATAACGCCCGCTCATTGTACGAGGACAACTGAAGCAACTTCCATTGATTAAATACTTCATAATCCTTGTCGTATACGACTCTGGATTTCTCCGGCAATGAATTATTTGCAGCTTTGGCTGCATTTTCTAAATTCATTTTCATTTCCATTATTTCTATTAGACTACACGAAGAAAGCAGCAATGGCATTCACTAAACATGATGACAAAATTATTCACAAACATCAAAATATCAAAAAATGACATGCCTACTATGAGAAGGAAAATGGAAAGTATAGGAGCAATGAACCGCTTGTAAAATCGATTTTTCATTATAATAAAATAATTTTTTCGTGAAAAATAAAATCTTGTATGCACCACGTGCGTTACTGGATCCTAACGCCCGTCGGGCAACATTTATCTCTCGGGCCGAATGTTACCCTCCGGGCGTTAGGATCTATATAACGCACTTGGTACATAAATAACTATTATATCATAATGAAAACCAGTGCCGGATTAACGTTTTTGGGGCCTATAGGATGAGGAGTGGTGTGGGCCTCGTTAAGGGGAAATCCCCAAATTTCACGGTTAGCTATCATGTGATTTTTATACTTTAGTATGAATTGCGGGTCATAGATTATTAAATTCATATAGTAAAGCGAAAAAAATTGAATTCAGAATTTTTAGAAATTTCATCACCGTAAACTACTAAATTAATGAATTTTCTTTAATATATATATATATATATATATATATATATATATATATATATATATATATATATATATATATATATATATATATATATATATATATATATATATATATATATATATATATATATATATATATATATAAATATATATATATATCAGTGGCGGCTCGTGAGGTGTTGGTGTAAGGAGGCTACAAGAGGTGTTAAAAAATACACCACAAGCACCTTAAAATATTAAATAGGTACCTATTCGAGGAATTAATCAATTGTTGCCCAGCAAGAAGGGAGGTGAGACTTTTTTCTTGCCAGAAATAAAATAGGCCCCTCCCAAAAATAGATTAAAATAAAATTCTTGTCATAAAAGTCAACAAAACTTAATGAAATAACAACAAAATAAAATAATAAAATATACATTTAGACCTAAACAAAAAAATTTAAATAAATTCTTTGGTATAGACATCTATTTTTTTACAGATATAATAAAAACATTGTCTTCTTGATAATAAAATTCATCTATTTCATGAATTTTATACCTTTATGAACTCGGAGGTTATATACATCTATTTTTTTATAGATATAATAAAAACATTGTCTTTTTGATAATAAAATTCATCTATTTCATGAATTTTATACTTTTATGAACTCGGAGGTTAGGTTAGTAAGGTTAGAAAAAGTCAGGTCAGCTCAAGTTTTTGAAAAAAAAAGATGACCCAGCGACAAAATCTGACTTCATATTCGGCTTTTTCAGGCCAAAATAAGCTATAATCCGAAATTTCAAGAAAATCGTGGCAGTCTGTTAAATTATCGATAATTACCATAATTCCTGCATAGATGCCAGTGCCAAACAGAGACATTTTCCCTAGTAAAAAGTAAACACTGCCAACAAAATAATTTATTTTTTACCTGTGATCCGGTAAGCCAAGGATGTCTCTCATAATTTCTGATATTAAAACCGCGATTCTGCTACGCTGCACCAAATTGTTTAATTCCGGGGTAGGTCGCAATGTTTTTATTGAAACTTTATCGTTTTAACTTAGTGCACTAAAGTTATGGGATAAAAAATATTCAACTAACTCACCATTGAAATTTTCAAAATTAACTTCAGTAACCGAACCCATTTTAAAAACAATACTCCAATAAAATGAATTAAAACCGACGAAACTGTTTTCGTCCACGACTAGTGACAACGTCCAACGGTCCATGTCCAACGAATTCACTCGATTTTACCCGAAAGCCTATAGTTGTGATTGGTCGACATTGTGTGAGACTTAGGTGCCATTTACATGTGTTTTCCTTTTCTATTACAATGAAGTATTCATTCGCAGTATTCGCACCGTTGTTTGCTTTTCTGTGGCAGGCATAATGAACGTTGAAAATATACCTTTTTAAGCCTCTGCAGCGTTGCCACAAATCTTGAAATGAATGAAATGCAGTAAATGTCAATACCTTCTATCGTAATTAATAAATTATATTATATAATGTAGGTTGAAAGGAAGGTAGGTGCATAAAATAATATGATTTTGATTAATATGAATATGCTGACTATTCAATATAATATATTAGTGATACACGGAATATTATTGGGGGGAGGCTTAGCCTCCTTAGCCGCCTTCGAATAGCCATATATGTATATTTATATATATATATATATATATATATATATATATATATATATATATATATATATATATATATATATATGTATATATATGGAAAACAGAATTCTTCGTGTTAACGACACACGTTCGTGGCAATAAAATGAAGTGAACTAGGACATTTATTTGAAACTAATCAAACAAACCTCCTAGCGGAGCTGGTTATAAGAGTTCACGAAGCATCGAAATATCAACATCTACCCCAGACGGTAATTGTTCGAAACGTTAATTTGTTTATCACAATCGATGGAAATTGATAGACAGACTGTTTCGCCCTTATCGGGGCTCATCAGTATCATCCATCCACCGAGAGTGATAACCAAACCAACATTTCAAACGGTCATACATATTTCTTCTAGTAACTCCATGACATATAAATATGACACAGCGCCACCAGTCGGAAACAATTGAACCACATCTTTCAGAATAGAAGAAAACATTTCGAAATGTTTTCTTCTATTCTGAAAGATGTGGTTCAATTGTTTCCGACTGGTGGCGCTGTGTCATATTTATATGTCATGGAGTTACTAGAAGAAATATGTATGACCGTTTGAAATGTTGGTTTGGTTATCACTCTCGGTGGATGGATGATACTGATGAGCCCCGATAAGGGCGAAACAGTCTGTCTATCAATTTCCATCGATTGTGATAAACAAATTAACGTTTCGAACAATTACCGTCTGGGGTAGATGTTGATATTTCGATGCTTCGTGAACTCTTATAACCAGCTCCGCTAGGAGGTTTGTTTGATTAGTTTCAAATAAATGTCCTAGTTCACTTCATTTTATATATATATATATATATATATATATATATATATATATATATATATATATATATATATATATATATATATATATATATGTATAAATATATATATATATATATATATATATATATATATATATATATATATATATATATATATATACATATACATATATATATATATATATATATATATATATATATATATATATTCACTTGGTTGCATGAAATACTGACTCACCTTACCGTTGTTTTTCTAGATTATTAATGGAAATCTCTACGAACGAAAACTATCTGAAAGTACCACTAGAGAGTACTTTTTACCCTCACACAATAGAAGAACTTCAAGGAACTCTTTTCACACCGGTCAAGCAACACTTACTACAAATCAAGAGCGACTGCGAAACCCAACTAGCTCTGGGATGTAGAGTAAGAGGGCAAAAAAGAATGATAACATAAGTACAAACTATAGAGATAAATTTATTTAATTCATTTATAGAGTTTATCATGTTCACAAATAAAATCTAGATGTAATTTAAAAAAAAAAATAAAGATTTGCAAATATGGCAGGTTTCAAATAAAACGTTATGGCCTCTAGCAGTCAACTGCAATGGAATGAAGTAAAATACCAGAATTATATACTCTCAAATTTATATCCAAATTTCTTAGAATTATTATAGAATTTATTTGTTCATCAAAAATTTCAACACAAAAATTTCTAATAAGTTAAAGGGAGTATTACCTTAGACGAATAAACGAAAGTACACGTCGAATGCTTAAAATAAAATTCAAATTATTAATTCTCTTTACAGAAAAATTGTCTGTATCTCAACATCTCCGAAGCAAATGTCTGAAGTAAAAATTTATACGTACATATATATAACCAATTGTTCAACCAACACTTAAATAACGAAGGAATGAAAATTATGAGATTTCATGATTCTCATATTTTATCGAGAAATGCTGGAATCACGGAAGTATCTACATTCTGTAAATAAGGGTGTTGAGCGATCCTTTTTGCAGATATGCGATCGCAGGGGTTGTAAACGAGCATCTGTTGCAAAAGATCTAGGGCATCATCGCTCATGTTTTCCACTTGCCGGGAAAGGATGTACTTTTTCCACTTGGGGAAGGTGGCCTTGTAATCTTTGAGGCTGGAAACACCCGGCCAGGTCTCTTCGGTTGGTGTGCTAAGTACCCTAAAGATACAAACAGCAGATAAAATTTATTTGAATATTTTAAAGGTGGAATTTTAACTTATCAATATTAATTAAAAATTAACAACTCCTAAGGTATTTAAGTAAATTTAAAACTTCAAGTTGACGAAACTATTAAAGATATGGCAAGAAGAATTATTCCAAATAAACAAAAGTGAAGCATATTTATTATATCTGTTCACAATACCACAAATAAAATAATAACCTATCTATACTAACCATTAGAGAGAGAAGATATATTTTCAATCTTGCACTACCTACATTACCCAGGAAATCAATGGTAAAATTTCAAAATTAACTTATATAATTTTGATGAAAAATAAATCAATTTAATCTTTTCATTAACTTTTGAATATAATTAAATATCTATTCTATTCTTGCAGGTAAAAAATATGATTGATGAAATTGTAATAGATTCTTTGAAACTTTTACTTTTCATGTCTTTCTAATAAATTTTTAATTTCAAAGAACTGATAAATTTATATGACATTAATTTAATTATGTTGATTAATCTAAAGTAGTTTATTCAATAAAAGTATTCATCAGACACTAAAAAATGTTAGGAAGATAATTAATTAGAAAGAATAAACAATATACAAAAACTAAAATAATAAAAGCAGTGAACACATCAAGATTATTCTAAAACTGGTTGCATCAGCACAACTTACACTAGTGGAATAAGAGCTGTATAGATTCACGTTAACAAAAAATTAAGTAAAAAATAAACACACCTGAATATTCTGAAGAGTTGATCAATCTCTGAATCTCCTTGAAACAATGGACGCTTTGTAGCCATTTCAGCAAAAATACAACCTAATGACCAAATGTCCACAGGACAAGCATAAGTGGTTGATCCTAGCAATACTTCAGGAGCTCTATACCAAAGCGTAACTACTTCATGAGTATAAACACGAACTGGGACACCAAACGTTCTTCCCAAGCCAAAGTCTCCAACCTGACAAATAACACATCAATTAAAAATTTATCAAATTCAGAAATAACAATTTTAACAACATATTACAACTATTTGAATAGCAGTGAAAAATAATAAATCAGTCAATAGTAACAGTGATATATCATACCTTTATAACTCCATCCTTTGTTATCAGTAAATTTTGCGGTTTCAAATCTCGATGTAAAACCCTTCTTTGGTGACAAAATAAAATTGCATTGTTCAATTGGTAAAAGTAACTCTTCACCAATTTAGGCTCCATGAATTTTCCCTTTTCTATTTTATCCATATATTTTTTGAGATCCATCAGTAAGTATTCGAAAATTAAATATATTCTGAAATAATTTTTTTAAATTTTGGTATAAATCAAAATACAATCTTACCTTGACTCTTCCATAAGGACATCTTCCAAAGATACAATGTTTGGGTGTTGTAGTTCTTTCAGTAATGAAATTTCTCTAAGAGCAGTAGCTGGAACTCCTTCGTCTTCAGATTCTAATCTGTATATTAAAAAAATTATTTTCAATTACATCAATTTAGTATTCTGAAAGCTTACCTAATTTTTTTCAGAGCTACTAGTTGTCCAGTTTTTTTATTTTTTCCTTTATATACTACTCCATAGGTTCCTTCTCCTATTTTTTCTATCTTCAAGAAGTCATCAATGTTGGCCATTTTCTAGAAAAGAAAATTATCTTCTTTCAAAATAATTACTTTATCCAAACATAAATTGTATAATAGATATGTCATATAATATACTTGAGCAGGTGCAGTTACATTTACGAAGATTAATAATCTTGCACAATTTCGAAACCGGATGAAAACATAAAAGTATTGTCAATATAATACTGAAAACATCTTTCACTGAAATGGAGGAGTGAATGAATTGAATAATGATAATTTCCTATGGTTTTTATTTGTTAACCTCACCAGTTGCATTGTTGATTAATCCTCATGAACTGAATATTTATTAACTATTCTTAAGTTTTTCAGGAAAACTCTTAACATTAAGAGTTTAATATAAATGATTTACTGATTTACCTTGATTATTCCCGCTTTAAGATATGCAAAATACGCGGGACGGTTACTCAGTTACAACACGAACTTAACGAACTTCTAGTTTTTCAAATCAAATTGTTTGGTTTGGATAGTAATAAATACCGTGACATAATATATCAAACGAACTAATATCTTAGAGGAGGCAGCATTATAAATACTAAAGAAAAAGAAGATAGATAAGACGAAAAGTTTTATTATAAAATTAAATTTTGATGATATTGAAGAATAAAAATTATTTTCAGACCTTTGAAGTCTGGAAATTTTCAAAATTATAAGTTGTCATATAAACACTGTGGCACTTTCTGAACAATTAAAATTTCTCCTTAGATAGCGCAGTTCGTTGATTATAGTTTCTATGAACTGACTTGACAAAAATATGTAAAAGAATATTAAGATATTGTAAGTTCAAAGCTATAAGTGAAATTCTAATTGTCGACAGTATAAATACTGATGGAAAAAAAATTGAAATTATAATACAAAATGCTTTGTTATTACCTTTCATGGCTGTATTATTAATAGCTGTGACCGGAAACAGAAGAAAGAATAAGATAATTTCAATTTTTTTCTGCGGGGTTCTTTAGCTATTGTGAGTTTCTGCATAATTGTCAACAGAAATAGAAATGGCGTTCAAATAAATAACTTGTGTGCAGTGATGTGTTGACAATAAATTCACCCGAAAAATGTCAAGTACTCCATCGAGTCGACGAAACGGGGCCCAAAAAATTAGATTGACAAGTGAGTTTGATAAAATCTTGTCCGAAGAACTACAAAATTTTTAAATTCAGGTTTTCAAAGCAATATGGCTTCGGCTAGGGACCTCCCTCGCCTCTAAGTGTTGTAATTAGATTGCATTGTCATATTTTAATTACCATAATAATTTTGTGTTTCAGTCCTTTGTGCCCGCAACTTGGTGAGAAAAGACCTGTTTCGTAAGTTCTGCTTGATATAAAATAATTCACTATCATTAGTTAGCCCTTTCAATTTTTTTTTATAGGATACCCAGATCCATTTGCTAAAGTCTCTGTAGATGGAAGTGGTCAGTGTCACTCAACGGAAACGATAAAGAATACGCTAGAGCCCAAATGGAATTCACATTTTGACTTATATATTGGTAAAAATGATACCATAACAATATCAGTTTGGAATCTCCGAAAAGTGATAAAAAAACATGGAAGTGGTTTCCTTGGTTGTGTTAAAATTGTCGGTTCACTCATTCAGAGGTTAAAAGATACAGGATGTAAGTACTTATTTACAATATAAATATTATTTTTTTGTAATTGTGTTGGTTTTACTAATTGGTGTAAATATTTTCTGTTGTAAAATGCAGTTCATAATATTGCACTTAATGCACATTTTGTGGAATTATACTTAATACAAGTTTCCAAAGCTATTAGCTGCATAGTAATATTGCAATTTAACAATGCTATTATACTATTATGTACTCAAAGAGGTGATCTAATAAGCAATTTCTCTTTGAATGTAATAGTCTAATTATCATAAAAATGCGCAATAGTATTTTCAACTAAAAAATAATAAACATGCTCCACAGCTTGAATTTTACACAACAGATGTTAACCATTCATTTGTGTAGAAGCAGGTTTATTTTTATTGCTTATAGGATTTATATGTGCTTTTTGAAATACTAATTAATTTGATTCCATTGTTCATTATCTATTACATTTTCACTCACTTTTTACATGTTTCTGTACTGAATTATGATGGTTTGAGTTGCCTGGTTAATTAGAAATTATAATTACTTGAAAGCGATGGTATAATGCAATAATTACGCATATATTATTTCCTAGTACATTGAAATTTAGATGCTATCATTAAGACCTATCATTATGTGAATTTTTTGATTGAACACTTGTTTACATGGAATTAGTTTGTTTAGTTATCAGATTCTCATGAAAACATTTGATGATATATTCTGATAATGGATAATCTTTACAAAACTAATATTAGTTATAAAAGTGATGGTACCAAATTTTCAATTGCAAAATGTGTCACATACATATATTTTTACTTATTTATTGAAACCATAACATATACCAAGAGATTTCCATAGAGAAAAATATATTTCCTGTATGTGTAATGGCATTACTCAAATACTAAATTTTTTATTTATTTATTATATAATACAACTACAAATCAGTCATAAATGTTATCGTAGAGGAATCTATTATAGTTATGGTTTACAATAATAATAATAACTGCTAACTAAATAATCAAACTACAAATTAATTCTTTGAGCTGTTGTTTGCAATAATTTTAAAATTTTCAGGAAATATTCCCATTAATAAAATAACACTAAGAAAAAACGCATAATTATTTAAAACTCTGTACTATTATTCTCAGTTCAATTCCACATATTTTCATTTCCATATCTTTTGAAATAATTGCCTGATGTAATATACACTGATTTTTCAATATTCTGCGATAATCTAAGTATTTAATGCTAAATATATAGCATCCCTATAAAGTGCTCATTAATATTATTTAGTGTTTCAATCTAGGTATATATATATATATATATATATATATATATATATATATATATATATATATATATATATATATATATATATACATATATATCTTATATATAAAATTCTCGTGTCACGATGTTAGAAGTTAAACTCCTCCGAAATGGCTTGACCGATGCTCATGAAATTTTGTGTGCATATCGGTTAGGTATGAGAATCGGACAAAATCTATTTTTCATCCCCCTGAATCTTAAGGGTGATCCACCCCTTAATTTTTTTATTTTATTTTTCAGACAAAAGTTTCTGTTCTATTTTTTTTTTTATGATACAGCATTTGAAAATACACACAATTCTTAATTTTCACCCCTCTACTATCAACCCCTATTTTTTATTTGTTAAATTCCTTCGAAATGGCTCGACCGATTCTCATGAAATTTTCTGTGCGTATCGGTTAGGTCTGAGAATCAGAGAAAATTTATTTTCCATCCCCCTGAACGTTGAAGGTGGGTCGAGGGGTGGTCCACCCCTTAATTTTTTTTTTCAGACAAAATTTTCTGTTCTATTTTTTCATGATATATAATTTCAAAAATACATACAACCCTAAATTCTCACCCCTCTACGATCAACCCCTATTTTTTATTTGTTAAACTACTCCAAAATTGCTAGACCGATTCTCATGAAATTTTGTGTGCATATCGGTTAGGTCTGAGAATCGGACAACATCTATTTTTCATCCCCCTGAATGTTGAAGGTCCTCCCCTTTTTTCAGACAATATTTTGTGTTCTATTTTTTTTTATGATACAGCATTCAAAAATACATACAACCCTAAATTATCAACCCTCTACGATCAACTCCCATTTTTTATTTGTTAATTATAAACTTCAATTTTTCTGGCAAGATTTTTATTTTTATTTTGTCATGACTAAGAATAAAAAAATTCATATCACTCTAAATTTTTTACCCTTCTACGATAAACCCATATTTTTCTATCGCAATTTTCATTTTTTTTTTATCCACAGAGCCGCCATAGGGTTGCAAGATGGCAATCGAAAATAACAATAGTCGGTCTGAGAATAGGTCTTTATATGTTTTTCATACCCCTATAATAATATAATGAAGTGATTAGGGTGGTTCACAAACATTTTCATAAATTTTTATTCAAAATTTTTATTTTCATTTTTTTATGATTGTCAACAACACATATTTTTTCATAGCTATATAATCTCTTGATAATTATTAGCTCTTATATCTTATAATCTCTTGATAATTATTAGCAATAACAGGCTTGTTGAATCTTAAAAAACTCGATTTTATTAAAAAGTTGACGTTTCGCCACGACATTCATGGCTTTATCAAAACTTTTATTTATTTATTTTTTTTATTGAAAAAGTTTTGATAAAGACACGAATGTCGTGGCGAAACGTCAACTTTTTAATAAAATCTAGTTTTTCAAGATTCAACAAGCCTGTTATTCCTAATAATTATCAAGAGATTAGAAATAATTCACAGGCAACAACAATTCGAATAAATAATTATATATATATATATATATATATATATATATATATATATATATATATATATATATATACACATATCGATCTATATATTCATTATAATTCAGGAATATGAATGAGCATATATGAAGGTTAAAATAGATGTACCTACTCAGCTCCAGGAAATTGATTCGTTAAAATTGTTTTGTGGAATACTTTTCCTCGTTCAACCTCAATAATTATCTACCATTTTAATTTGAGGATAAACAATTTTTTTATCTGTAACTAACGAAATGCGTATACAAGGTTATTCGAAAAGTTGGGAACCTGTTCGTTGTAGATATTTCCAATTTTCCAAAACAATAAATGCGCATACTATAAGAGACCGCCTGTCCGATTTCAGTTCAATGTCTTGACCTGGGCAAGGCTTCCATCGAGGACTCGGAGCCCGTCAAAGGCCAGGTGATCATATCTCTGCTGTCGAGGGATGGACCCTGCGGCGGCACCCCTCTGGCCATCGTGAGCCCTATGGGCGAGCTGCACGGTCCAGCCTCCGAAATCGTGGAGAACGGGGCAGTAGAAGTTCACAATGGGGGCGGCGGCGAATTACCCCCCGGCTGGGAGGAGAGACGAACCACCAACGGAAGATTGTACTACGTCAATCACGTGACGAGATCCACGCAATGGGTCAGACCTGTGGGCAGTAGGAATAAGACGCCGAATAGGTAACATTTATTCAATTTTTTTTACTGCTTTTAAATCCGTGAAAAACTTTGAACTTTCACAAAAATCTTCATTGAGAACTAAAACAAACATGATTCTCATTATATGTTTTCATGTTGATATTGTTACAGAAAATTGTTACATTGAAACTTTGTTCTTCTGAAAAGGTCATTGTTTTTAATAGTTTCCATTTACTCTTGAAGTATATATACATCTAATTGAAGAAGTCAGATTTTTCATTAGTTTAATTACTTTCAAGCATTGATAATTTATTCCATTGTGCCCGCTATAGTTAAATTCAATATTTAATATGGCTGGTGCACACACTTCTCGTCTATTTTCTGGTCACATTTCTCTCGAAAATAATGCGTATCGAAAAATCAACATGCGCGGGAGTATTTTTTTAATCCGTTTTAGACCTAGACAACTATTTTCAAAATTTTGTTTGTGATCTATATATATATATATATATATATATATATATATATATATATATATATATATATATATATATATATATATATATATATATATATATATTTATATATCTTATTATTGTCGAGGCAAAAGTATCAAAATTTGGCTAAATTTTTGCAACCGCCAACAAGAGAAAAATAAGACCTCAGTGACTGAGCTCTGCTGCTCACGCCTCTTATTTTCTCTTTTTTTTTGGATCAAACCCCGTACCTTACGATGACGCGGGTTAAACGAGGAAAAATATTCACACTTGAACTTAATCAATGCAAAACGTCCGAGTTTGTATGTTGCCACGCACTGAGACATGCTTTCCCGTATTTTTAGGACAAGAGTGGCGAATAACAATCCGAACAACAATGCCGACAACGACAATTGCAATAATCAGGGGAACGACAACCAGGAAGCGGTCAATAATAATAGGGAATCGGTGCAGTTGGCCCTGACCTCTAGCGCGAGTACATCGCCCGTTTCCCCATCATCAGGTGAGTCTGAAAACATTTCGACGGCGTTAAAAGTCGCCTCAATTTTTGCGCTTGATCTTCTCATCTGAAGCGATTCTTTCCTCATTAGATTCGGTTATATCGACGTCTATCTTACGAAAGTACTGTTTTTCCGTGCATTTGTATTTTTTGATATAGTCTGTCCAGCGAGAGTTGGCGTGTACGTCATAAATCAAATATGGCGTCGATCGTGAACACTGTTGCCAGACGTAATAAATAAACTTTTACTTTTAAAATCTTCGAAGAACTAGGTTATCTCGGCGACTGTCAAACGTGAAATGCCGGCTACTTGGTCGAGAGGGTCCGACAACATTGCAAATTTTTAAATAAAATGACAACTTAACAATCATTCAACTTATTTTCATTACTCGGACTGTTAATATTTCTTGAGAGATACCTACGAATTGGTATGTTATGGACAGAATATTTGTCGAAATGGATGATCCGTTCACTATCGCCATATAACTACTTTTTCAGAAAATTACTTACGACAAATATGAATTTTGACAATTTCGAATTTTATTTATTTGGGTAGGCAGCCTTGCGTCATTATTTGCGCATGTCTGTGACGTGCACGCCAAGTCTCGCTGGACAGACTATAGTTGTTTTTTTCCCCGAAAATAATAGATTATAGCTATGTATCAAAAATACAGTGAGATGCGGTAGTGGTTCTCATATCCGTTTCAGACCTCCTGGACCATGTTTTTTGAGTTTTTTATGTCGTATATATATATAGCAGATCCTTTACACCAAATGAGATGAAATTCAAGATCTGAGGTTGTTTTTGAGTAAATTTTATTTTGAAATCTCTAACTTCTGCGAAGAAAGTGTAGGGGAGATGCATGAGGATGTTAGGGAAATTTTAAATCCGTGGCAAAACACGTGGATATCAATTATGAATAATATATCCGATATTCAACCTTCTAGTAATTTTTTGGAAGGTAAAAAAAAAGGGTTTCTGAATGATTTTGGCATGCCCAACGCCCCTCCAAATTCCGGTAGAGAGTTGACGTTGATTAAGTGCCTTTGGCGGTATAATCTTTTTTCTTCAACCGCCGCCATTCTTCGTGGTTTTTTAAGTTTTAGGCACCTCTAAAGCTTCTGAAAATTGAGTTATAGGGTAGAAACTTGGTATGTGGATCGAATTGATGTCGGGGTACGATCGTTTGAGGGTTTTTTTTGAATTGTGGTAATGATCTATGTTGAGATTTCAAGGTTTTGTTACCTTCATAACTCCTACAAAGTTCGAGCATTTCGCATCTCGACAGCCCCTCCAAATTGTTTTAGGGAGTTAAGAGTTTGTATGTGAAAAAGAAATGAAGAACCTGGATTTCATTGCCACATTTGCTTTCGAAAAGTCTCACTTATATTTTAACCTATTAATGCAGCGCGTCACAAATTTGCACTTTTTTAAAACTCACAATTTCTAAATTTTTCCTAACGTTCATACTCATTAGAATTTATTTTATCTATGAAAAAGTGTATTACAAATAATGACCTTCATCCGATTTCTTCCGTGTTTTAGATCAAGCGAAAGATCAGAAAACCACCCCCGCCCGTCCAGCCGTACTCGCCCTTCATCCCCAGACCGCTGCCGGAGTAGGAGGCGCTCAAACCCCCGGCGAGCAAAGAACTGCCCCGCCCACGTTCGCAAACTGTTCCGCCCCAACTACGGCTGTCATACCGGCCCCCAACAATATAAGTTGCAACGTGCCGCCCGCCAGTCCCCAGAACGGGCCGTTGACGTTAGAAACCGCCACCGTCGGCTGTGGCGACGACCTTCTCAATCCCGTGTCGACGAGCCCGCATGCGTCCGCCGCTAGGGCCGCGATGAGGGAGAGGCGAAGAAGCGGCGAGGGCCGGGACGGCGGTAGCAGCAGGAGGAAGTCGGGTAGGCAGAGGAATTCGCTGAACGCGTCGTCCGTGGGCGGACAGGCCGCGGCGGCGTCTAGCTCCTCGTCGCCGTCCTCGGGCAAGATGGACCTGCCGTCGGGATACGGTAAGTAAAAACCCCATCACTGGCAAACGAAACCAATTTTTTTAAACGTTTCCTTCGCTTCATTAGTCAGAAATCTATCTATCATTCTATATTTCTACCTATATATCTATCTATCAATCTTTCTGTCCCGGCATACGTTGTTCTGTCATATAAATTATATCGACTGATAATATCGAACTGTAATTTCTAAGACAAATTCCGCGCATTGTTAGTCTTATACCTACTGCGCCATTTTTATGATCAAGCGAAGTGTCCAAAATTGAACATACCGAGTTTTAGGTTATTTGAGTAGCTCCAACCTTGCCACATCATTCATATGTCCCCTTTTATGTATCACTCAATTACCGTTAAATCTAGTTTCATTAGATTGTATTGATTACCAGATTTATTTAAAATCTGTTTCATCAGAGTTGCGGACGACCCAGCAAGGTCAAGTGTACTTCTATCACATACCTACCGGCGTTTCGACTTGGCACGATCCTAGGATACCCAAAGATTTGGCGCCCCTGACGTTATCGCTGGACCATCTAGGGCCGCTGCCACAAGGATGGGAGATGAGACAGACGGTTTCCGGAAGAGTAAGTATATCCAAATTACCGTTAGTTAATGCCCATTTCTGCCGAATCAATATTGTTGTTTTGATATTCAGCGCTTGTGTACAATTTTCAGACGTACTTCGTCGATCACAACAATCGCACGACACAGTTCACCGATCCCAGACTCAATTCGCATATTTTGACGACCATAATGCGACGTATGTCTATACACAGCGCAGTAGGAGGGGCTTCGTCGTCTAGCTCCGCCTCCCCGGCTACGCCTATGACGCCGTCAACATCATCTGCCACCTCGCCTTCCTCGACGACGACGAGCGCTAGCAGTCCTTCACGTCAACAAACCACGACCAACGGCAAGTGTTTTAATTAAGAAATAATCTCCAATATTGAAAAATGCAAGGTAGGCTCTTATGCTGAAGATGTGGGCAACTGTTCCCACATTTTCGTAAAAAAAAACTGTTCGGGGAGAAGTGAGTAATTCAAACACGTTCGAAAGTACATTTGAAATATATTTATTTCAATTTTTGAACATTTGAAGTTCAGAAAAAAAGATTCGAAAGCAGATTCGTTGGAATCACATTTAGGCAAAATATATTCAATATATATTCACGTTCACTAAAGTATTCAGATATGAAAATCGTGAGGAAATAATCAGCAAAATTGATAGGAATCCATATTTCAATGGATGTAGTGAAGAAAACTTTAATATATTGTTGCATCGGACCAATTCTCTTTCTTCTTTTCATCAACGATATTGTGGACTTGAAAATAAGTGGTAGAATTACTTTGTTTGCTGATGACACCAGTGTAACTTGGAGTAACTCTGATATCGAAGCCTTACAGTCAATCATAAGTAATGATTTGATGGCTATTAAGGCCTGGTCTGATTCAAATGGACTTTGTTTCAACACAGATAAAAATGTAGTAATGTCTTACAGAGGAACCCTACAACCTGTTACCCTAAACAATTCAAACAGTGAACTCAGCGAAGTTTTTAGGTCTTTATATTGATGAGTCGCTCAAATGGTCTACTCATATAGACATGTTAACAAAAAAATTATCTTCTGCATGTTTCGCCATTAAAACGGTTTCTAGAGAGCTTTCAATTTCTGCTGCGTTGTCGACATACTTTTCTTTATTCGAATCACACCTTCGTTATGGTTTGCCATATTGGGGTTCATGCAGCCTCTTCCACTTTGAGTCTGTTTTCAGATTACAAGAAAGAGCAATTCGTTATATGTTTGATTTGAGCAGAACGACACATTGGGAATTTTACTTTGAAAAATTCAAAATTCTGACTCTTCCTGCACTATTCATATTCGAATCCGTCTGTTTGGTTCGCAAACACATTCATAACTTTTTAGATAGACCAAATCATAGATATCCTACAAGAAATTCAGATACCGATATTTATTTAATAGCGCCCACTTCTGTGTTATCAAAAACCTCCTTTACCTGCAATACTGGAAAGTTATACAATCATCTACCATTGGAGCTAAAATCCTTGAGTACGTACAAAAAGTTCCGAAGTTCAACTAAGGCTTTTCTTTTGGAGAGACCATTTTACTCAGTGGCAGAATTTTATTCTGTAACTGAATTTCACAATGTAACATAGACCCTTGAGATCCACATTTAGTAGCAACATATATTAATGTTTTGTTTTTTTTTTGTAATATACAAAATTTTATATCTGTATAATAAGTTTAGTTGACAAATATGTTGATTCTTAACATATGTTTATACATAATCGACTGATAAATGTTTTTCTATTTTGTTCTTCTATTTAATAGATTCTTGTTTTGTTCAACGATTGAAAGTGTGTTTTGTTTAATTAGTTATCATTGTTAAATTTTATTTTCAATTTTTATAGGTATGTGCTTTGTCGACAAAATTTTGTAATTTTATAGGACAATAAAGCTGTTTCTCTCTCTCTCTCTCTCTCTCATCATTTGTTTTGTGCTAAAATCGTTAGTGCTATTTCTCAAAAATAAAATTGAATCCATTTAATAACGATAGTCTTAAAGTACCGTGCGATTCAATGGAATGATTCTTTTCTTCAGTTTCCTCTTCTCCTGCTGGACCCCGGCCTGCCAGGGTGCCGGACATGGAACAACTGCCGCAAGGTTTGTTGAACGACACGGAGCATCTGCCGAAGTACAAGAGAGACCTCGTGGCAAAACTGAGGGCGTTAAGGGCGGAGCTAACAGCTCTACAACCCCAGAGCGGCCATTGTAGATTGGAGGTATCCAGAAAGGAAGTTTTCGAAGAGAGCTATCGGTGAGATATGTGTTGTCTACTTAGGTCAATTCTTCCGAATAGTTATCAAACATTAAAATGTTTTTGTATGAAAAAATAAAAACTTTGTTTTAGTTGTATTTATAACTATATCTATATTTGAGGTAATATGAGTAAAACTGGATTTAACTGTGTTAATTTTCATAATCTCTCAGTCAATTTCTTTCATCTGCTACTTGAGTATTAGAGTTCTATTTTTCATGACATTGCATCAGGAAAATAATATAAGAGCATATTTATAATATTTAACGAAACTTCTGATTGTTTACTGAGCTCAATTTTGATAAAAATCACCTCATCAATGAACCTAACACTTTCCGTAGGCTGATAATGAAGATGCGAGCCAAAGATATGCGCAAACGGCTGATGGTCAAATTTAGAGGCGAGGAAGGTCTGGACTACGGGGGCGTGGCCAGAGAATGGCTCCACCTACTGTCGAGGGAGATGCTGAATCCGCAGTACGGTCTGTTCCAATACAGCAGAGACGATCATTACACGTTGCAGATAAATCCTGATTCCTCGGTGAATCCCGAACATCTATCGTACTTTCATTTCGTCGGCCGGATACTGGGCATAGCGGTTTTTCACAATCACCAACTGGAGGGCGGATTTACGTTGCCGTTCTACAAGCAGCTATTGAATAAGCCGATTACCCTGCAGGATATAGAAGGAGTCGATCCGGAATTGCACCGGAGTTTAACTTGGATGCTGTAAGTAAAATACAATAAAAATTTTTCGACTTGTAAATCTATTTAATAGTCATTGCGAATAAAACTAGGCTAAATATTGAATATATAGTTACCTCTCGAAGAAGTTATATGACCAAATTGTGACCTATCGATAAAATACAATGAATCACTAACAATGGACCGATAAATTTATATCGTAAATATATAGATATTTGCTCAAGTATTCAGAATAAAAAACCACATGTAGATAAAGAGCGTTCTTGCAGATAAATTAATCGAGACAATCATTATTCAATTTCATCTCATTATGTGAGAATATACCACTACGCTTTATGGAAGTTTTGTAGTTTAAGTGTGGAGATGCCAAATTTCACAATGTTACAAGATTTTTTCTTCAGTCTTTCTTTTAATCATTTATTTTAGTTTTAATGAATAAAATAAAATCACAGTTAACTTATTAAAAACTCCATCTTTGGTTTTGGAATGTCGGTCCATTCCCAAAAATACTACAGTATGAAATGAATAGAAATAGAAGAAAATTATTTTTGTTATTGTTTTATTTTTTAACATCGAATCTCTTCATAGCCACATTACTAATCTGGATTGTTAGATGATTTGAAATAAAGAAATATTACTTTCATTATTTTATAGTGTAGTTACTCATTTGAGATAAATAGTCTGTCCAGCGAGGGTTGGCGTGCACTTCATCAATTATTGTATATGACGTCGATCGTGAACACTGTTGCCAGACGTAATGAATAATCTCAAATCTAATTAGCTGATCCAATTTTCAACAAAAATGAGATGTCTTACATGCTTGACATGGCGGGCATTTTTAACGGTAAATTCAAATTAACCATTATTCCCTACCAGAAGTGTCGCTCTATATCCATCGATCGATAAATCGAACTTTTATTTACAAAATTTTCGAAGAACTAGGTTATCTCGGCGACTGTCAAACGTGAAACGCTGCCGATTGCCAGCGCATTAGTCGAGAGGGTCCGACAACATTGCAAATTTTGAAATAAAATAACAACTTAACAACCATTCAACTTATTTTCATTACTTGGAATGTTAATTTTTCTTGAGAGATACATAAGGTTTGATATGTTAAGGACAGAATATTTATTGAAATGGATGATCGGGTCACTATCACAATATAACTACTTTTTCAGAAAATTTCTTACGACATAATAATTTTGACAATTTCGAATGTTATTCATTTGGGTAGGCAGCAATGACTGCAATGACTGACGTGCACGCCAACTCTCGCTGGACAGACTTTAACACTCGTTTTTATCGACTGGTTCGCGAATGAGACATCGAATAATTCGCCGCGAAGATTTGATAGTTCACTACTCTCTCCCTTTCTCGCAGTGAGAACAGCACCGTTGGCGTCCTGGAGACAAACTTCTCCGTCGAGAACAACAGTTTCGGCATCGTCAAGGTGCACGAGCTGAAACCGGGCGGCGCGCAGATCCAGGTGACCGAGGAGAACAAGCGCGAATACGTCAAACTGTATGTCAACTATAGGTTCATGCGCGGCATCGAACAGCAATTCCTCGCGCTACAGAAGGGTTTCACCGAACTGATACCGCCGGCGTTGCTGCGGCCTTTTGACGAGCGCGAACTAGAGCTGGTCATCAGCGGCATCGGTTCGATCGACATCGCGGACTGGAGGTCGCACACCAGGCTGAAGCACTGCACGCAGGAGACGCTGGTCGTGCAGTGGTTCTGGCAAGCGGTGGAATCCTATTCCGAAGGTACGTGTAAGTTTTTTTTCCAGCATCCAGGCTCAAACAAAACACACCAACGATATGCATGCTTTGATAGTAAAAATATGCTCAGTGTTTGTCTTCATGGTCTACTATAATGTAGTACTAGTGAGTGGCAAGATCGCCTATGATCCAGATTTACCTCTGATTCATGAAAATATAGATCCACTTTTAGGGACCAGTTAAACCTTTTTTATTAGTGTAAAAATTAATGTGAGAAAGAGTTTCCTCTGTGTCTTGATTGGATACCCGGTATGTTTGATTTCCATAGTTATAAGATAGATTTACCTTGAACACCTCTTTGTGAGAATAAAGATCCAATTATAGATATCAGTTCACCTCTTAGGCAGTTTAAATTATAGCTTCAAAGGCTAATCATTGCTTTCTTTCGCAGAAATGCGTGCCAGATTGCTTCAGTTCGTAACCGGCTCTTCGAGGGTACCACTGCAGGGTTTCAAGGCGCTACAGGGTAGCACGGGCGCCGCCGGCCCTAGGCTTTTTACGATTCATTGCGTGGACGTACCGCCGCAGAACCTACCCAAAGCGCACACCTGCTTCAATCGAATCGACATACCGCCCTACGATTCTTATCAGGTGCTCCTCGACAAACTGACGCAGGCGGTGGAGGAAACTTGTGGCTTCGCCGTGGAATGATCCAGGTGAGACGTCTCTTCAATCTTAAATGTGTTAAACTGACATCAGGAGTGGGATCGATTATACACTGATCCGAGAAAAACTATTTCTTATTAATTGTTTGATCAATTTCTTGTAAATAATTTCAAAAAAGGGTTGAATACAACAACGTGCAAACGTGGCACTTTAGCATTTACAAAAAATTGAGTTGAAACTAGTAATCTGCGATATAAATATAAATTTTTATTGGCTGTTTATACTGAAATATTTATATTGGAACGAATTTATTTGCAAATATTGTTTGAAAAAAAAACGATATCAATTCAAAGCTTCTCTTTGTTTGGTCAGTCTGTAATGTAAATATATAGTATCAACGAATATTTCAATGAACAAAATTGTATAGTGGAACTGACTTAACTAAAATAATTTGGTATATTTATAGCAGCAAATTCTTGAGAGAATTGAAATAATTGAATGCAAACTATCAATTTATAAAGTTATGAATGTAACCAAAAAGAAATTAATTTTAAATACACTTTATATTTCAGGTATATTTTTCTGTTCGAAGAATGGAGAAAAACGGCTTTATTGTGTCACCCGATATCATATCATATGCTCGACTTATCATCACACTAGAGAAGACTGCTTGAAGACTGTACTGTGCCTTTTATGCTGTTTCAAATACACCTTCTTATTTTCGCCTATTTTCCAATAATCTTTTCCCAGGAAAATTTTACACGAGACGCTGTTGAAATATTCACAAGTGCCTGAGCTAGTCATTGAGAAAATTTAGACGTTTTCTTAGTAAACCAGAAAACCAGAAAAATTCGAAGAGATATAGAAAATAGCGAAAGTTAAATTTTTAATATAAAGAAGGGAGTTAGAGATTCGAAAGAATTTTTTAGTAATTTCAGAAAATATTTGTAACGTATAACTTTTCTTCTGAAAATTACAGTATCAAAATTCATTATTTTAAATTGTTATAATTTTATGAAACATTTTCTCTGATTGATTTCACGTTCATTTCATACGGATTTGTTTTACAAAATTAATTTTCTTATGTTGATTTTAAACACAGAACAGGTCACAAACCTTAGTGAAATAAAGTTTCACAAATTCTATATTATTATTTTTTTAATCAATGTGTTATTTTGATGTTTCAAGTTGTTCTAATTGTTTTATAATTCTTGTTTTTATAGGAATGTATGTATTTTTTTGTATACCGTAAAGTTTCCTTGAACGCATCTTACAATATTTTATTGAATTTGTTGAACGTTAGTTTTTATATCTGTTCAATGACAAATTGTTTCTGGTTTGTCTGATGAGTAGCGTTATACTGCATCTTTAACTTTTTCTATTAATATCTCATAATATCTTTAACACGTATACTTACATGAAAATACAATTTTCTATTGCAATACCTTGATCAAAATAGGAAAAAAATGCCTTCTAAACTACAACACTTAGTTTAATTATAGTATTAAAACTGTATGCCTTGGTAACAAATTTTAATGAAATTCATTATTTCACTAAGAAAATAGAATTTTTTGTATTTTTTTAATATTTTCTTCACGCTGAAATTAAGATCGTATTCAATCGGTGTGAAAAAGAATTGAATAGTATTTTATTGTTACATAAATCAAATTCAGTTAACATTTGAAAATTTCGATAGTTTTAAATATGAAGTTTTTTACAGCTATTGTCAATTCTTATTGTTTCTGTGGAAGAAACTAAATATTATATTACATATCACAGGCAATATTTTAATAACATATCAACGATTGGAATAAATTATCTCCTCACAGGAAATATACTGTTATCTTTTCAAGATTCTGGGATAATATTTGAGATTAATAATGTCATGCTTTTCATATTATGAGAGAAGTAGTGAAGGCAATAATCAGTTATGATTAAAAGATGTAAAATATAATGGAGTATCCAAATATTTTTGTTTCAATGAAAATATTCGACATACTTTAAAAAAAAAATTTTTGGTGCTATATAATACAATTGTAATTGTTCATTATTAAAAATCTGTAATTTTTTAAAATAGAAACTTTTTATCTTAAAAAATTACACAATTGAATTTTTTCTACCGAATCTAAAATATTCAAGTTGAATATCGAAAATGTATATAATTGTATCGGCTTTTTTTTATTTATTACACATTATAGCTAATGATGACCCTAAGTACAATCTATCTCTGAATGATATAATCTGAAATAATTCATGAAGTTCCTGAAGTTTATATGATTTATAAATAATTTCAGAAATTCTTTTTTTCAAAGTATGCACCAAATGCAAGCAATTTAATATAGTCTGTCCAGCGACCGCTGGCGTGTACGTCACCAATTGTATATGACGTCGATCGTGAACACTGTTGCCAGACGTAATAAATAATCTTAAATCTAAATAGCTAACCCAATTTTCAACAAAATGAGATATCTTGCATGTTTGACATGGTGGGGATTTTTAGCGGTAAATTCAAATTGACCATTATTCCCTACCAGAAGTGTCTATCTATATGGAATCCATATTCATCGATCGATAAATCAAACTTAATTACAAAATCTTCTAGGTTACTCGGCGACTGTCAAACGTGAAATGCCGATTGGTCGAGAGGGTCCGGCAACATTTCAAATTTTTCAATTAAATGACAACTTAACAAACATTCAACTTATTTTCATTACTCGGAATGTTAGTTTTTCTTGAGAGATACATACGATTTGATATGTTAAGTACAGAATATTTGTCCAAATGGATGATCCGGTCACTATCACCATATAACTACTTTTTCAGAAAATTACTTACGACAGATGTGAATTTTGACCATTTCGAATTTTATTTATTTGGGTAGGCAGCCTTGCGTCGTTATTTGCGCATGACTGTGACGTAAACGCCAACTTAGACTGGACAGACTATAGTAAATTAAAATGAATATTGATGTTTATCTACACTATCTTCCATAACTGTTGAACCTTATTTTTCATGAAGTTTTTTGTTGGCACTGTCGAATGGTTTCCCTACTACTCTCTAACTTTATTGCAATGTTGACTACTCGCCTGCCATTCGAGACCTAAACATACCAAATATAAGCTCAAGTTAGCTTTAGTAGCAAAACAGCATTGTATCAGTCCAAATTATCAGCGTCAAGAAAAATGATAGAATACGCAACATCGCATTAGTCGGCGTTGAAAAGTTATATTTTATTCACTAGTTATAATTTCAAATGAAATTTTGTAAATAATTTTTCTGTATTTTCAGGAAATTGTATATTTGAAGATGTTGCTTGATAAATATGTAATTTTTTACGTTTAATTAGCAAATTCACTGCCTCCCAGTGAAAATTCAATCAAGGGGAGCCAAAAATGTTTGAATTGTTGAATTTTCAGATATATGTTTAAGTTTACGAAGCACTGTGTTATTTAGTGAGTTTTAAGATATGAGACGATTAATTATGTAAGTCTTTTCTGACAAGTTATCGCACCAAGAAATTTGTCGAAATTGGAAGAATTCTTCAAATAGTTATTGCTAGATAATCGAGATGAAAAGTTGCCGAAAATTCAGCTTCAGATTTTTCCACACACATAAGGAGAACAATGCAATCAAATACTCTTTGTATGTATATAAATATAGATATTTAAGTGATAATGTTGAGAAGCCTTCTCGACGTAATTTCGTTGCAATTGGAACGAAAATGTGGTAACATTGATCATGTGTCAATAGCAGAATTGAAGTCAGGCTTAGGTAAAATTGTGTCAATGTTTTGGTATTTTCGGGACGAATTGCACCCGTTTCTGTATATTTTAGGTGAAATATCTGTAAAAATTAGAGCAAAGTTATATATTATATTATTTTCTGCAATTAAACCTATTTATTTTATTACCTAACCAAGTTTCTGCCACGTTAAGATTGTGATATTAAAAATATCTTAATTATAATTAAGTTTTCAATTTCCTGCTATCATTTTAATTGAGCACAGTATCAAATTTTCATAGGAATTTCTTTTAGTAAATTTTGCATTCAGTGAGTTCTAAATTTCTATCGAAGGAAATAGTTGTTGAAATGTAGAAAGCAATTGTACATTTCTTGTTGAAACAAGTTATATAATTTATTCGAGTATTTCTTACTCGAGATATTCTTTTCATAATTATTATATTAGGCAAAATTTTCATTTTGTTTCTTGTAGCAAGCAATATAAAAAAAAATTCCTTGTTTTAATATTCATTTCAAAAAAAGTTATTATCAAATTGAACACTTGGCATAATTTCACGATATAATAACAAATTTATTTACATTTATTTCGGGTTACTAGCCCATCTAGTTTCTTATAGAAACTTGTTAATGTTCTAGCAACACGAAGTAATTGTAAAGTGAATTTGTTAATACATCGTGAAATTTTGCACGGTGTTTAATTTAAAAATACCTTTTTTAAAATAAATTAAAAAAAAGTAATAAATATCAATCATATTCTTTCATACAAATAATGTTAATAGAATTTTTCAATATGTGTTAACATCATAAAGTTTTTTCGCTCTACCTAAAGGATGTTTTACACGAAATAAATAACTGGCTGGTTCATATTCAAATTGATTTCCCGCCAAGAATTTTCTACATTTTAAGAAGTGGTTGATTTTACCATAATATAGCAATTTTCTGGCTATTCAACCTTAATTTTGGTATATGTACCTGAGATAATGTGTTGCTATTTAACAGTTGATGCTTTTTCATGAAGCTCATATTTTCATTTTTATTAGATTTTGTCTTTGTAAAAATATTGCACAAAAGGAGAAAAATCTTCTTCTTATTTGAGAGTCACGAAAGTAAACTTGCCTAACAGCCTCAAAAAACCGAACAAGTAATCCAGAGAAAAATTCGTTCTAGAGAGATATTAGAATTGCTGATGAAGAATTAGCTTATTCAAAATTTTTTATTAACTGTTTATGTTGGTGGTATGCATTAATTTGATTTTCCACCCTGAGGTACCATTTGCACTAAAGATTTGATACGAAGTGTAAAATTGGATAAATGCATCAGAAGTGGGATTAATTATACATTTATTGTAATTTTTAAAGTGTTAAAGTGAGCTGATAATGTGAAACACTATACTAGCTTAAACTATTTTTACTTGACCAATGGCAAAAACGAAATTCAAACACTGAATAAATGAAGTTACCTTCCAAGTATATTTTGCACTAAAATTGCACAGTGTCGAGGTATAATATACTCATAGACTTCACAATCGTAGTAGAAGAAAAATTAATGTAAAAATTATCAATAAGGATACGATATATTATGTTGGTCGAGAATTAACCTCAATCCATTTATAATTTTCTCATCTTCATTTCTTATGCGGGAAATTTGCACTTGTTGGATCTCCAACAGGGCGGTATATTTATCCTCTAACGACCTAACTATCGAGTCCAATTCGGACTGCTTTTCCGCGCTGCATCTCGTTATCACCTCCGCTTTCTGAGTTTGTAACTGTATCTGAAACTGCGAATTTTTTAAACTCGGTTTACCATTTCATTACGACACTTTTTACTTGCGTGGCCTTGTTCCTGTTATCTAAGTCCTGCTTGAGTTTCTCGATCTTCTTGCAGTATTCACGTTCGGATTTCTGGAACAGACGGTCCATTTTCGTGATGCACTTCTGGAGGAATAAAATCCGTTCATCGTTGTTCGTGTTTGTATTCGAGGCCTCTTCTATCTGACTTCTGAGAACTGTGATTTCATTGATCAGCCTGTGTAGTTTATTGAAAAATATTACAGATGACTCATTCAGAGATGTAGATATTAAAGCACCCGAAATTAAGGTAATAGACTGAGAGCCAGCGTTCGGCAGACTTATGGTATAGTAGCAAAGTCCTTATTAATGCTAGGTATACTATTTCACCTGCCGTAGGTGAAGTGGGGATTCATTATTCCTATCAAGGGTACCTTTGGGCGTGTCCAGAAGTCGAAAGACATCAAAATTGACTCTGAAAACGTGATCGCAGCATGTCTGCCGTTTTTATATCTTAAAATATATAATTTTTTTCATATAAAAACTTAATGGCAGACATTTCTTCCGGTTCCTACTATTAGTACGACTGAGAAAGTATTATGTAGTCTGCCTCGATGTCAGAACCGACCTATCTGTCTGGTTTTTTTTTTAATATGTGTATGTAATAATAATATAAATGACATGCGTCATTTTTAGCTTAGCTGAAATAACGCAATGTTGTCAAAATGTTCTAAGCTTTGAAATTCTATAAATTATAGTAGGAACCGGAAGAAGTGAAAAAAATTATATATTTCAAGATATCAAAAGGGCAGATATGCTGCGATCACGTTTTCAGAGTCTTTCGACTTCTGGACGCGCCCAAAGGAACCCTTGATGGGAATAGTGAATCCCCACTTCACCTACGGCAGGTGAAATAGTATACCTAGCATTAATAAGGACTTTGCTACTATACCGTAAGTCTGCGGAACTCTGGCTCTTAGACTATAATACACATAGCTCTATGCTAGGCGAGTATTAATTGCAAGATCGTAGATTTTGTGGATAAAACCATTGTGTTAAATTGTTAAATGAGATGAATCAAAGTTAATTCTGCATGAAGCCCCATTACAGAATTTGAAATTCCCATCCCAATTTAATTATAATCTTGACATTTTTCTGTTTCCGGTGCAATAGAATGATGTTACATCGTTTTGAGGTTATATGACGCAACGCAAACAGAAAAATATCAACCATTTCAATCAAATTTTGATAGGAATGTTACATAACTCAAAACGATGTGATTATTTCTTTTTATTGCAGGGAAAATATCATATTTTAATGAAATTAGGAGCAGAGTGACAAAGTATCACATGATGTAGGTGTTTATACCTGTCGCCAGTTATTTATCAATTTCACTTGAAGAACGATACATTTTCCACCACCTCGATATCATTGGATAACACAATACGAGAGGAGTGTTTTAATAAAAAGTTGAAATAGAATAAAATTAACTGAGCTGTTTGGTAATATTTTTCAGAACAACATATGCTCAATGGTTTGAATTTGTGCGCATTAGTTAATTTGCTACCACTTCATGAAATTTTCAGCAAACACATTAGTTAGTTAAAGAGACTGCTGCTCAATTATGACAGTTACCACAAAATTGAGGGGTGACGTCATAAAGTACACATTTATTTTTGAATATTCACCTCATGCATTCCTTCTGAATGATATCCTCTAAACGGCGTATTTCGACGTCCTTTTCTTTCAATTCCTTCTCGTATTTCCCCTTCATATCACTTATCTTATTTTCGTATTTGGCGCCTTCCTCTATCACTCGTTTTTCCAATGTTTTCTCCATTTCCTTGATTCTCGTCTTTTGCGTAGACTCCATCTCCTGTGCGTACTTCTCATGTTCCGATTTCAGTGATTCGATTTCATTTTTGTGTTGCTCCAGCATCTGCTTCTTGATTTCTTGTTTGACCTAAAACGGAATTTCTTTTGAATTTTGACGATCATCAGAATGTTCACCAATCTGTGCTCTAATGTCATGAAGACAGTTATTGGTAGAACGGTTCTGTACCGGAAATGATTTGTCAACCACGAAAAAGTCAGAAAAGGCCTCCACCGAGGTAAGACCATCCTGACGACCAATTTAATCCACAGCGAAAATACATTTGAAGTATATCATATACACAAATCAAAGTGAGTTTCATTAAATGGCTACCGAAGACGGTATCTAATAAGACTTAGAAACTGACAAGCATGTAAATCACCTGTTCTTTGGTGGCGTCCATTTCCTTGATTTTCTTATGTAGCGTGCTGGTTAGGCCGTTCAGTTCCCTGTTTTGATTTTGCGTTTCGCTCAATCTCACTTGCAAGCTCTCGACTATCTTTTTCCAATCGGTAGTTATGAAACCGCCGCTATTTTGGTCCGTCGATTCCTTAAGATCAGCGGCGTCCTGAAAACATCCTCATGGAAGATATAAGTGAAAATATTTGTCAAAGGTCTGAATGATTTCCTTCGACGGTTTTTCTTACCCTGAAACAATTTGGAAAATGAGTACAAAAATTACTTAGTAAACGTCCGCATTTACTTTGTGTCCTCTTGTGATGAGTTCGGGGTTTTCGGTGGAATTTGCTCCTGAACTGTCTCTGCAGCAAAAACGAAATTAAAAACAATTTGAGTTATTTTCTAAAATTATCCTCAATTGAAAAATGTGTTGTTTGATCGTTCTAAAAATTCTAATATCGCCAATACAGCTGCACAAAACCTCACTTATATTTTTCGTGTTAACAATATGTTTACGCCAAAGCAGCTACTGCAGCTTTATAAGCAAGACTCAGGTACGCTCAGCATTGGAATACTGCTCTCATACTTGGAGTTCTGCACGAATGTATTCCTTGACCTTGGATCTGCATGATCTCATTCAAACATGAGAAGTGAGGTTAACAGGTAACGCGTCATTGACCGCTAAACTTCATTAACTCGAACATCGGAGGAAGATTGTGGACTTTTAAGATATTCCAATTGAACCTAACATGAAGCATCTATCAGATATATTGGTAGGTACAGCAGGTCTTCTGCAACCATTGACTTCTTTATTTCAGCAGGAGTATAACTTACTCTTTATACAAGGTATGCAGATGATACACACCAATTTGCTATGCACATCCGAACAGCTAGAACATGGATCTATAGAAGGGCGTTTCTGAACCATACCGCAAAATTATAGAACGTTCTACTACCAGATGTATTCTCAATTTGCTATAACTTGTAACGGTTTGAATCTAGTATAAACTGCTATTTGTTGAAATCATTTCTGAACGCTTGAAACGCGTTATAGCTTCTACTCTTCCGAAAAAAAAAAAATAACGTAGCAATACGTCGTGAGCTTAATTCAAAAAATGTTCAACCTTACCTAAATACTCACTTATAGTATGCTCGCATCTCTCGTTCACCTTCTCGCTCTTCCGCTTCAACCCGTTGATCTCGAACATCAGCGTGTTGATCTTCGTCTCGAAATTTTCGCCCCGAGCGGTCGCTTTGGCGTGCTCGCGCTTGTTGTCCGTGTCGCCGCTTCCCAGCACGGCGAGCGACGCGTCGCTCACGTCCGTCATATTGTCCCAGCAGGTCTCATCGCGCCCGTCCGATTTGTCCTCGTGAATCACCCCTAGCGAGGCCTGATGAAGGCGCTTCTTCGGGTCGAAATCGATCCGTGAGTCGGAGGGGGCAGTCGGTGATGTGAGTGGATTCACGGGGGCGGGGCGTGGTGAAGGAGGGATGGGCGTGAAGGCGTGGCGTTGCGGGCGAGTGACGGATCTGGGGGTGGTTGTACCTGATTCGCTGCCTAAACAATTACAGGTCGGTCAGAAAAATCAAATTACACTTCATGTTGAAAACAGGAATTCAATCAAAAATGTTCCTTCCTGTTTAATAAAGAAATAAGAACAATTAAGGAAGCTCAATTTCTATGATACGAATAATTGAAATAACTTAGAAACTAGGCCGATATGGGCCATTTTTTAATAGATCTCCGGTCCAAAAGATGAACAAGTTACGTTAAGTGTCCTAAGTTAAAAGTTCTATAGGACTTGTTGTTTTATAAATTCTGCAGGAGTTTTAGGATAACAAACTCCGTGGGAGTTATTGTAATCAACCTCTGTGTGAAATTTTGGTTAGCGTGTCCTCTGTGAATATTTTTACCTTCTGTATATTTATCACCACATTGCTCGTTGATTTCCTTCAACAAATTCATCTTCTTGACGTTAGTAGCACTCCTTTGGACACATCTCTGAGCGGCAAGAAGTTGCTGGTTAGTGGATGGCCTTCTAGGTCTTGGCATGGGCATGTGGTAAGGCCACTGCGGTCTTATCGCCGTCTTGTTCGACTCGATATCTTCAGCCCACTGCTGGCACATTCTTTGCTTGCAGATATAAGAGTCGGAATCGTCTAATTGGTCTTCGTAGGGGTTCTCGAAAGGTTCCTCCAATTAACAAAGAAAAAAATGTCAGTTTTTTAACGGCTGGGCAAATATATATGCTATATATGCACATACATCAAATACAATGTGTAGGTATAAATCATAAAATTGGAATTGAAACTGAAATATACTAATGATTTATCATACCATTTAATTGGTATTCAAAATATTTGGATCTGTTGATAATAACTCGATGTGCTATCATGCTATGTACTCAAATTTCTAAAACGAAGATGTAAATTGTTATATAGTGTGCCGCCATCTACACACGTTTGTGTAAACTATTATATCAATACAGAATACAATTGATCAGGGATCCAGTGATCGTATACTGAATTGGATCCTTAGAATGATAATTTCGCTACTCTAACCGAGAGGGCGCCCTATGCTATACATTTACAGGAAATTGAATTGTTGGATGTATTATTTGAATCTGATTTGGAAATCACGTGAAAACCAGTTTCTAACAAATTACAGTGACATGTTTTCTAATATCGAATAGGACAGTAGGTAGGAATTTATAAAGTTCTTGTATGAAAAGTTAAAAATGTATAGTATCAAAATCAGTTTTGTTGACCGAAAATACGATAGAATAAAACAACTCTTCAGTTCTTTGAATCAATCGTGTAGGTACTTACGACTAATTCTAAGTTTTACGTAACGTTATTTAAAAATTGAATTTTGAATATTTTATTTTCAATGTCTAGATATTAATTGTATACTTACAAAATTTTTTCTTAATTTTTTTAAGTTGGCAAGTATCAATTTCTAATTATTTAACAATTTCATAATTTTTCACGAAAAAAAATGATCATTATTCAAAGTTTCGGTAGTTTTCAATAACGGATAAATAATTGAACATGATTTATGGAAAATGATTAGTTATTTATATTTATTTTGGAAGTGGTTATCGTAAGTTTCCAAAATATCCCTTCTCATAGTTTTTTTTTCGCTACGGGTCAACAATTCAATTTCACAAATTTTTTCCAGAAATCTCTTTTAAATTATTGAGATTTATTTTTAGGAGATTTTTATGATCTTAGACATTAGATAATTGATAATCTCAAAAAAATTCTCCGGACTAACCTCGAAAGTCCACGGTTGCCCCCTTAGGGGGGCCAAAGCCCCCGCTGGCGGAGCTTGCGTAAAAGGACTGGCTAAATGTTTACACTGTATCTGTCTGGCTAATTCCATCAAATACTGATTTCTGACAAATTTCTCGTCCTCCTTTGTTTCGCTCAATTTCTCCAACCATATTCTATACTGGGCCAGATAAATGTTATTGTTGATCGTCTGTATGTACGGTTTGATGATCCTCAAAATTTGACGGTATTCGATGTCCAGTTTGTCTTGCGAAGAGTCGGCTTCATTTCCTGTGTCGAACTCCATGCTGTTTGGGACTTGTCCCGAGTGTTTCGTTCTCAAGTTTCGTGTCAAAAATAATTCATCTAAGCAACGTTCATAGCATTGAAATGATGAGTGTAAAAAGTATAAAGCACTTTAAAATTTTAAGGTAGCTGTCAAATGGACAGTGATTGATGTGTTTTTATTTCAGGCAATGTTACCGTTGTGCTCTGTGCTCCGAGGTCTTTATGCTGATTTTTAATATAGGCCAAGCTACAGAGATTTAGTGATCAATTTGTGCAAAAAGTGTTAGAAGAAAACCAGCTCCGCCATTGTTTGTCAAATAGTTCCACATGATATAGTGATATGTTTTTCACTCGACTTTATTATTTATATCTTTGTTATTAACAATTTTATGCGAAAAATCGCATAAAATTGAAACTATCAGAGTAATCGTGATGGCGTCAATAGACTTATTGTAGAAAATGAAAAGACGAAAAAAATGAGAGGTCGGACTACTCGATCAGACCCTCAGTCTAAGGGAAAATTGGAAAAAACCGGCCAAAATGCAGTTTTTTCAAAAGTTCATAACTCGGTTATTTTTTGAGTTGTAGCGTAGATCCTCCGGCTAGTATTAGCTATTGATATGAACTTAATTTGTGCGAAGAAACTGTCCGATGCATAGTTTTTGATCTGTGGCCATTTGATTATGTTACTATGCAATTTTCCAGCAGACCTGAATGCGGCAGGTATGGTCCGATTTCGATTTACTAAAAAGATTTTGAAAGTAGAATTCTCATAGTTCAAAACGTTCATCTTGGTTTTCCATAAAAATGCTGAAAAATATGTTAAAAATAAAGCTGAACATGACAAAAAACGGCCGAGCGCGTGAGAGTAGTTGAAGAGTGGGGGTTTACAATTATTATCTGACAACGTTTAGAAATTACTGTCACGTTCAAAATGCCGACGCTTTCGAATGTCATACTTCTCCTTGCCTGCTGCTCTACCCCCACTCTTCAACTACTCTCACGCGCTCGGCCGTTTTTCGTCATGTTCAGCTTTATTTTTAACATATTTCTCAGTGTTTTTATGGAAAACCAAGATGAAGTTTTGAACTATGAGAATTCTACTTTCAAAATCTTTTTAGTAAATTGAAATCAGACCCTACCTGTCGCATTCAGGTCTGCTGGAAAATTGCATAGTAACATAATCAAATGGCCACAGATCAAAAACTATGCATCGGACAGTTCCTGATCTTCGCACAAATTAAGTTCATATCAATAGCTGATACTAGCCGGAGGATCTACGCTACAACTCAAAAAATAACCGAGTTATGAAATTTTGAACAAATTGCATTTTGGCCGGTTTTTTCCAATTTTCCCTTAGACTGAGGGTCTGATCGAGTCGTCCGACCTCTCATTTTTTTCGTCTTTTCATTTTCTACAATAAGTCTGTTGACATCATCACGATTACTCTGATAGTTTCAATTTTATAAGCAAAAAACTAAAAAACACGCGATTTTTTGCATAAAATTGTTAATAACAAAGACATAAATAATAAAGTCGAGTGAAAAACATATCACTATATCATGTGGAACTATTTTACACACAATGGCGGAGCTGGTTTTCTTCTAACACTTTTTACATGAAAAAATCACTGTAGCTTGGCCTAATATTGTAGTTGTTCTTTGGATGAATTTGCCAAATATAATAGTACCTACATATCTTGCTGATACGAGTAATGTTTTTAGAAAAATTTTTTTTTAGTAACATAAATTATATTCTTTTTCTAAATTTTTTAAATGCTATGAGCGTGATTTTTGGAAAAATAGGTAATTCAATCCGTTAGAATCGTATCTCGACGCGATGCATTTCACGCGAAAAATACGACCTTAGTGATGGAGGTCTGCTGCTCACAACTTTTTTTCAGTTCAAAGGAGAATCACCCTGTTGATGGTGACGATTTACGATATTAAACGTAGTGTAATTAAAATCTTTTTTTTTTATATAGTGAAGATAAGTGTATACCATCTTTTAGGAGGTTTTCACTTTGAAAACCTGCTTATTAAAATGGGTGCGATTAGCAAAGTTGGACCTAGGACCAAGATAGTTTTTCGTTTCATTTTTTATGATGCTTGGCACCAAAAACTCAATTTCATATATCTATATATACATATATATATATATATATATATATATATATATATATATATATATATATATATATATATATATATATATATTATATATATATATATATATATATATATATATATATATATATATATATATATATATATATATATATATATATATATATATATATTAAAAATTAAATAATAAGAAAACAACTTGTCTAAAAACCACAAAATGAAAATAACTTAGCATTATCAAGACTGATAATGCTGTAACAGGCGAAACTAGTCGAATAAAAACTTATTTCCATTTTGTGGTTTTTAGACAAGTTGTTTTCTTATTATTTAATTTTTAATATAAATATGAACTACCACAGAGTTGATTCATCGTCCTTCGAATTTATATATATATATATATATATATATATATATATATATATATATATATATATATATATATATATATTATTATATAATGCTCTTTGCGTCTTTGCAGTAGCGACGATGTTAATCCTTTTTTAAAAATGTTTCATTGACTCTGTTAGTTAGAGATGCTACATTGAATGTACCTACTGTTGTTTGATGAAGATGTTAGTTTCTTTCAATACTCTCGGTTGTAAGTAGGTAGTATCATCTTTGTGTTTTTAAGTGTACCTAGCCTGACTGTTTCTTAATTTCTTTTAGTTAGTCCTGAAGAAGAAAATAAATAATTCTCGAAAGCTTGACCTAATACAAAAGCAGTTTTTTCTTTTTTCCTTAGCATTCCGAAAATTTTGACTGCAGCCTCACGAACAGATACCTTTTAGTTGGTTTTCGAAGTTCTTTTATATATATATATATATATATATATATATATATATATATATATATATATATATAAATATATTTATATTTATTTTTATATATATATATATATATATATATATATATAATATATATATATATATATATATATATATATATATATATATATATATATATATATATATATATATATATATATATATATATATATATATATATATATATATATATATATATATATATATATATATATATATATATATATATATATATATATATTTATATATATATATATATATATATATATACATGTTCATATGTATGTATGTATGTATGTGCTTATGTATTTTAGCGATGTTTACACGATAAAGGGCGCAAGTTTGAACCAATAGGGCTGAAAGTATAGGTAGTTTTTTATGATATATTGAATGGGACTGGTTTTGGTTCAAATTGGTTGGGGGTTGACCCTCTGGAGGAAGAAATAAATCATGTATATGATAAAGGGTGTAATTTTAGAGCAAGAGGATTGACAGTTTGTGCGTAGTTAGTTTCGTATGATATATTGGATTAGATTGGTTTTGGTACGAATTGCTTGGGGGTTGACCCCCCAGAGGAGGAAATAAATCTTGTTTACACGATATAAGGCGCAATTTTGAGACCATTGCATTGAAACTTTATATGTAGGTAGTTTCGCATGATATCTTGGATGATATTTATTTCGATATAAATTGGTTTTTTCCCCCGGAGGAGGAAATAAATAGTGTTCACAAGATAGAGGGCGCAATTTTTGTTTTTTGTGTTTGGAAAAAAAATCATAATTGAATTAATAGATTCTTTAAACTGGATATGTTTTGAGAACCTGCTTTTCTAATGCAGCTCGCTGCGAAATAGTGTTTTTATTTTGTTGTAACAGGGACATCTCCTATTACTTCTATTTTTACAACCCCTATCAATCTCGGTTACCCTTCGCCGAATGTCGCGCTAGCTTCCTGTATCGACAATTAGATACGCTCTTCATCGGTGCACCCACTTCCGCGTCAGGGAAGTACCAAAAGAGTCAATTCCATCTCGACGCAGTACGCGAACCACAACGTTCATCAGAGCATAGATGCGCGTTCCCTAATTGCATCTTGTGGCAATCTAAGATCAAGTCGGACATCCACTACCTTTTCTATTGAAATAAAATTCCCTTTCTACGTAATTGAGATAGTTAGATAGGATTGTTTCAAAGCAGATCGAAGGCGGCTTTGACGATGTAGTGCATATAGTTGTCGGGCGCGTAAATCTAGTTACCAATGCAAAAAGGCAGTGAAATGTGAACAAATGAAAGTTGACGTGTTGAATTAATAATTCTCGTGAGAGAAGAACCGGTGAAGCGTGTAAGTCGTTTATTGATTCCTAATGTGGAATTGATTGATTTCTTAGAGAAATTTATATATATCTTTTCTCAATTTTGATTTTACTACAGAAGATTTCGTTTTCATTTTGTTGAAAAATTTTCGAAAAATTATTTCTACTTGAAATGTTCTAAAGCGACGTTTAACCTGTGGGCGGGCCCCCCTAGGGAGACGCGGGCATATCCAAGATAAACTATCATTTAAAAAAAAGGATTCATTGACTGAAAGGAAAAAACACACACACACATCAATCAAAATACTTTTCTTTTTTTTTTTAGGTAGTAACATATCGAAAGTTATTACTTCAAAAATTATTTTTGATCAAGAGTAAAGTACCTTATGAACCTTATCGAAAATGTGTATAGAAAGATGATAATGAGGATTGAAAATAATTTTTAAATATTCAATATTGTGTATTTACAATGACTCTGTGACAACACTGAAAGTTTAACTTATACTTTTAGTGTTATCACAGACAAAATTTTTTTTATTGAATATGAACAATATAGAATGTTTGGAAATTATCCTCAACATCTTTTCTTCATAAATATTTTCGATATGGTCCAAAATAAAGTTACTTTACTCTTGATCAAAAATTTTTTTTGACACACCTGGTATGTTACTGATACAATTAATTATAAAATGGTTGAATTTTGGGTTTTAGAACATGCAGAACTTTTTATGAAGAATACATTTTTTTGATAAAACCTACACAAACAAGTTTTCCATATGTATGATATGAATTATATATATATATATATATATATATATATATATATATATATATATATATATATATATATATATATATATATATATATATATATATATATATATATTTTTATTTATATATATATATATTATATATATATATATATATATATCAGTGGCGGCTCGTGAGGTTTTGGTTTGAGGAGGCTACAAGAGGTGTTAAAAAATACACCATAGGCGAAAATTTTTAGGATTTCAAGGTCAACCGCCTTATAATTTAAAGAAAATCGAAGTAAAACTAGCACCCTATGCTATTAATTTGTTTTCACTTTCGAGTGTCTACCTTGAGACCTACAACTCCTATTTACAATATTCACAAAAACTCTTCTTAGCCAATTAATCAATTCATCTATTCATCAAATTTTTTTCTTTCGCAAAATAGGTACCTACTTAATGAATTTGTTAACAGCTGGTGAGAGCAAATGAAAAGTTATTATATATTTTTGAAGATTAGCGGGATTCTGCGATCTTTAACGTTAGCAAAATGATCTATAATATCCTCATAAAATTTTTTGTCTTTCGCCAAAAGTTTTACCAATTCCTTTTCAATAGACAACAAACTAATATTTTTCAAACGATCCTAGCTCATTGAATTTCGTAAATAAGTTTTAATTCTCTTAAGAGTGAAAAACGAGCGCTCTACGGAAGCCGATGTCACCGAGATAGAAACAATTAGACATAAGAGTTTATAAACTTGGGGTAAATCTTGATTCAAATCATTATCAAAAAGGTATTTAATAGTCGTCACATGATTTTCATTTTGCCCCAAAATTTCATTGTCATTATAAACAACACACAGTTCACTTTTATGGCCACCTTATCAAAAAAAGTGTATTTTTGACATAAATTTTCTAAAAGGTTATCTGGAAAGCCGAAAATCCGGTTAACAAATTTTCATTGAGTAAGTCGAAGAAATGCAGTTCTTTCAAATCAGAGAACCTTATTTCTATTTGACCCCTAATAGTATCCAAAATTTCATAAGATATTTGCTTATAGTGAAGCTCCATATCTGCGTAACTGAATTTCTTTCGTTTTGGGCTAAATTGAGTCGTATCATCAGTAGTTTGAAATACAGAAAATAGTTCTTTTAAATAAACTTCTGCACGAAATTCTGAAATTTTTTCCAAAAGAAACTTGAGCCGATTTCGTGAGTAAATCACATCTGAAAACTTGTGCTGTAAGATTTGAAAAACTATTTCTGTTTGTTAAAAAATTAATTTAAAGATGTTTAAAAAATATATAAATTCCTTATCTTGTACGTAAGATATTAATCCGCGTGCTGTATTTAAAGTTACTTTATCAGTGAAATATTCCTCATTTTCAACTAGGTATAGAATTAAATCCTCAAATCCTAAGCGGCCCCAAACAGAGACATTTTTACTAGTAAAAAGTAAACACTGCCAACAAAATAATTTATTTTTTACCTGTGATCCGGTTAGGCAAGGATGTCTCTCATAATTCCTTCTATTAAAACCGCGATTTCGTTGTCTGTTACGCTGCACCAAATTGTTTAATTCAGGGGTAGGTCGC